>NTHP01000109.1:662348-707735 GCA_003416845.1 Oplegnathus fasciatus
GGGGGGGGGGTGGATGTAATAGAAGAGGTGATGGAGAGGTGGTAAACGTAAGAGTGATTGATGGAGGTTGACTGATTAGTCCGCACGTCCAGATGTAATGCGGCGCGCCACAAAAACTCGCTTTTGCTTCCCAACTAAGTATAGCCAAGGCGCGCAGGCCGCACCCCGTGGTGAATTGCGGGCTACAGAAAAATGGAGGAGGGGGGCTTTGATGATCCCAACTAGCTTGGTGTTGGCCTAATTAAAGGTCCACTTAGCATATTTGTGTCCCAATAAAAACCTCTTGATTATAATGTGTTTAGAGGTCTTTGATGATTTGTAAGTAATAATTACAATGACGATTAATTTCACATAACCCACCTAGAGTGATATTGTGATTTACAGACCTATAGCATGCAAATCTCGATTCTATTTTTTAACACGGCGTATATATATATATATATATATATCCAAAGCAAAAGTTCCATTAAAATTATTGAGAAGCTTAACAAGTGGCAATGGAGCATTCAAATCCAGTTTGTCCCGAGGCACACACGTTTGATAATCATTTTTCACATTTACCACAATATTTTGTCAGCCATCACTCACTTATCCGCCTGTCTCCAAATATGTGCCTAAAGTCACTTATTACATGAATACTTAACAAATTGACACTCGTGATGGCACGCGAGAAGCTGCGCGTGCGTGCGACAGAGAGAGAAAAAAGAGAGAGAGAGAGAGGCCTCGCGCGCCTCGGTGTCTCGCTGTCTGTCAGCGCCTCTCCTCTCCGGAGCTGAGAAGTGCGTCGTCCTCCTCACATTGTGCAATGGGCCATGCATCTCGCGTTTGTCTGGCGGAGCTCATTAAAACGGTTAATAGATCGGCCCATTTAAAAGGTGAGAGGGAGCGGGCCGGCGCGAGGAAAGTGAAATAGAGACCCCATTAAACAGGCCTTGTTGTCCCGGAGCGGTGCTCTTTGCCTGCGCTCCGCTTGGTGCCAAAGCTCCGTATACAAATGTCCCATATCTCCTTCAGTAATGGACTAGGTCAAGAATCATTGGGGCCCACGGCGGAGGTTACTCCTCTGTTTTCTTGCCTTCTGACTTTTGTTAATCGTCGCTTTGAACTTGTTTTCTGATGCAAATAAATAACCATATAGTCTTTTTTTATAATGTTTTATTTATTTTATTTATTTATTTTTCTTTTGCTTATTTTTAGTTCTATCAGGTGAATTCATAACAATCAGTCGTGTGAGACACATCTTCAAACCAGAATATGGCAGATCACTTAAGCCAAGTATAATCTAAAAATTAGTTGGCTTGTATTGGGGGAAAATACAATGATTTTACACCTTCAGCCAGTTCACTTTTCAAAAGATTTTTGTCATTTATTCTAAGGCCTTAATGATTCAATAACTTCCTGCTGACTTTTTTGAGTTCATGTGTTTGCTTTTAGATGAAAGTTTGCGTGTGAAATGCCCACTTAAACTTGAAGTCACATGAAATGGCCTGCTTGTGTCAATAGATGTGTGAATGGTGCTTTAGAAAGGCGTCAGTTTTCTACTTCAAAGTCATGGATGTGTAACAATTACATTAATAGTCTACAGAGAGGTAAAACAGTGAACACGCACATATTTATGAACAAGCAGCAGCATTTCTGCTTGTTATCTTATAATAGGAAAGCTGCTGAATGCTTGTCAAACCAGGTGTGAAGCACATCACAGACACATATGCTCATACATGCAGCCTTTGTGGGTGTATTAGTTGTGTTTTGAGGTACAAGTGTGTATCTGTATGTGTGTGTGTTGGTGGGCTTAGGGTCACGGGGGGCAGGTTGACTGTGACCCAGGCCCTCTCATCTATCAACGCCCCCATCTGTCTGACATGTCGTACACTTTCCTCCTCTCTTACGATGGGAGAAGGGTCCCCCCCACCACTCTCTTAGAAAATGGCTCTTTTGGAAGGTCTCTGATGTTAATGAGTCGTCCCGGACTCGGTCTCAGGGCTGTAAACAGAGAGCTGATGAGGTTAGTGGTTTGTTTATGCACTGTTGTCACCCGCTTGAAGGATGGCCCCTGTCCCAAGCAACTAGGGAGCTTCCAGGCCTCGTCATGGGTCCCCTCTCAGACCCTGACACAGCTGCCCTGCCCTGGGGGCTTCTCTCCCGTCTCTACTCCCTCTTTTCCATCTGCACTCCCTGCTCTCCTCCATCTCAGTCCATCGTGTATGTGAGGAATTTCATAATGCATAAAAGCACACAGACAAGCATTGGTTTTTGAACGGTGGCAGGTGAAAATGTGCGAGTGTGTAGTTGTGCTGTGTGTTGTGCTTATGTGTGAGGCGGTAGTGTTTGTATGTTGATGGTGGTGTGTGTGTGTGTGTGTGTTGTTGATGAGGGGTGGTGTGGTGTAGCAACCCAGACAGGGCAGTGTGGGAACACCAAAGGATGGATGGAGGGAGGGAGGGTGGGAGGTGGGTGTGCAGCAACATGTCAAGCCTGGGAACCGCTGTGTGTTTACCACAGGGAAACCGTACCAACACAGAACAATGAGCAAGCCTTACCCCTTCTAAATAAAAAAAGGCATTTCTGCTTTCTTCTCCCCCCTAAAGGTCATGGAGTTAGAGATAGGGAGTCCACACAAAAGCCTCCAGTCTGTCGGCAGTCTGGTCTGGCCCAGTACGGTGCCAAGGCTGAGGTCATTATCAACAGAGCAGTCCCAAGCTAAGCATATTTTTATAGATTGTGCTTGTGTGTGTGTGTTTGGAGGGGAGGTGAGCGTGTGTATGTGCTTATTTGGACGAGCTGAGTGTGTACGTGCGAGTTTTAGTGCATATGCACAAAACAAAGGCGCTCTGCGGAGTATACAGCGTAGTTGTCAAATGTGTGACATGCCGCCATTTTCTCATCACAAATTGGTCTGAGATAAATGGCATTTTGCTGAGTTGAAAAGTTTACCCAGACATCAAACTGATTTGTGTGTCGTTATGATGTCTGAGGAGTTATAATGTCAACAGATTGCTGATGGTGCGGTTCGCCGGGGCTATTAATGATGCGGTGTGAAGTTAGCACTCCCTGGCGTGCTTTGAGAAGAGATGTCTGTTAGCTAATTAAAGAAACTCAATCATTTTATACCCCAATCAATTACCTGAAGCAGGTGGTAGAAACAGGGCCCGACACTCTGGCCTCATGTCTCACATCAGCTAACTACCCGAAGTCACTTTACTACATTGTTGAGTGCTTTTATGGGGAGGAAGAACAAAACAAGAGGCTTGATATGACTTTATTCTAGCTGTCAGTCTTTGTGTGCCACACTTAACTCTAGACTGCAGACATGATGTTGTGTTTGCATGGCAGTTTACAGGCTGCAGTATGATCATTTTACTGTTTTCATATCTCACCCAGTTACCCAGAAAAAGTGGGTACAGAAAATGGATTTATCAATTTCATCCCAGTTCTTTTGAATTAATGGTAAATATCTGGCAGGTATGCTAAAGTGGCATATGTTTGCTTGTGGACATTCTTTTTAATCACTGTCATTGAGGGTTGACAGAAAGAACAGTGCTTTTTTTCACTCTTATACACTGGAGGGAGCACATAGCTATAAACAGGAATTACTCAACAATCGCTTTGTGAATGTGGTGGTAACAGCATGTTCCAGCACTGCTTGGGGGATCTCCCTGGGTGGAGCAGGCTGGCCCGTGGGATGGAAGGAGGGAGGGAAGGAGGGAGGGAGAGGAGGAAAGTAATTTCTGATTAACAGGGGCGAAACGGGGCATCGGGTCATGCCCATCTGTAGCTGAAAAGGGAGGACAGGACAGAGCAGAGTAGTCAGGTGTGTACGTTTACGTGTTTTGTGTGCTATGTGTGTGTGATTCCTGTACACCTTTCATCTCGGCCACAACAAGCCCCCCACTCTCCACCCTGAAGCTCATTAAGCGGTGACCTCTTGCCCCTGCAGGACGGGAGAGATGAGGGTAGGAGATGTGATCAAAGCTGGGGCCTTCCTGATGAAGTTTGCGCTGCACCACATTCTCCTGATTGGATCTGATAGCAGCTGTCTTGCCTGTGTTGCAGTGCTGAAACTGTGATGGTTACAGTGAGAGACACAAAGAGGAAAAGTCATGACAAGCTGTGAATTCATTATTAAAGGCAAGGTACTGAAGGACAGTAAAGTTGATAAACTTAAAAGATTAAGAAAATATGTATTGTAATCGTTTGGGTGGTAGTTACCACAGGACTCCTGTTGTTTTATGAAACATTTTTACACTAAGGGCTCCCAAATAATAAAGTTTGTAGAAATGTTTTATGCGAGGTGAACCAAACTTCGTACTATTTCATTTTGCTGGATACATTGAGACATCGTAGAGCACACTCTGAGATCCTCAAGTCCAGTTTTTGGGAGGTGGATCATCTTTCCACTGCACCATCAGTGTTCAGCTCACTGTTTCACTCCCAATCCCATGTCTGAGAAAAGGAAACACCATGTCCCTGTCCTCAGACATCTGTGTTGATGACTTCCCCTCTGTGTATGTATGTGTCTGTATTAACCGTGCGCCTTCTGTGTGTGCACAAGTGTTGTTGGTCAGCCGGGGTCGCAGCAGAGGAAAGAATGCGGCCGTGGAAAGGAATGCAGGGCTGATTAGTGCTGCTTACCTGTAAGTGAACTGGACGTGCCGGCGTGTGATGAGACCGAGGAAACAAGGGAACAATAGGACAGTAGAGATTCCTTTCCACGCCGCATTCCAGCGATCCTGCAGCCGGGGCCCCCTGCTCAGAGCTTTGATGAACCCTTCTCGCGGCTTCCTGGGATTGTCGCTCCTCCGCAAACACAAAAACATAAAGCGGTCGGTGAGCGGGGCCAGGGAAGAGAGAGCACGGCCCTCCTCAGGATGTCCTGTTTTGATTAGCGTTAGCATCCTAAATGCACCATAGAAATATTATTCTAACACGGAGAAGAGCTTAGCGGTGACACATCCACTTCTTTCCACTGTGTGACCTCCAGGGTCAGATACACTACAATGAGCCAGGAATCAAAGAGGTGCTCCTCACCCAGTGATCTGACTGAGGAAATCATGTGAGGAAAACAAGGCGATAAAACGATAGGGAGAGCTTTCAGGGCCTGTCAACAGGTGGAAGTTTGTCAGGCCAGTGCTTTTAGAATTTTCTAAGAAATACCTGACAATCTCTGGAACATATCGGTGGCATCGCTAAAAGTTGATGCTGCTGTTGTGTTTTTATTTGGATGACAGGAAATGGTGAGGGGCGGAGGTGGTTTTCAGAAATGCTTCCCTGTGCTAGATATTCCTCCTCAGATTAGAAGAGGCTGTCAGTTTCTCCAAGAGTTTTAAGTTTTAAAAATATGAAAGTCGGTAAGCTGGGAATGTTTTTACTGCCTTGTGAAACAGTTTGTGACACCTTCTGTACAGCTTCTACTAGCTGTTAACTTAAGATGTTATTCACAAGTCATTCTTTTATGAGACACAGGGTTTGAGAACTAAGGTTTAAAACACTTAAATAAAAGAGCCAAACATAAATGACTAAAATAGCTTTTATTCTCATAAAACTGAGTAGATTTCAATTGCCTGAAATGGTTAATTTACTGACGACATTTTCCTTTAAGTAAGTACCTTAGCTCTGTATTTTGAGCTCTTACACACAGTGTCCTCTTTCAGCAGCCCACACCACATCTTTTCTGTCTCCTGTGGAATCAGAGAGCAGTGAAGCATTGCAGCATGGTTTGTTGTTTTGCTGGTGCTTGAGGGCTTTAGTTTGACAGGAGGGCACCACTTTGTTCACCTCAGTGTCCAGAAGGGACCCCTAGGGGCCTCTGGGCCTGGACGTCTCTGTCAGGGCTGTGGCAGGACTGGGGCAATGGGGGGCCCTGCTGCTCACTGGGTCAGTGGACAAGCTAATCGATTTTATCTCCGTTTCACACACCACGGCAAACCCCTACTGGCCTGATATTCACATGTTCACTGTTCAGAGGATTATGCTCCTTCCATCTTCTGTCTCTCTTTTTTTCTCCTTCAGTTTCCTTCTCTCCCACCACATTTCTTGTGTTTCTCATTTGTCTTTCTTCCACTGTGTTTTGTCTACATCTCTTTCAGTCTTTATCTCCCTCCCTCTTTCCTTCCCTTGCTCAATCTCTCTTTCTCCCCCTTTGAAGGGAGCATTTTAAATTTAGCCTCCATGCCCGTCTCGGCATTGGCGCTCCCCTTGAGGGAGGCTGGTGGGCAGGCGGAGGAGCCCTTGTTTTCTCGGCCATTCCTCTGGATGAAGCGTTGGAACGAGGGAATGAAAGCTTTGGGAAAGGTCTGGAAACTTCCCATTCATCAGTGTAAGGAGATACTGCGCTGACAGTTAGCAGACGGCCAGCCAAGTACAACACGGGACAGCCGCGTGGGCCCGCAGCGCTCAGCTCAACAGACAGACAGAGCGAGACCAGACCAAACACCCCACTCATCTCTGTTCGAGGAAGTAACATATGTTAGCATTTTAGGCATTTATTCTGATTCTCTTGCGCAGAGTGACTCAAGTGCGAACAGTAGAATAAGTGAATGATTACTGCTGCAATCATAACTAATATAGTAATAAAGAAGAGCAGGGGGCAACAAAGTATAGCACTGCAGACAAATAATGATTACATGCTGTCATTTAAGTAGTGGAGCAAACTGTGGTTAGTTATGTTCTGATTTACAACTTTTTCTACTTTTCAAGGTCCTAAAAGGGGGTATTTTGTGTTCTGTACTTTGTACATTTTTTGACAGTCAATTGTGCAAGATTCTACATTTACACTCTATGTTATTTATATTGATTGGCTTTTTTCTTATCCTTTGTCATGTCTTTTTAGCCTCTCTGACACACCCTCTCACCATACCTTCCCATCAGCCACTGCAGCAGGACAGAATGCATGCATAGCCTCAGGGGCAGTAATACATGTATGAAAGTAAAGATTTATATACACCCATAAACACATGAGTGTTTGAATATTTATCCATCCTTACAAGAAATTTGGACACAACACACTCGCATACATACATAGACATGGACCTGCATAGCTGGGATGGGACAGCGCATTGGCGGGGCAATGCAGGGTGGGACATTGCAGGTGCGAGTCTGTGTCTCTCTGCCCAGCCATTAATCGCTGCCATCTGACAGTTCAATCTACGAGGGGCCGAGCGGAGCAGCCGGCTGGTTACCAGGGCAGGTCATTACTGAGCATGGAGGCAGCCAATCGCATCAGCGATCAATGACAAAGGCTGTAGAAGGGGAGAGTGCGAAAAGTGAGGGAGAAGTAGAGGGAGGTAGAGTGGAGAAAGACAGAAGGTGAGAGAGGCAATGGAGATGTAGGGATAAAGGGAGGGGAGAGGCGAGGTACGGCAGGATAAAGGTAGTTATGCTGCTGAAGGTCAGTTCTTGGTTGTGGAGTGGATGACAAACAGGCTGTCAGCTGCCAAGAAATGGAGATATTCATCTGATGCTGCACAACTAAAAATATGGCCCCTTGCACATGCATGCACATAAATGCACACAGACACAGTCATTGCCATAGCAGCTTGATTGAGAATGCAGCAGGGGAATTTAGTGTGAGCTATTGTTTTATGAATTCCATATACAAGGTGTTGGCAGTCTGCGCCGCCCTTTTAGTGGTCAGCTCGGGCTGCGCTGTAGTAAAAGTAATGACTGGCTGTGAATAAAAAAAAAAAATCAGTTCATGAAAACGCCACAACTCCCCTGTGGCCCCGCCTCCGCTGCCCACCACGTTAACACGGGAACAGCTGCCATGGCGAGGTCCGTCCAGCCGTGTTTACCCAGCCCCGCGAAGTCAAACATAGTCTCCCTGTAACAGAAGGAATTCCATACGCTTTATGACATTTATCACATTTCATAACGCATCGAATGTCGTTTTCACCTTCCCACCCATGTTTTTCCTCAAACCTTTTTCAAAAAATGTTGACGAGGGGATTAATTGATGTTGTGGGTGACAGTATTTGGCCAGGGCTCTGATAAAACAACAAGGAGATCTCTCTTTTCTCCCCAGAGGCCTAGAATAGCAGAACTGGTCATTTATCCTGCACTATCTCTCAGCAGATCCACTGGCCCGCTCTCCCAAGCTCGCGCGCACACACACACACACACACACACAGGCCATCCCAGCGTGGACACCACTGAGTGATGATGAGTCATTATAGAGAGTGTGCCCTTCGACCTCCTCCAGTCTTTATGGATCACTCTCTGGCAGAATCATATTCCCTAATGCCAAGTTCCTGTCCATCTGCCTGCCTGTCTGTCAGACAGTCAGGCCCCTTAGTCTCTCTCTTTCTCTCTCTCCCATACTCTCTTACTTTCTCTCTCTCCCCTGAGTTTCACACACCAGTTCATCCCAGACATCTCTGTCTCTGTTTATTTTAATAACAAACAGGAAAAATATCTCCTTTTCCCATTACCAAATGTTTGAATTTGATAGTTTTCATGTATTCCATAGTGAGAATAATGGACATAAGTGTTGATTTGTTCTACGATTATTTTTAGATGAACTTGAGAAAGGCTTCAGAAGTTGTCTGTTATCCAAGGGCGTGGTAGTTTAGAAGATAAATTATATCTTTTCATTCTAACCTACCATGTACTTCAATGTTGAGATTGGCATGCAGCAACACTTGAGTTGAATTCACAGTAATCCAATACATCTCTTTGCATGTAAGTACTTTCCCCCCATCTATTTCCTCACTTGCATACGATTGTGGTAATTCCTCAGTGCGCAGAGCAGCAGAGCAGCAAGGGAAAGCAGAGGAAAGGAGTCAGTTTGGATTTCTACACATCCTCTTCTTTTTTCTCTGTTACTTTGTTAATCCAATACTACCACTATGCCAAGGGTATTCTGTGTAGATCAGGCTGCTAATATGTTTTTTGTGGGCGCTAGCATTTGATCCTTCTCTCAACAAATGCAATTTGTTTGGCCTGATTTGATCAGTTGCAGCAGCATAGTTCCGTGCAGGCACGAGTAGGTAAACCCTCCAAACGATAGGAGTTAAAATGTTTTTGCGTCTGTGAGAGGGGAAACTCTATTACAGGTGTCCTGGACCACGGGGCCCTGCTGGCTCTGATGAAATGCTCTTTGGGTGTTAATGCAATTTTGATTTTGCCTAGCCTGGAGACTAGCCACCTCTAGGGTTTTAGAACTGGCTCTGAAAGGCAGAAAACAAAGTCTGGATCTAAACCGTGCAATTACAATGGTGGAAACTTTGAAGGGCACTTCCTGATGTAACATAGTAATCTCCCTTGGGACACCAGAGAATGATGCTGTATAATTTTGGTGATGTTTTTGTGGAATAAGCATTGTTACATGTGTGTGCAGTGCATGCGACTTGTAAAGTGGTACTGCTGCACAGCCAATTGCATATACAGTACCTTCCATGTCAAAGGCATGCGGTGTATAACACTATAGCAAGCCGACATAGGCATTAGGAACATGACAGCTGTTGAAAACAGGAAAACATGGCTGTTTGACTGAGGTCTGTTAAGAGTAGAGGGATACATGGGGCCAGCAGGATTCTGTTTCTTTGTGACAAGAACATGCTTGATTTGACAACTAGCTGAAATCATTGCAGTGTATGGTGCCAAAATCCACTACTGACAAAGCTAGGCTTTCATTCCACAGCTTGCACCAGAGGTACAAGGTCTGTAGCAAGTGAGCAATGCCTTGCTTACAAGCAAAGTTGAGAAAATTACCAAGGTAATATCTGGTTCGTAATCCATACGTTATCTGCGCCTGTATAGTCGCAACTGTGAATGGCAGATGCCACATACAACCACCACTAACCCATCATTCACATAAAACTGCCAGTCCTGAGACATTACTACTTTATGTTTATTTTTAACATACAGTGTAATGTGTGACACGTGTGTTGCGTTTGTTTTCACTCATTCTAGTTAGCAGTAAGACATCAATATTGTAGCCACAGTCTTGTTATTAATTGGAACTTTTTGATAAGTGCGCTGTTACAGTTTGTTGTTTGAATTGCATCTCCTTTCAGCATTCATTAGACAAATATATTCTTTTGAAATTTCAAACTTGGTTTATTTTGTGATTGTTCAAACTCACATTAAAAGGCAAAATTCGCCATGGTTGTCCCCAGATTTACACCGTTGAAAATACGGCTGGTCCTGCAAAACAGGTGATCCATTTCAGCCCCTTAAGGGTTCAGAGACACAGGGTGCATGCTAGCTGTCACACCGTCGGCCAGCCCTGAGACCCACAGATCAAATACAGATATGATTTATGTCCCCTGTCCCAACCTTCACGCCGCATGTTCTCCTGCATTGGAGTTGTTGGCCAAACCCAACTGCGGTTGTAATTTGTCTCCTCACATGTGTAGGAGGCGAGGAGCAAAGGTCAGTGAAATGAAAATGACCAGACCTGACTTAATTGTTGTATCTATTTGTGGTTGGAGACAGGATGTCTGTCTGAATGTCTATCTGTCTATTTGTCCATCTGTCTCGCTTCTCTCTTGGCGCCGTGTTTTGTGTCAGTGGGCCGAGACCCTCTGGCTGCAGTCAACCACTACGGGCACTGATCTGATCCAGCAGGAGTACAGGGTTCACTGAAGAGATCTGTCTAGGCCAGATAGTATCATTATCACAACACACAGCCCGATGGAAAAGTTTTTTCTGGTTTCTCTGGTCCTTATTAATGCTGTTCTTGATTTATCAAGCTCACAAAGCACCATACAAAAAACTAGAACATTGGTTGTGGGTTTATTATCAATTATTGCCTGTACTTTTATGTACATGCTGTAAGGTACAACAAATACTCTGTTTCAGATATGACGCTTAGACACCTTTTTGCCTCCAATTTTGTTGCCAACTTGGCACATCTGACAAGGTTAAGCCAGTAAATTGTGGAGAGAAATGCTTCCTGTGTGTGATTACATTTATCATGTATAATTAGGAAGTTCTGCTCTGTCTACACATGATGACCTTTGACCCCGAGTGTGACAGTTGTGGGCTGCTGTTGCCAGACACCCAAATGTGCTGTCCAGGTCATGCTACTCCGCAAAGTCTGGTTTCCGCTGCAGGATCAAGTGTCTTTGATTGGCTTTCTTTCTTAGCCTTTTGATTTGAGAAACTTCTCTGTGATTCATTTTTTCACCGAGAAGATTTGTCATTTGGACCACAATGTCAGATAAATGAGCAATACTAAAATTGCATTTTATAGAGATGCATATTGGTACTTTGCCTAATTTGAATTACTTTACATAGTTATGGAAAGACTCTGACTCTCTCAAGTAACCCTATTCAAACACCTGACTGGTGGACTGCATCTGTAAATTTACACGTCGTTGTTAAACTATGTCATACATACAAGACCAATAGTGCAGTAAGGAAGTACAATTATAAGTATTGAACAGGGTTGTTGCTTTAGATGTTATTGAAACACGGGGATGAACCTGTGGAAGGATAAAAAGGATTTATTTTGTTCCATGTCATTATGAATGGTTAATGCAACAATCATGTTCAAGCGTCTGTACAACAGAGAAATGCAGAATGTATTGTCTGTCGGCTGTATGTTTCCACCAGTATCTGCTATAGCAGGGTTACAGTAGGTGCACTACAGCGACTTTAACTAACCCTTTAGTGAGTCAGTAGTGAACCTGACATAACCTGTGTTCACCCTTACATACAGAGACAGTGTCTGTAGTGTTAGACACTGGTCCTAAATGCAACTTTTTCTTGAGTTGTTGATGTGTGTGAAACATTGTGAACTTCACGTTGCCTGGGCTATATTTTTCTAATTATTTAAACTGTTCTCGAAGTCTTAGTCTTTCTTTCTTCCTTTGTTTCCTTCCTTTATCTTCCTTTCCTCCTGCCCATTGCTCTGTCATTTGTTCTTCCTTTTCCTTTGCGCTTGTACCTTTTTTGTGTTATAATTCCCACCTATTATTTCTGTCCCGAGCCCTCATTAGTCATGTCGCTGTCAGCCGCCAGCTGCAGACACACGCACACATGCACACAACCGCACGTATTCTTGCACATGCACAGGTATGGAAGTCATCAAGGCAGGGTCAAAGGTCTGCCTCATTACCCAGCTCCAGTGAAAACTTTTAGTGTGTTTTATGCACTAGTATCAGAAAGCAGGGGGAGGGAAATGAGGAGAGAAAGAGGGGGTATAGAAAAAGCAAGATAATGAAGAAGACTGATGTGATTTTAGGAGGAAGTGAGAGAAGAGACAAGGAGTGATGGAGAGTGAGAAGTGTAGAAGGGCAAGACAAAAAAACCTGTTCTTCATCTCTGTATCTGTGCCTGGTCTACTCCACTCCATACCTGTAAACCAGATCAATATAGCCCAGTCAGAAGATGGGAAATTGTGGTTAGGGCCTACAAGTCTCACACTGCCCTCACCACAGATGCTGCTGGCGGCATACATGACTGGTGTTTCCTGACGTTAAACACAACATCTCTAAATAAAGTCATTAGGAGCAGTCCAACAGAAGCCCATTCATTCATTCATCCTCTTCTGCTCACTCACACACACACACACACACACACACACACACACACACACACACACACTCTATCTTTCTCCCACTCAAACACACTCACACACATTCAGTGTTGAGACTGCGGGCCTGCATGGGACATGATACGCTGACATGTGACAGAAAGCAAAGCAGGAGTGTGTGTGCATGTTCAAGTTCAGTTTGGAGGTCAGAGAGGTGTGTGTGTGTGTGTGTGTGTGTGCGCGCTGGGGCGTCAGCTGGGAGCAGTCAGGGGGACACTGGTGATGCAGACTGACGTGGGACATAAACACTTAGTAGTATAGTGAAGGGGCCCATTGTCTCAATCGCCGCCATGTCAGTCTCTCTGTGTAATGGAACGATCTGTCTCTGTATGTTTATCTAATTGCCCAATCTGTCTCTCTGTCTGTCTGTCCTCTGATATGTCTATCTCACTGCTTTACTCTGTCTTTTTTTCCCTCTTTCACATTGCTTCTTTTTTTACCTATGTATATTTACACTTACATTTTAGGCATGAAGCAGATCTTCTTATCCCAAATATCGGCTGGATGATCTGCCAACTCCTGGATGGCTGTGTCTGTGTGTGTGTGCTGTTAACATGTGTTGTCATGTTAGTATTTATGATGCACAATCACCCACTAGGTGTCTAAGCACACCTTGCATGAAAAGGAAAGATATATGTGCGTATAATAAGAAGTCAGAACAATAAATGAAATAGTAGGCATAAATAACAAAAAGACAACAAAGGTCTGTCTTTCTGTGTCTCAAAAAGGACAAAACTCCGGATTTTGGATTACGAGAAGTGCCATAGTTGGTGGCAGGTGGAATTGTTAACAAGTCCAGTGGTACAGAACATGCAAGGGAGTTATTAGTTGTGGGATTTCAGAGCTGTGGCTGGGCCCAGAAAGGAGGTAAAGGTGTGTGGAGGATATGAGATCTTTGGGGTTGAGGTGCCGGGACTGTGATGAGGTGTGTGAGATTAATGGGAGTAAAGTTGTAAGGGAGGCAAGTAAGGGTGAGGTGCTGAGGACATGCCAGATGGCTGTTGAGGATTTGTGTCTGTGTTTGTGTGCGTGTAGGTGTGAGTCTCTGTATAAGCCCGCATGCACATTTTGATTGGAGGACAATCGTATTTCAAACTTTTAGCGATGTTCTCACCCAAATTCTGACTTGAGCTCCTTAACCTGACGTCCTGTAACATCAACTCAAAACCCCACACTGTAATCTGAAAAATTTATGGTTGTCAAATCCATACTGGGCTATTTTATGCATTTCTATCAACAGCAGAAACATGTGTAAAAGAGAAAGACAGAGAGACAGAAAGTATTAGGATGTCAGAATTGAGGGGTTTACAGGCAAATATGGAGGTGTTTAGAGAAGGCCAAAGTTCATCCATGTCTCTGGGCTGTTTTATGTGCTTGCTGCCACTCTCCATCTCAACTCACAGCAACTAGCACCTTCTTTCTTTGGTCAGTTAAATACTGATTCACATTACCTTGATAAAGCCAAGTTTTTTTATTAGTTAGACTTTTAGCTTACTATACTTTGATAGATACACATTTAAAACAAAGGAGACACTTGTGATTTACATTATAAGACAATTAAATTGTTTTAAAGGTGACCACATCACTTACAAAATGTGTATAGCACAGGTTATGATTTATGTACATTAAAAATAGTGCTATTGCCAAGTGCTGTTTCAGCAGCTCATAGACTTTTACTGAGAATCATTTTTCTTCTTTTATTTTCCTTCTCCACAGAGTTACCAGCTAGAGTTACTGGCACTGCCATGTTTAGAAACAGAGAGGCATACAGAGGGCTAAACTGTAGTAATAATCCAATTAGAGTAATAAGTGGCCCAGTGATTGACACTTCAGTCAAACACTGAAGGGGTTTTATAGCCACGTCTCTTGAAGGACAGGTTTCCGTATGTTGGCCTCCTGTTCTCACACACACACACACACACACACACACACACACACACACAGATGTCTATTTGAATGTCTATCTGAGCTTAGCCTCTCTCTCTCTCTCTCTCAGGAGTACACAGTGTCTGTTTATTGTAGATGAGGTGTGAATGTTTATACTCTCTACGGAGCAAAACAAACTAGTCTGAAGTGTAAGGTGATTCTAAAATAATCCACCTCGCTCTCTGGCAAATTGACACCGCATAGTCCCTACTTGTATTATTTGTTCATGTTGGCCTTGAATATGTACTTACTCATTCACTTCCTTGGATAGATGTTCTTTTCCATCAGATAGAAGGCTGAAAAAAAATCAAGCGATAAATGTAGACACCTCATGGATAATAGATTAAATAAAAGTGGCCTTGGGATGTACATATCGCAACATGATATGTATGGATCTGTCCGGTAAGGCCTTGGCAGCTGACATGCATCACACTAAGCTAATCAAATGAGTCATATAATTCAGAATCAGAATCAATTCTTCTCAATTTCATAAAAGGTCGACTTCGACTGTATAACGCTTTGTCATCAAAGCACATTCGGTTCTAGAAAGTCGCAGAGGTTACATTGTATCATGAAATCAAAACAAATGATTTTGTTTGGATATCTTTTCACACTGTCTAGCTTCTTTTTCCCCAGTTGCCCGTGCATTAGCGTTTGTATAAATACATCATAGAAACACACACAATGGCTGAGGAGGGATGGATGTCAGTGGTCAGAGCAGATAAGAATGACAAAGCTCTACACTAAGCCACGTCACCACCAGGCCTCTCACCTGCCTGTCTGTCACACAGACGCACTCAACCATCACGGAGTGATTGTTTGTGCCCGTGCGTGTGTGTGTGTGATTGATGCGCTTTGCCTTCCGTCAACTTTACCCCCCCCCNNNCCCGCCCTCCCACCTCGCTCCCTCTTGTCCCACCTCAGCCTGGACTGTCAAGGAAACATGAGGCCTTGGGAGATAGCAGCGAGCTCTCCCGGCCGGCCCTCGGCCCGCTCTGTCTCTTTTTCTCTTCCTTGTGCCAGTCACCTACTGCTGTGGGAAAAGCAGAGGAGATGAGGCCTTAAAAAACAGATCATTGTCCGCCTCCTAGATTAAAGCCAGAGAATGTGAGCATTGTCCACTGAATGGCTAAACCTTCCTGCTGTCACTCAAACGCTGCTCTGAGCGCTACTTCATGTCTAAGAGGCTTATCTGCACTGAAAGGCCCCTAGCTGCTCTGGGGAGAGAGGACGTAATGAAGCGTGTTTTTTTNNNNTTTTTTCCTCTGTAGGGAGAAACCTGCTGCTGGGGGGGTGGTTAGGGGATTCAGGGGGTGGACGTGGCCAGTGGGACAGCTGCAGCACCAGGCCCCCCTACCCCACCCCTCGCCCCAACCGCTCCCACTCCTTCTAACTGCCTCTCTTGAAAGAATTGTCATTTATCTAGTCTCACATGAGAGGGAGCGCCATATACGAGGCATACGGGCCTGAACCCAGTGCTAGCGTGATGGGGGGACATGGGGACATTATGTGGGGACTCGCCCAGGGACCTGCCTGTTGTCCGCGCTCAGCCGTCTGTGGGGATGATCAGCAGGCCACTGATGTGGTCCTCTCTTTGTGCTCCGCTGTTTGAAAAGGGGAAAGTTTAAGTGCTGCTTGCATTCAGGGCTGAGGGCCGGCCAGGCTGGGAGGGTTAGCTAAGCCCTGAGGCCTCTGTTGTGTGTGTGTGTATGTGTGTGTGCTTACATTATCATAGCCTGTATAAGAAAAACTGTAGGTTCCTTGGTCAGCATCATGAGTATAATATGTACAATTTCATATCAATATATGATGTATGAGTACAGGAGGTATATTTGTAATGTTGTGATTAATGAGATTAAATCTGGAATAAAAGTGTGCCAAAAACATAGACAACTATATGAAAGATATTTAACAAAAAAAATCTGGGTTTTTTGCATGAGGTCTAGTTGTGCATTAGCAGTGTTCAACAACATAAAGAAGAGGCTTCTGATTATTAAAATGCTCTTTGTTTAGATAGTTTCTTCCAAGCGCTTTACCCTACAGCTCTTTTTTATTTAACTCATTCTGCTCAATGAACCCTTAGCCATGGAAGTGTTACCACCATGCTCCACTTGTTGAATTATGGAACATCTGCCATGATCTCTGCCACTGCTGTGGCATGGCACGCGTGGGTTTCCCCTAGTGGGTCCACATATTAGTTTCTGGATGATTTACAGAAGCCATCAGACCCTGAGCCCTGCTGTCCTGTTCTGTCCTGCCCTCTGCGGCTCTGCTCGTCTGTCTCTGTGTCATGACGGACACACCTGCATCCTCAGCAGCCCCCTCTAACCCATAAGCTCTGTCCACTTCCTGTCTGCAGTAGCGCTACTTCATTGACGCAGGCCCTGTAACATACAGAAACACAGCTGGGCTCCTGACATGTGCCGTATGTAGAAGTGCATTTGAATTAAGTGTTTTAAAAACTGAAATTTGTTGAAGTTGTGTTCTATATATATATAAAAGATATATATAGAATATAAAATCTCCACACAATATGTATCTGTAATTTTCCTATGATGCTGGGTTCTTACTCATTCTTTTGTATTACCAAATATGGATATTTTAGAGTTTGTTTGACCTGCACAGGCCTTTTCCTGTGTCAGTAAAGGGGTGTTTAATACATGACAGAGAATGATTCACTTTATGAGCACTGGGATGGTGTTTGCTCTCTCTTTTCCCCCTAAGACCACGAGCCATGCATTCAGTCTCTTAATGCGATCTCTGACCTGGGCATCTTGTCGGGTTAGTGCTGCCTGCGCCTATTCTGTGCTGTGTCGGGAGGTCGAGTGGGCTGGAGAGCGTCGGAGTAGACCAGAGGGCTTGTCGGCTGGAAGGGGATGGGAGGGGGATGTTAAGTGGTGTGGCCCAGCTGTGACGGGTGGCCCAGTGGTCCATTTAGAGCGCCAACCCCACGCTGGGAGATGGTACATCCCGACAAGCTGAAGGGACCGAACCCTGGTTCCAGTGTGCTCTTGGCTCTGTCAAAATGTCAAAATATGAATGTCAAATTGTAGGAACATCACTTCTGCAGCATGTTAAAATGGAAGCTCCTGGTGCCCTGTGGTGCTCTGTCATTTATTTGTGGCTTCAATAGCTTCGGAGTACTAAAGATGAGGCAGAACAACGTAGCGAGGGTTTACATTTAAAAAGTAGCTTCATTTTGACTACAGTGTAGATGCTGCTGATATTCCCTAGTATTTCCATGCTGTCTGTTGTGTAACAAAGTAACAGTATTCAAATAATGTCCTTTATTTCACAAAATGTTTTTGTCCATCTCAAGAGGATGAAAATCGGATTCCTGAGAATTTGAATGTTAAATAGAAAATGATTCATGGGAATGATCGCTACATATCAATGATTCACATAATACAATGTGTCCATGCACCCAAGAGTGATAGGTGCCACATTGTGCAGGAGATGCAGAGTGGATTTGAAGGTTCTTTTTCAGTAAACATTTAAAAGAGTGGAGAAGTGAACAAAAGCGTTAAGAAGGAGCTGTTTTGTTGCCCCTTTTTTAACCTAAATAGGCGGTCTGTCCGACCGAGGCCTTGGCTTCAAAGTATTATCCCACACATGCAATTACCATTTCTATCAACTGGGGAGAAAGATTATGCTTTTTGGGTGTTCTTCTGCGTTTCTTCCAGTGGATTCACTTGGTGAATGTGACACGTTTTGTGTCTCCCACCCCCTATTGAATTTAAAAGTTCTCTATTCTCTGAGTGAGCTGAGGAGAGTCCTACACGCGGGCTGAATAGACACTAAATCTTTCAAGGTTAGGACTTAACCTTCTCCCACTCTAATTCATCTTCAAACTTTAGTCTGAAACCAATCAATATCAGATGATTGGTAAACAATGTGCAGTGTCTGATAGGCAGGTACCAAGGGCCCTCAATGGGATTGCAAATGCTTTGTGCGTCCCGAGTCGCTTTTGCTCTAAAGCACTGTCACAAAAAGTGAAATTACCATTCGCTTGGAATGATGCCATTCATCTTTGTCAGAGCGCCAAGCTCAGCACGCAAGCCGCTCCCCTCAAATTAATTCCTTGTTTTGCATCAGCTGAATTTGCCCAAATCCAGGAGGATGGCTCCGGCTACACCTCGCCTGCATTCTTTAATGTGGCAATTCCAGCTGATTTCACTATGCACAAGGCCCCGTGGCTTTATTTACTGCCTAATTCACAAAGAAAAGGAAATAGATATGAAAATAAGTTGGGAAAATAAGATAAATCTGGTTGTGGAATTTCAGAGGCCCTGCATGTTCCAACCAGGAGAGTTAAGGTAGCATAATACACATAGCTGGCTCCTGAGAGCCCGGTGCGATGCTATTGTCGATTTGTCATTTCATATTGCAAGAGCTCCTGTACAAAGGTAATGTCTTCCCAGAGGCTCTTACCCATGTAATATAAAGGGAAAGCATTGTAGAATGAATGTCTGAGGATTCATTTGTTATCCTGCATGAGATATTCTTCAATATGTCAAGACAGTTAAAGTATAATTTAGAGAGAAAAGATTGTAAACAAAACACGGTCATTTGTTTTCCTTTTTTTTTTATCAACTTTTTGATGTCCAACCCCCAAGTAAAATGTGCATCACTGCAAATCACTCTACAAGAACAAAGACTAAATTTCCCCCTGAAGAACACACTTGAAATACAACTCTTTGATGAGAAAAGTCTCTTAAATTAGTGGAAATCTCCCTTGTTTTGGATGTGTAAGACAGAGAACTAGTTGAAACATTTCCACTAGGGGGCTGTGACTTGTTCTTTCCTCCCCTCTCTCCTGTGCTTGACTGAAGTCTTTACTGCTGCCGGGTAACCCAGCCCTGCCATCATAAGCCATCCAGCATTTTAGTGGTCACATCTTTGTTGTTTTCTCTCTCCAGCTCATGTAGATGTTATCCCAGTGTTGTTTCATGGTGCAGAGCCCACAGTGACAGCAGTGATGAGATTTTAAAGAGCGGGTTGTCCTCTCTTTTCACTGTCCTCTCCCTGTCGGACTTAAATGCTAAAAATGGTTCCGAGGCTAATTTATGGTTGTGGTGACCGTGACCACTGATTTGTGATCCCCTATGTTTGTGTTTATGGAACATGGCTTATTTTCTTCATCTTATCTGCCGGCAGATGGACAACATGGTTTGACAGGGTTTATTTAGATGTTTGCTATTTCCGGCACAAAGTATGATGGAGTACAATTACCAGGAATGTAGAGTGAAGCCCTGGGGTCAAAGGCCTTTTCCTGTCTCCCTCCCTGGCATGGGTAGACCGAGGTCTCTGTGCCCAACTCCATGTATAGGTTAGATACACATTTGTGGCATTTCTAAGCATAGCAAAGTGGTGTGTATGCCCATTTTACATGTACGTTTTAAGAATCCAAGGCGCTCTTCTTTGGAGGAATGTGATCAGGGATGGTAACAGTGGAAGAGAAGAGAAGAGAAGAAGAGAGGAGAGGAGCTGCTGGAGATAAGTGGGTCAGGCCTGAGAGACTGTTCTTCACCTCAGACACCTGCACCTCTCCACAGATCCCTCATCAAGGACTCACTTTGTCCCCTTGCTGCACCATTGTCTGCTGAAGGGCCCTCCAGACTTTGCTCTGAATACCTCCCTGTGCTACTCCAAGTGGACTCAGCCCAGCTCTCCCCAAGAGACAGACAAAAAAGCGGATTCCAAAGCGCCGGCCCCTTGGCATTCCCCTGCCTTTGGGAGATAAAGAGGGGAACTTCGGCCTGATTCACTCCTCCACTCTTCATCCCTCTCCGCAGTCCACCCCAAAAAACCAGGAGATGAGGAGGAGGAGAAGGAAAAGAGGAGACTTGCGAGGGGGGTAGTGGAGGGGTGGTCTCAGGGTCACAGAGTGATTAGTGAGGAGCAGAGTGGCGCTCCTTTTCCCCTTTGGTCCTCCTCCTCTGTGGTCACTGAGAAATGACTTCCACTGGGCTTACTGGGGAGTGTGGGTGGAGAGGGAAGTGGAGGAATTATTCCCTTCTGTCTGTCTGTCTGGACTATATTTAACCTGCCTGACAAGATGGATGTTTCCAAGGGAATTCTCCCCTCAGCATAAATGAAGCCATTATACTCTCCTCTCTTGTCCTCTCCTTTGCTTTTCATTAGAAACTGTGGGTTTATGATGAAATGTCAGGAGGACATTCAAAATCAGGTTAAAATACAACCTGAGCACAAACGCAGACATGCTGGGTCACCGCAGGCTCTGGTATGAATGTGTACATTAATACTGCAAATTTTACTGCTTATTTTACATGAGACAAGTGTACATCTGCACACTCATATACACACATGGCATACAGTAGATGTCACTGGGCCACGTAGCCTTTTTATACAGCACAACAAATACATGCACTCTCTCACATACACATACACTAGTTCTGGTGTGGCCAGCTGGTGCAGGCCATACGAGTTGGAAGTGATTAGGGAGAAATATGCCTGTCTCCCTGTAATGTCAGTAATAGGCAGCAGCACATCAAAGTCCAGGCCTGTCAGAATGATCCGGATCAAACCGGCCCCCATCTGGAAGCCATAACTGACTTTTCACTCATTTAAACACTCTTAAAACACACTGAACAGACATGGAGCTCCCGTCTCTGCTCACCACTCACCACCACTCATATCAGCACCCTCTGCCCTCTGCATCTGTGTGTGTGTGTTACTCTCTCACTCACTGCATATTGTCCGTCTTTGTATGTATTTTCACATTCAATGGTGAGTCCATATGTTTCACATTTGTGTATTAGGCTGCTAATTTTTGATGATTAATGTTTTCAGGGACACTTTCAGCCTCTTTTAACAGATTTTAGAAGAAATAACATCAGTGCACCAATGCACCAACGGTTAACAGTTAAAACTGATATCTGTACATTGCCTAATGCACAAGCAGATATTTTTAAAAGAGCATGAACATCTGCTGAACCATTAAATCAAGATAATATTATTCTTTCTGGAGGGCATAAAAATTAGAATCAAGAGCTGGCCTGTTTTTCTGTTTTAGTCAAAGAGTCAAAGATAAATATCTTGTCTGTGCGATAATGACGCAGTGCATTCTGAGACAATGATGCAGAGTGCTTCCCTCTTGCCTGCTTGCTCGCACCGTGTTGACTGGACTCCTGGACGTATATTATCTTTCCAAACACAAGTCGGACACGGCTCTAAGTGTATTTTAATTGGCTTTGAGCCGCCTTCCTAAAGCAAACAGCTGGTGGTGTAGCTGGTGGTGTGGTGTGCTTGGTTAGTGACTGGTGGCCTGCAGTCGGGGTGGAGTCCGATTGCCTGTCTGTCCACTCCACCGACAATCAGTCCAATACAGGACTTCATTGTGTCTGTGTGTGTGTGCGCGCGCGCGTATGTGCATTTGTTTAATCTGACTGCATGCCTGTGTACATGCACATGCCTCACTGTCTTTGTGGGTGAGGCATATAGTGAATATCGGTGTGTCACTCTGGGGTGTTTCACATTTTACCATCGCACACTTGCTACTGTAGATCTTAGCGCCTGGCAGATAGCATCTTGAGTTAAAGTGCAAGTGATTTAATACTAACAATTAAAGTAGGCATGTCAGCGGGCAGCCCAGGCCCCTGCTGCGGCCGGACAGGGAGTGGGCCCTCTCTCATATCTCCACCAGACAGAGAGACGGGGGGGGGCCTCTGGCTCCACACACCGCTGATGCTGCTAACGCACGCTACTTTTCATTCCCAACTTTCAGAGAAACAGTGTTCTTCCTTTCCTTTTTTTTCTTCTTTTCAAAAATACATCGTCCACGGATCAGAAGTGCCAGTTCCCACTGACAAAAGATGCAACATTACTATCGTTTTTCTTTTCTTTTTGAACATATATCTTGTTTTATACTTCCTCTTTGACTGGTTCATAAGAATGACACAGGGGTACGCAGTCGCTGGCCACCATTGTTAAACAATTATGTCTGTTGATGATTTTGGCTGTAGAGTTAAAAACAAGACTTCTGTTGGATTCATGAACTGAGGGCCGGCCGAAAATGCAGTGGAGCGGTTTGGAGAAAAGGAAGAAGGGATTGCAAGCTGAAAGAAAAGGTTTTCAGAGTCTGAGCTCAGCATATGGAGAAAAGCCCTAAAAACTATTCATTTTACAAGGACCACGGATCTCACTCCTAACATAGCCAGCTCCACTCTCATAAAATCTATAGACATCCATTATAAAACACCCAGGCCCTTATGAGTTGCTTTGCCTGAACCCAGCAACGGGGCCGTCTGCCTCCAAATCCCCTCTGGAAGTGTTTGAAAAACAAAGCAAGGCTTCACTTCAACCTCATTAACTAGTTATAATAAACAAAACAATGTGTTTTTAATGGATGGCGAGTCTCGTCTCCCCCTTCCCCTCCCAGCTCTGGTCCAGAGCGACTGGCCAGTGGTGGGTTTCCCATGACTGCAGCTTGTGGTGTCACGATGATGGATGGGCAAGGTTGGTGGGGGCTGCCTCTTGCCCTTCTCCTTTGGGACGTCCCATGGACTGACAGGCACATTGTGGTGCTCGACCTGTACTGACGTATTGCTCCGCCCGCTGGCACAACCACAGAGAGCCCCAGAAAATGCCCGCTTTTCCACTTTCACATTCAACATGTTTCACCTCACACGCAGATACAGAGAAGGAAAAATGCATGCAGAAGCATATGCAAGTATGTGTACAAGAGGGCGCTCATATACAAACTCATGTAAAGTATGTAAAAAGAGACACAAATGCAACATGGCTCCATCATATGAGGTCATTATGCAGAAAATTACACTGCAGGTTGCCGTAATTTTTGTCACATTTTTAAGGGTAATGTCCAGTATTTAGTAGTGCAAACGTTGGTGGTGTAGCGTGCGGAAGGACCACCTGTACCTGAGGACCCCTGCTGGCCCTCAGCGGGGGAGACATTAGCTTCCTGATGAATAAACACCAACAGAAGCTCAGCAGCCACAACACACACTCCCAGTGCCCTTACACAAGCTTAAGAGTGCCACACATGTGCATACACACATCTCTCGCTGTCTGTCTCCCCGTCTCTTTCTCTCTCTCTGTCTGACTCCGTCAAACACACTCCACACCACACAGAGCTCCTCTGGAATAAAATTCTCGCAGCTAGTGTAAAACAATCCAATAACAGCCAGCACCACTCAAAATAAAACAATAGCTCAGCTCATGCTGGTGTTGTAAAACAGCTCAGCCTATTACACGCACGTACGTGTTACTATACTGTAAATTTGCCCTTTGGGTAATAGCACATTTTTCCTTCATTGGGTGATTTTGGGATTATAATAATAACGAGGTTTGTGTGTGTATGTGGCAGGTTTAGTCCAGGTGTGTGTGCAAACGTTTTTCTTACATTGTGTTTTATGCACGTACGTGCTTCTGGTTCCAGTTGCAGCACAATGTTGCCAAGTGAGCTACATCCTTTTTCAGTGTTCATAATTTTTCCCCAGTGGTAGCCACATGAATGCTTCATTAGGTCAAAGGTCTTTTGAATAGAGGGATAAGATATAAGACTCCGACAGACAGCGTGTGAGGGTGTGAGTGACCATGACCCCTGCGACACTGTTCAACGTGTTTGTAAACAGGATGTCATTAACACTGGGAACTGGCTGGGCTCACAATGACTTTTGTCTCCTTCGGTGTGTGTGTTTTGAGAGGGGGGTGGAGTGAGGGTGGGGGCCAGAAATAGAGAGAGCGGGAGATGGAGAGAGGGTGGGGGGTTGAGGTTGATAAAATTTCAAATAAAACACTTCGCATACTTCCACTGATAAATCAGCACCCTCACAGTTTTCTCAGAACTGCCCTTGTACTTTTCTGTCCAAACAACATCCAGGTTAACTTTGTCACATCAGATAAGCACTAGCTAATGTGATGAAATTTATGGCTTGGCGTGGCTGCTGTACTAATACAGCGGTGGATTGTGTGAAGCTGTACTAAGTGCACTCAACTGTCAGCTCTTATTGTGGTGTCAGTCTTTCCTTCTAATTAGTGTCCTCAGCAGGCAGGAAGTGGGCCTGGGCTGGACTAATCTGTCAGTGAGGCCAGACCATCCTCGCCCCAGCGACTGTTTCCTTAGATAAACCCAGAGCCCTTTATCTAAAAGAGTTGCGACACTCAGGGGGTCTGGGAAGCCCCTAGTGATTCTGTTATTACTTCTTGATCTACATTTTATACATATAATCTAAAGCTGGATGGAATTTTATGTATAGACTATTTAAATTTTCATCTTAGAAGCAATAAGGATTATTAGGGATTTCTGTGAGTTGGATGTGCAGAGAGTGCCGCAGCTTCTCAAGGCAGTGTGTTCACATCGCCGTACTGATTGCCGTGGTGACAGGTGTTGATTGAGCATGAGAGGGAGGAAGCGTAGTGAAGGACACTTCCTGGCAGACAGTTTTATCAGTGAGGGAGCGGAGGGGTCAGAGAAAGGGTGGATGAGGTTATCACACTCTGGTAGTCATGTACTGTATGCGACTGGTGCACCGAGAGCCTTTGGAGGCCTGGCAGCAGCCCAGAGTTGCTGACCAAGGTAACTGTCTCTTTCATATAAACATTATGTGAGTTATAGCCACATGTTGGGACGATCAAGTACAGAAGTTGTTTTTTTCTTCTTGGTTTATACTGTGCTGCCATGGTTCAATAGGTCATGAAATAGGTGGAAGGGCTTTCTCCGGTATGTCCAGAAGGGACCTGAGGTTGTTTGTGTATTGTCTAAGGGCGCTGACACATCCTGTGAGATACCTCATGCTTGTATAGATTGCCAGGCTGTCTTTCAGTGACTAATGTGTGAAGCAAACAGCCGATTCGAGAAGCAAGACATATAGTTTAAAGACTTTTTTGGCTCATTGTCACACCAGGCACAAAACAAAGTCAAGTAACAGGCTGTGGCAGGAAAAGAGAAAGTGAGAGAAAAGGAAAGGGAGAGTGATGAAGGTGCTTTTCCTTCTCCACTCCCTCCTTTCCTCCCTTCCTTCTCTCGCCACCAGCGGGGTCCAATTCCTCCACTTGAGCGCTCAGGGCCAGCAGCGGGCTGATTAGACCCACACCCCCAGCCGCGCTTCGCCGAGGACTCTGCAGCGGGACGACTTCAAATGCACCTCGCTCCTGCCACCCCAAATAAAACCTGACTGGTCCTAATGGACACGTTTTAATCTCCCTGGGTTATTTGAAGATTTCTCCAGCCTGCTGCTGGCCACAGCAGAAACAAATTCCTCTCGCTTTGTTGATTAAACCGCTGCCTCTCCACCGTTGCTTATCGTCCAGCAACGAGCTGCTCTTTTTAATTAAAAGTGAGACACCACAAGTGTGCAATTAACAGCTGGTAATTATAGAGCTCTTCAGAAGTGCAACACTCCACCTTCATTTCAATTATATAATGGACAAGTGGCTTTTTGATCTCCAAATTAGTGAACTCTTGTAATATTTGTTTTGTGGCAGATTTGGAGGGTTAATGGTGGCCTATGGTGGCCTCCCCCTTCCATGATTGATGTAAGAGCAGAAAGAGGGATATTAAAAACTGGAACAGTCCATCAGGAAATGCAAATCACACCTTCATGTTAATGAGCAGGCAATGGGCCGGGCTGGCCAGCCGTGGCGTTTCATGTGGGAAAAACAAGCGCCCACTCTGCCGCAAACTGATTAGTACATTTGAATTTGAAAGTTTAATTAAGTGCTTCTAATACAGATCGTTTTGGAGAGTGACACATAACATTAAATTGTTTGATACTTAATTCGGCTGCCTTTTGATTGCAAAGCAAGCACGGGTAAATTTGCAGCGCAAGTGTGGAGGCAATGAGTGCTATCCCAAAGGAGGCAGAAGCCATGGACTTCATTTAAAGCCTTTAACTGATAACTGATGAAAATGTATTTAATGACCAATGCACTCTTTGAGTGTATAAAGCGGAACACTTGTTCAGTTTTAATTACAATTGATTTCCATCTATGTACATGGCTGTGGCATTGTTAGTTTAGAGTTAGCATTCTTTCACTCAACGCAGTCCATCAATATGAAAAAAAGTGGACCTTGATTGATTTTTGGCAGCATGAGTGCATGCAGCAGGTTAAAATGAGGCGATTATTAATTAGCTGCAACACTGTAATGTCTTTGGGGGATGCTCTCCATCCTGGCCCTTTTTACCGGATTGTCAATGTATCAAGTGGTTCAAAAGAAGTTTAATCTTAGTGTTGTTGAGATTTGTAATTGCTTTATTTCCCTAGTCAATATAGTTCTTTTAAAAATGTTTTTCTTTTACAGTGGTGTTATAGAAGTGCCTGCATTGCACCTAACCATGTGACTCTTGCCTCTTTAAGATTTGATGTAAAATATCTGAAATGTATTCATTGTGTTGAAACTTTCAGCATTTTCATACATAATTATTTTTATTATTTTTAAATGAAGCATTTCTTTACACAAATCTAATAAGATGTTCCACATAATTAATTATACATAGTATAAAGATAACAGACTTTGATTAATTAAATTTGCTCAGTCAATGGAGCTGTCAAATATAAAGAAATCCAGTTTGAAAAATATAAAAAAAACATATTTTGGTGAAATGCAACTCCAACATACCAAGAACTAAAACCCACTTGTAGAAATAATGGCATATCAAATGCATTAGTGTAAGAGATCTTCTGATAATCTGTTTTACTTTATGCTTAACATGTTCATGTTCAGGCAATCTGTCATTAATTCCACAGTCATGCCACTCCAAATATGTACAAAACAGGAAAACCAAAGAGAGAGAAAAAGTATGAAGTCAACAGTCTCAAGTCACTCAAGCACTTTGGAATTTTTCATTGGTGAATATTGGCAGCTCATTGTGAAATAAACACCAAGTATTTAAATTCAAACCAGGTCATTATGGATGGTTCTTAAACAAAATGTCAGTCATTAAGGGAGGCCATGTGGCTCTGCTTAGAGTCCCTGTTTGTTTGAATTAGGAAGAAGAAACAGGGGATTTCTCTGATCCTTCTCATCTGTCTGAGTGACACACTGAGCACTCGTTACAGGACCGCATTTCCCATCAACCCCCCTGAGCGCGGAGTAGGATCGGTGATGTGCTTTGGATCATGTCTGTCTCTGTCTCTGTGTGTGTGTGTGTGTGTGTGTGTGTGTGTGTGTGTGTGTGTACGTGTGCGCGCATGCTCATGTGTGTTTGATCTCAGTATAATCTGAGTTGCTGTTACTGTCATGTTCCTCTCCTTCCCTCGTTGTCCTTCTGCATTCCCACCTCAATCTCACTGTCATTTGGCAGCTGTCACTCTCCATTTATGTCCTCCCTCTGCCCCCCTCATGCGCACACACTCACACACTCCCATTCTCTTGCAGGCATAAAATGCAGTTAAGAATAAAATAGCCTACTGGTTTTCAAGTGAGTCCTATTCTAAATGTTAATGTGCAAAATATAGGAAAATAGGATTTTTTGTTTTTCATAATGCACATTTGTCATACAAATTGGTTAATATATTAAGTGACCAGTATATATACAGTACTTTTACTGTCTCTTAACAACATGAATTTCATATATAAATACATATATTAAAGAAATGAAAGTAAAGAAAATTCAATAATTTAAAAAAATAAAAAAATCTACAATAAAAACAATCACAATATGGCCTTGAGTCACCAGATCTTAACATTCACATGTTAACATATGACTTCGAAGTGGCAGGTTTCTCTGCAGTCAAGCTGAATACCCCTCTCAGTCTTGACAACAACCCACACTGTTTATGTCCAGACCCCCATGCAGAGTTGTTCAGTGCATTACACAAGGAGACAACAATCCCCATACAAGAGCACAGTCCTACTGTATTTCCCAGTTAAATCACCTCCTAAACAGAGGGAAATTGACATCTATAACAAATAACATAAACAGCTTCAGTGCTCCGAGGGGGATTTTGTTGCTCGGGGCGCAGGGCTGAATGTTAGCCTTCCAACAATCATTAAACAAACATCCTCTTCAGGACCTTTCCATGCCCGGGTCTATTCCACATGTCGCACTGTGGTTTGGAAAGTCTCCGTAGCCACGGACATTATTGTATGTAACAAGTTCTGTAACAAAGTTAAGGTGGAATTGGCCTGCTGCTGTGGTAGTGCTCGAGGCGAGCAGACCCTGAGAGTGGAAAAGCAACCCTCAGACAAAGTCTATTCATATCCAGAAATATTAAATGGAGGATGTCAGGTTGGTAGTAGGTGGTCAGCTTGTCACATTAGAAAAACTCCTGCTTTCCAATACTTAGTTTTTCTTTCTTTACCATACACAGACCTCGTTTCTGATTGAATTCAGCTTTTTAAAGGAGTATCGGGCCTGCTGTGTTTAATCTGTATGACTTCTTTTTTTGCAGTCTGTATATGCTCATGCTTCCGAATAGTGCAAGAGGGGTTTTTCTGAATTCATGTGGCCCATTGTGCCTGTTAAACAATGCCAGTATTGATAACCTCTGACCTGCCACTGTAGTGCCACAACAGCAAAACTAAGGGCTCTTTTTCAGCAGTTTCAAGTGGCAGTCAGAGGTGAGAGAAAAGATTCATGAAATGAAGCTGAGCAAAGCAATGGGAGCATAGGCTTTTTAAAGGTTCTTCCACAAAAAGAAGCTTGTTAAAGGAGATGGAAGAGCTATGCAGGTTTAGTAGCACCCTGATTATACGCTGTAGATATTTAAATTGTCACATGCAGGGATTCCATATGTTGACAGAATGTGTTTGTTTCTCTGTTGCTTCGCACACATCTGTGTGTGTGTGTGTGTGTTCCTAGTAGTGTCTGTTGTTGCCCGTGTGTGTTTAAGGTGTCCAAGTGATGGGTTTGAGTTTGTCAGATGCCTCAGCCCTGAGTTGAGGGCCATTTGTCATTGGTGGGATTCATTATTCGTGTCCCTAACCCCCCCCCAGCTGGGCAGTGTGATCACCACTGACCCCCTGTGACAACCACAGCACCTTCATTATGTCACCATGGCCACCCTGTCACTACAGCAACTCTCTAACTGTCTGGGTGACACCCCTGGGTGGGACTCCAATCTCTCATCTGGAGGCCTGCCTGTCTCTGCGCTTGTCACTGAGTGTGTGTGTGCATGTGTCTGTTGTCTGTGTGTGTTTAGACACTGCTCTTTGGTTTGTGTTTTGTTTTTTTATGTTATTATTTCTCAATAAATCAATATGTAATTTAGAACACTTTAATGGCTTTGTTGGTCAGTTCAGTTAAATTTCCTGTGACTAACAGATTGTCTGGGTGAATTATCCTAATATATTCACCTGGCTGGTTCCCCAAACAGGTAGGAACAACAGTTTTCTATTCCAGCTTTTGCACCATCTCATCTATTATCCCTTAACAATAATTCCAGGCACATAAACTGACCCCTAAATTAATGAAATAATTTCCCAGTAGGTGTTAGGTACAGGCAACATATATATTTTTGTTATCCATTCCTGTGCCATATTATCATATTCTCCTTCCCAGTGGGATCATTTCAGATAACACACTGGACACTGTTATACTATTACCTCGCCCCCTATTTTCTAATCAGCAATTATTCAATTATGTCCCATTAGTTGGAGGGTGTTGCCAATGTCGCCGCCCTGGGCGTTTAGCCCCTGCTCTCTGTCAAGGGGAGACCCAGAGGGCCCCGCAGAACGCCTGTGATTAGTGTTGCGTCTGCAGAGAGGTGACAGAATCCCTCTTCAAATATTTTGTCTTCATTTTACGGCTCTGAGATGCAATTATGGAGCAGCAGTTCATTACGGTAGCACGCGGCGCTTCATGTTTTATGCATGCTCCCTCATTTAGGGCCTTTATTAATGAGCCAGGTCTGACCAGGCTGCTTGAGACTATACTGCAGGCTGCGCTGTGGCCACCGCCGCCTGTGTTTGTGTAGGTGCGTGTGTGTGCTGGCAATATGAGTAAGCAAGAGTGAGGGAGTGAGTAAAAGAAATGGAGTGAGCCAGAATGAAGGCTAGATGGAAAATAAAAAAAGGAAAGAAAAATGTGATTGAGAGAAAACTGAATGAAGCAGAGAGAGTGTGTGTGGTCAGTGTAGTGGTCACTTTAACGCCGTGCCCTCTTTATCCCAGCAGCCGGCCTCATAACGTGGCTCTATAGTGTTGAGACTGGTGCAGGCTGGCTTGGCTTTAAGGCAGTAGATTGAAGGGGTGGGGGCAGCAGGGGTGACTAACTGCACCTCCCTCAGCAGAAGAAACTCCATCTGCATCCAACATTGAGACAGATGAGGCCAATTTGGCTCCTTAAATTTCTGGGCTGTGATGGATGTGGGGTGGCTGTGCACAGTGAGAGGTTCGTAGAAGGGTGTGAAGGGAAAGGGGGAGAGAGAAGGGAGACAGGTGAGAAAAGAGAGAAAGAGGGAGACATCCAGGGTAAGAAAGAAAGAGAGAATGAGGGAGGAAAGAAGGGTGAAGGAGACTCACCTCTGAGCATGAGCGGTTTGAATTTATCGCTTAAATTGATTTATTTACTGTATTGGCGTTTCTACCTTACGTTTTAATGCACAAAGCAGATACAGAAAGTTGGGAAAGAAAGAGAGTCAAATGGTAGAAAAATTTAGAGCTGGATTTGAATACAGTATGATATGTTGCGAGTACATCAGACACACATGAGTTATGTAGGTCATATGAGGTAGATATTGTATCCTATATGTAGTGATCCAACCCCCTGATCAGACAAATTGAGCTACAGGGCTAACAACAAACAGCAGTTTGTTTTTATGTAATGCCAATATACAGTATATGTTGACACAGGCGTTCCAAGTTTCAACTGAGGCAAATCTAAAGCTAATGCGCCGTAGCCGGAAATTTGTGTAGCCAAAAATTGTCTTCGATGGAAAATTTTCTGTTGGGAGGGCGGCCAACAGTATAATGTGCTCCTAATGTCCACCAGGCTTTTTTTTTCTATAGTGTTCAGTGTTTGTGTAGCGCGCAAGGCAAACACATGGGGACAGGGTTATTGATTCACTGATACACAGTACGGCTTCATGCATCTGATCTCAATCAGGTGTGCCTGATTATTCACGTCAAACACTTGAATGTGCTCAAGCATGGTTGCATGACTTAGAAAATAACATTTTTTATGTTACAAATACAAATTTCAAGTAGTCAGCTTGTATTTCCCTACAATTTTGCCCAGCTTTAACTGACTGATGGCCTTCTCACTGCAGACCAGAGCTCCCATCTGCACTGCAGATCCGCCCCCCTTTGATAAGAACTACCATCCTCAGGCCTACATAAATATTTTATCAAGTATAATGGAAATTGTCAAATCCATCTAATTGTGTAATGCATTATGAAGACATCAAACTTAAACAAAGCACATATGCTATCATTTCTTTTAACGACTGGGACAGGCTGGGCTGGGTTGAGCTGGCGGTTTGGTACCCAGGGGGCCTTCCACAGGGCCGGGGGGGGGCTGGCAGCAACCACTCTGGATATACGTCTCTCTCTGCTCTGCCCAGACCTGCCTCGCTCACATTTCATCAAAGGAATCAATTTCTCAAATGTGCACAACTGTGAGCCATAATTATATTAGGGCCCAATGGCAGTTAGCCATGACATGAAAGCAAAAGAGGGAGGGAGAAGAGAGGGGGAGAGAGAATGTGCATCTATGCATGTTTGCATTGACATGTATTGTTACTAATACAGCTCTGGGATAAACATTTGGTTTTACTTTTGGATTAAGTAATAAATGCGGCTTTCCCACACAGTGTCATATTTATGTTCTAGATTCTTGTGTCACCTTTCAGTGGTGCTTGGTCTAGTGTTCCCGTTTTCTTTGGGGGGGAGATATCGCCGTTGTTGCTGTCTAAAAAGATAGAGGGATTAGAATGGAGGAACAGGAAGATAGATGAAATGAATGGCACAGGTGACCAGAACAAACAAATCAAAAGCTTAGGATGTGTGACATGTTGGGGGGCGCTGAGTTGGGATTGAATCAGTGGCGAAGACAGAAGAGATGATGGGATTAATGACCTTTGTCAACACATTCTCTCTACACGTCACTTCAGAGGAGAAAACAGCCAAATCAGTATTTTTGTGTGTGTATTTTGCAGATGATACACACTAATACATCACTGACTCAAGCAAGCAATAAGCAAATGCCCTCATGCAGAAATTATGATTTTTATCGAACTTTTTTCCTTAAATCACAAACATACTCACAGAATACAAACATGCATGCTTGCAGAGTTCAGGATTACTTATTTTTCCTAATTTTAAATAGCATTAGTCAAAAAGAATAAAGTCACAATATTGTTTCTTATGGTGTTACAGTACAGAGATTTCACGCACTTACAGGATTATCATATCTCATCATCGTTCCCCTCTTCCTCCACCCCCTGCTCCTCGCCTCTCCTATTTTACCCACCCCCCTTTCCTTTTCTCCCACTCTTTCCTCTCATCTTCTACATCCCGGGGTCAGCATGTGATTCGGAGGGCCCTCCCTCTACGCCCCGGCTGATGTATGGCTTGTGGAAACAATGTGAGCGCCGGGTTGTTATTCTGTTTGCTTTACATTTGACAGGCTTGAGTTAGCGTCCGACTGGGATCCTATCTCATTAGGCCAAATGCGGGGCTAAAACAATCATAAAAATCATTTGGCAACTGGCATCCCACTTAGGAACACCTGTCAACATACAGGCGGAAGATAAACTCTGCAAATTAGAGTCAGGACTGAGATTGAATCAGGGAGAGGGATAGAGATGGAGGGAGGAGAGAGGGAGAGAGATGCCCATATGCTCCATGTTGTTAGAGAGTTAATGATATGAAGTGGTTGGGTTGATGTGGAGGCTTCCCTGTTGATGATATTGATTGTGGTTTTAGGACGTAAACTGTCTGTGTGTGTGTGTGTGTGTGTGTGTGTGTGTGTGTGTGTGTGTGTTGCACATCCATCTCTGTGTTCATCAAGACTTCATTCATTTGCATTTCATTAAAAATAAATGTGGTTTGTTAATCCTTCATATTGATTATCCCAAACAACCACAGAAGTAGAAGCACAGCGATTTGTCTTTTCATGCAAAAGTATCAAGAAGGGAAGAATTTTTTCGAGAACATGCTAAATTGTGTGCTCCTGTGTTCGTATGCATGTGTGTGTCACTCAGTAGCCTACAGCTGTATGAATTTGTGCAAGTCTCCCCTCGCTCTCACATACTTTATTTTTTCTTCCTTTATGCAAACACCCGCCTCCACCATCGCCCCTCTCACTCACGCTCACACATCTCTCTTTTCCAGCGCTGTATCTTCCCCTCCTCACCCTGTCCAAACATACATCTTTATCAAGCGGCTGTTGTCAGACAACATTAGATAATTAATAGGCCATTTGTCAGGCCTGTGAGAAACATGTTAAAATCCCCGAGCAGCTCCCCAGATAAATCCTGCCGCGCACACAGACGCCTTTGTTGTGTCAGCCTGCCATCGGAGCTGCAGATTTACCATTAAAGGAGCCTCATTATTAATCACAACTAATGCTAATTAATTAGGTGTCTGTGTGTGTGCACAGAGGGACCAGCTCTAAGTTTCAGTTTGTTGTGCGGTGTTAATTGGTAACTCGGCCCAGAGCCCTTAATGGAGTGTTTTCCATTTGGAACGGGGAGCAGTTGACTAACACAGGGGTGAAAAAACATAGACAATGCTCTCATTAATTAAGACTGTGTAAAGAGCTCTGCTCTTGTTACTCTCCGGTGTGTGTGTCTGTGTGTGTGCTTAAACAGTTTGTACAATATGAGGTGCCTGTTAGCATATGAATGTGGAGATCTGTGAGTACAACTGCATGTATGGCATTTTATTTGGACATACTGTACCTGCAGCATTACCTGTTTTTGTTCCTAATTTTAAGGGTGTGTGATGCCTTTTCTCAGCACTCCACAATTACTTCAAGGAGGAACGTGTAAGATTTTCCAGGGTTCAATAATCAACAAGCAAATACTAACACGAAAGTCGATTAAAACCTTCTATAACTATATTTTATCTTTTAGAAATAATGAAAATATATATTTTTACCATGTCTGCTTTAATGGACATTTTACAGTTTGAGAAAGACAAAATGGGAAAGACAATAACAGAAATGTCCTATTTTATTTGGAAATTTCACTCTTTACAATTTCTTTTTTTTTTGGTTGGAGAAACAAATATTGAGAGATAAATTATGGACAATGGGACAAAACTGTACATATACAGCTACCTAAGGCAATGAGTGTTTGTGGTTTGTATCACTCAGTACCACAGTCACCCCAATGGACCCGCGGACCAAAAGACTCCCCAAAAGCAGCGCTAAGGCCTCCATTAAGCACAAAGACGGAGTTAATTAGGAAGCTTATTGCCTCTCCCGAGGGCATGAGGCTCCAAACACTCTCCTATACACCCTGCTGAGGGAATCTAGGCACAAACTGATGCACTGTAATTAACAGTGCTTAGCAAATCAACAGCAGACATTTTCTGTTTGGCAGTAGCTGTGAGAGCGTTAAAATTAACCAAATGAAAGATAATAATTATTTTTATTTTCTTTTGAATTCAGTCACAGTGAGTTGTCTCTCCCAGATGTCCAAGCCTGCATCTCCCTCAGGGTATCCTCATTTTTCAGGCAAATGAATCAGTATACAATAACGGCAATCATGCACTAGTCCCCTCAACCCCTCCCGCATATTTTGAATTCTCCAAACAATTCCTAAGTTGGTTTAGTGGCAGTGCAGTAACCATGATAAAATTATACTTCTACTGTGGTTCTGGTTCTTGTGTTTTACTGTTGGAACAACAGCACGAAAACATTCATGATTTTGCCAGTGTCGAGATATAAATAGAAAGCAGAAAAATGATGAAGAGTGCAGTTTCAGAATTTGGATGTGATGACTAATGGAGGGGATCATGTGTGATTATGTTTGACCTGTAGTACAAGGGTAAGACCCCCCGTCCCATTTGTCTGTTATCACAGGCAACAAATGATGTCTACAGATAAGCATAAGGGCCAGTCCTCGCAAGGTGAGGAGTTCATTTCCATATTTCATGATCTAAGACCCCATCAGTCAACTGTTAGACCTCTCTATCTGGCTAGATGAAGTGGTCTGTGAATTGGGTGCAGGCTAAATGGGTGAATAATGTTCTCACCTTACACCTTACAGTGTTCTAGCCTGTTTAGCGTTGTACACTATAAGCAAAGATACAGTGGAGGAGCTGAGACATAAAACAAACAGCTGTTGCTGGCAAAAATTTTTTTATTTTTTTTATAGCTTTTAGCTTTTTTTGTTACCATAAATATTATGTAGTATACATACATGCATTATTTAAAATAGCAATATTTTTGACTTAAGTGCCTTTATTATGTGATACAAAAGATTTGAAAAAATTATCACACCTAGAAATGAACATCACTTAAAACAAGCAGGATAACGTAATAGAGTTTACCTGATTAAAGCATCAGTGACGTAGAAAATTATATTATGGGAAGGACAACGGAGAGTAAAATGGGAAAATGTAGCAAAAGACACACAATTGTTAGAAAGACAGCGATGAAGTAAGAACAAGAAAGACAGCAGTACAGAAAAAAATGAAGGGGGGGGTTAACTGTGTCCACAGGTAGGTTATTTCTCTCTGTAAACATATGTATCCATTTGTCCCATGGGTACGTCCCCTTGCCGTCCCGTCGGCAGTGGCTGGGTCACACCTCCATTAGGGGCTTTGTCACAGTGATTAATAGGTCTTTCTATCATCTTTAATTCACTCCATGATGATGGCGGCCCTGCTCGCTGCTCGGGGTAATCGTGTGATGTATGAGTCCGCCCAACACCTCGTGGCAGAGGTGAAAATCATTCCACCCATGCAGATAGCGGGCCTGGGAACAAATGTTTTCCCTCTTAATAAAAATTAATGAATTCGGCGTCAAGTGCGAACATTTAAATACATGGGATATACACGTGTGTGTGCATATCTGTGTTTTGCAGTGTTCCTGAGTGATTCTGATGGGGAGATAATATTGTTTTCCTCATTATGTTCCACTAAATCTTTTGTGTTGTCTTTCAGATACATCAACATCAAAGTTTGGCTTGTTTTCTTTACACTTGCTTTCTTGTGCTATCACGATGTTCCATCACTGTTAATAATGCAGTTGAAGTCACGATGCTGCTCCCAGCTGGAGTTCCCCTTCTCGACCCAGAGTTCTTTTAGCGCTCCCTCTTTGATGAAGGGCGTCAGCTTGCAATGATGAAGTAATGTCCATTACTGAACAAACAAACAGGACTATTTGCTTTAAGTAGGCAGAGACACACAGAAATGCACACACACACGCATACCAATCCGATCATCTGTGGTCAGTGTCCCTACCGCCCCACACGTCTAAGCAGAGCTACAGTCTCTGACTTATCAATCATCTGCACATGAAACCACAATTTTCAGAGCTCTGAACATAGCATATTTGCTTTCGGCTAACGTTTACCTTACAGAAACATATATGTTTATGAGCTGAAATGCTCTCGTTGAGTCCACAGGACCGGGGGAATTTCTGGTCTAAATCAAATATAAACTTGGAGACCAGTGTGAGGGGGGAAATGTCAGAGGAGAAACAGCAATGGAGGGATACAGTTACCTTTAAAAGCTCTTGTCCCTCTACCATATGGCAAGCTTCACATCCAGGACTATAACTGCGTTACACAGTCTCTGTGCTGAAAATCATTACTTTGACTCCCAGAGCCACATTGGGTTTCATGCCCGGCCCGGCTCAGCAGAGTCTTTAAAAGACTTTCCCCTCAAACACGCTGGGCCCACACAGTGTGTGTGTCAAACACAATAGTTGCGCAGACACTGTGATCAGGTATTGCTGCAGGGAATGACTATGAGAAATACTTAAGTTGTAGATCAGATTCGACAAATACACACACGCACTGCATAACACAGAAAACGCAGCCAGATATCAGTAATAGACAGCTGATTCAGCACAACGTGTTCGTGCATAGAATTTTTCCCCCACAGCAAACACACATTTTGACAGGAATTATGATTCTCAACTGGCAGAGGAAAACAGCTCATGTACTTATGCAGTAGTTGACAGTTTTGCGTTCCCTTTCACCAGACATTGTGCTTTGACCTTGCCAAAGTGGAAGTTGCACCTAATTTAAGGATATTTATATACAATGCACTTGGCTTATCTTGTGCTTCAACTAATGTGTCAAAGTTTGCAGCAGTTTGAAGGTGAGAGCACATGAAAAAGTTCAATGATTTTGTCCAGGTCTTGAGTTAATCTCTTGGGTTAGTTTATGACCACCTGTGGCCAATCACAGTGACCCGTTCAGTCAATCAGAAGCACGGTTACTTCATGGCCAGTGAACAAGAAGTGTGTGTGTGTATCTGTGTGGATCAAAGGTTCCATGGCTGACAGCGCAGCGGTACAGTGTCACACAGGCAGCCCTTCAGGAATGTTCCTCAGCCCAGGGATGGGTTGTGGAGCCTCATTAGCAGAGCCCCCTCTCCCCGTGCCCTGTCAGACTACGTTAGGCACAGGCCATCTCAGATGCACGCTGGGGGAGCGGCAGCTTCCTGTGAATCATTTCCGGCTTTGAGTATCTTTTTGTCTCTCCGTGCGACACCTGGGTGGCAGTCTGTTGTCCTAGATGGCTTCTTCATTAGCTTGCTTGTCTGAATACTTATCTGTCTGTTTGCTCGTTTGTTGACCTGTCTGATTGTCTGTATGCGAACCTGTCTGACTGCCTTTGCATGTGAATATATCTGTTTTTCTGATTTTTGTGCTTCTTTCCACCTATTACCAAGACAAACATTTTCAGCTCTTAATACCCCAGAACAGTTCTACTTTGCTCCACCCGCACACTGTGTCAACGCTGTGAATGATTCAATGCCTCTTCCACCACTAAGCTCCACCAGCCACGTGTGCCATTCTGATGAAGCCCAGTGTGGGTTCAAGGGTCGTACTTCTATGTCCTGTTTCACTCTATTCACAATTAACCCTAGTATGCTTCCCTCTGTTTTCACTGTACGGTGGAGAAAGAGTTCAGGAAAAGGAAATATAAAACAGTCAGAGCAGTACAATGCTGAGCAGACCCTGCTTACCCACCTTGGCATCAGCTCAAACAAATGGCAAACATACCATGTTGCTGCTGTAGGTTTTTTTTTATTAACTCCAAAAGCCTGTTCAAGTTATTGTTTCAAATGTCGATAGGAATTGAAATGTGTCTGCTGGGTGCCAAGGGAATCATAGTCAATGATTAGAAATTAGAAAGAAGAAGAAAAACATTGACATTAGAAACAAGTGTGCTCCCTTCATGCTCTCCTGCTCTTTATTATTGAGCTCAGTGAAAACAGAATCAGGGCTTTGTCACATGACACCGTGTTGTTTCAAACCTGTAGGACCGTCTCTCTTTTACCGTTTATTTGAACTGATCAAGTTAATGCATGTACACTTTGTATGTTTTACTCATTTGTCCTCGGTAGTTGAAATAAGATGAAGACAAGCGGTTTCTTTGGAGCTTTTGTCAGAGTTGCAGGAACTTATTAAACCTGTTGCCAGCGTTAATTTGTGATAATCCGACAATCACAAAGACGTCACCAAGCATCGCCCTCACATAGAGACTCTCTGTTTCTCTCCCAGGTGATGGTGATGATGAGTTTGCCCTTTACCCGTCTGACATCTTAGACGATGTATGTGGTTCTGATGGTGATCCTGCACCTTCTTCGGCCCTGGCAGAGGACCCAGCGTCCCCTCTGCTCTCTGATGATGAGGCGTCACCCCAGGACACCTTGTCATTCCAACACCCGAGCATCTTTTTACCCCAAGAAGATCTGACCATTCCCCTGGACTTTGAACTGCGTGAGTCAGCAGTTCCAGGCGGAGGCCTGGGCATCTGGAGCCACAGGAGGGTAAATGTCGGGGAGCGCTTTGGACCATATGAAGGAGAGCACAGGCCTTGTCTCCGAGACCCCACTCAAGGCTGGGAGGTAAGAACTCACTAAATGAAGAAGAGTTCATATGCATATTCTTAACGTGATCCAAAATTATAGCTTTGCAGAGTTGGTACCTTCATACACATAAGAAAGAAATTTATGTTTCATCAAGTGCACTATAAGCTGTCGAATATCAAGAATTCAGAAAACAGGCATTTTTTACAGTGGCCCCCATAGTTTTCAATGGTTTTGGGATAGATTACATGGCAGCTTGGGTAAAGAAATTTGTTCTACATGTAACAGAGCAGCTTAAACTTTAGTTCAAGTAGACACATGAAAATTGCAGTTGCGAGGTTTTTCTGCAACAGTAGTAGCACACTTTCTGACAAGGGAGGTTTTCCTTGGCCAATATACACTGTAGCATTCACATCAGTCCTCTTTTTATTTCCTCCCATGTCGTCATGTTCACATTTAGCCCAGTGACCACAAGGCTGTTGTTGCCGTTTGTTGCCCAGTGATGTAATGTTAGCTCAGTGCCACTGAAAGAAAGGGAGTCGAGGTTGTGCTCTTAACTCAATTAAAATGAAAAGCCATAAATCCCTTTTTCATCCTGGTTAGGGACCCAGTGCAGCCATTGGCAAATCACATATTGGTCAGCCGGCACAAAAGATCGAAGGCAGGGTCACAGGACAAGGTCAAAGGTTAGATGCGGTCTCCGTCAGTGTCAGGCTAGTTTGGTTTTATGGAGCAGGAATAAGGGGCTGGCAGATAATCAGCCTCATTTAGTCTCTCAAAATAGATCCTCTCTAATTTGGGTGTGAGGATTTACTCCTTCATATTCAGGCCTTTGTCCCTTTGTAGGACAGAACCACGCTCATTAAGAATCGCTGACCATGCAGTTCATAAAGTGAAAAGTCACAGGTTTAAATAAAAAGATGATTCAATACAGCATTCCCTCTCTTACTAGAGTCTCCCTAACCCCTGAGTCCATTTTAATCCTGCACTTTAAAGCTGACTGAGAACGTGTTGGTAAAGTATCAACAGTCGGCTCATATAAATAGTTTTGGATTTGGACTGGTGCTCGTTGGGTTTGCATCATAGAGCATTACTCTGGCCCATCAGCTCTGACTCAGTGGTTTTGGCTCAGACCAAACCAAAATAAATTTCTTTTTTTTTTTCACTCTGGACTACATTTCTCCAGGAAATAACTTCTCCCTCATTATCAACTGCCGGGTGAGACGCAATATATAAATGTCTCCTTAATTGAAGTGAGGAAAAACTCTTCATTTTTGCCCTTTTTCATAACACAAAATCTTAATAAAAAGTCTCTGTCCCTCTCAAAGAGATTTACAGCCGGTTGAACAAGCTCTCTGGGTTATTCTTTTTCCTAGGGAAGGAAATAAAGGAAAAAGAGGTTTCATGAATTTTAATCCAGCGGTAATTTATGGGGAACTTGAATAATAATATGTATTTAAAAAGCTGAGGAGCTGGGATGTGAGTGTGTATGTGTCTGGGGGCAGGCGGGTGGGGGGATTGAGGGGAAAGATGGGATCCTGGCGAGGCAGCACTGTATCACAATGTTTAATTACCGTCCTGACAGCGAGCCATAACTCTTTCCATTAAGTAAATAAGTTGTAAAGAATTTATGATGAAATGCCACATTATTCAGAATGGATATTCAGTGATGACATCCCTCTGCATTAAATATGGTAAACGCCATTAAGCCCTCCTGACCCCCCCTCTTCTCCCATGCCCACCCGTTTACCATCCCTCGCCCATTGCTCACCCCCCCCTCCCCCTCCCGCCTGCAAATCGTCAATATGCCAATAAGCCTGCGGAGGGTCTGTAAAAATAAAATTGATTTGGTAAATGTGAGTTAAGATAGATATGTTTGCTTTCATCATCAATTCCGTGCGGCGCGGCGAGGTGATGTCACCGACCGGGGAATGCTAAAGTGGCGCTCCCATCTGGAGCGTTTGATGGAGGGCCCTGAGCGGCCCAGGCCAGTGGTGACAGACTGGTGGAAGTTTGTCACCAGGGAGGCCACCGCTCCTCAGCGCCATCACCATAAATTTGGGGGCTTTATTCATAAAGGGGAAGAGTGAGTTATGGCGTCCATGATGCTTTATGAATACAGGAATGGTGACTTATGGGAAAGATAGCTTCGGTAAATAAGAGGTAGAGAGGCAGCAGTGAGGGGTCTGTCAGGCTGAGGCGCTCACCTACGCCGTCGTATGCAGAACTGGAGTGCTGACTGTGCCAGTAGGCATATGCTCACTGGAGTGTGAGTGTGCATGCATACGTGTGTGTGTGTCTGTGTGTGTGTTTGTTTGTGAGCTGAGACAAATCTATTAGTGAGTGCTTTTAGTAAGTTTATGATTTTGAATTTGAACAGTGACTTGTATTTGTGTTAAGGATTTGTTTTGTAATGGCTGGAATCATTTATGTCAGATGTTATTTGTGTCAACATAAAAAACTTAAGTCAGACATCAGTTAAGAGAATGAAAAAGAGCGGTGCCTTATCCAAAAGACGATTTTCTCAATGAGGATGAAAACAATGGAAACGAACCAAAGCCTTTTAAATAAGAGAAGATATACAAAAATGTTTTACATATCGATGTTGTAAAATGTCGTCTTTTCACTCCAAAACAGAAACTTGAAGATTGTTTAATCAACCACTTTGTTTACTGAAGATTTACTTTCAGCTCAACAAATTCAAATGTAAACTTAAACTAGGCTGGATTTATTAATGCTAAAGAATTCATTTTATTTAATTTGTGTTTAGAATAGAAGAACAATAAACATTGAATACAAAAAAATTAGAGTTTTGGAATAAATCCAAATGGCTTTAAATATCTAAATGGAAAGTGCACTGACCCTTCGACCCCGATGAAGACTCCCCAAGTCTCCTTGGGACCCACAAGAACAAAGCTGATGACCCGTTTTATTACCAAGGTTTGGCGCGTAGTCTTGGCTTAAGTTTATATAACAGCCCCAAAAAATTCAAGTAATAGAATGATTAAGATCTCTATTTGTTTTCCCAGAATTTATTTAATAATTTAACTTGAATAATGAAAATAAAAAGGAAAAAGCCTGAACTGCAAATATTGCATTCCATCCATCTTTCATGTTACAGAATAAGCATGAGGTGGCCGCAGTATTTGCATGTATTTCTCCATGGCTCCCTTGAAAATACTCTTAACGCCCGGATGCCCACCAGTCCATATTCTGCTGTCTCTCTCTCTGAGTCGTTAGGCACATTGAAATTCAAACTCCATTTGTGTCTGTCCTCTTCTCAGCAGCAGCAACAATAAGACAGAGAGTTAGAGTCCGGGAGAGAGTTATCCAGCACTCAATGAGCCTTTGGGCTCACCCAAACTCACAGCCCCACGGGATTATGGGTCCTGGGCTTAGAAAGCTGGGTGCCTCCTGCTGTAGGAGCAGTGGGCGGAGCAGGTTAGGGGTGCGAGAAGGGTTGGGATGGTGAGTGGGGCGGGACAGGGGCGCTTAGAGCCTTTGTGCACCTCTTGAGTGAGAGGCGGAGGTGGAGGTGGAGGTGGAGGCGATAGTATTGGTGGTAGTGGTGGTGGTGGGGAGGTGGTGAAGGAGATTAGTAGTGATGGTGAATGGGAGTAGAGGATTAGGTGGCTAGGCAGGGCCTTTCCTGGCTCTGCCTGTCTCCTCAACCTCCTGGTCATGAGAGGATGGGTGGATGGAAGGAGGCGAGGCAGATGCCCGGCCAGGAGGAGACCCATCATTTAAACTGTTGTCAGCTGAAAATCTTGCATTGTTAATGATATACTAAAAAAAAATAAATACGTTTGCATTGTGTGTTTGTATTACTAAGTGTTGGATTAGAAACTTTCAATTTTATATTCCAAGACACATTTTATGATGAAACTTCAGCCTATAGAGCCTGTGGTTGTGGAGCCAGCACATGATTTGTCATATTTACGAAACAGCAGAAACAACAAAAACATCTAACCTGGAATTAGATTTTTGGTTTTCCGGTCTTGCAACTGTAGTTCAACTGTAGTTGCTGCTACAGACAGTGTGAACTCTAGGAAAGGTCGATCCTGGAATGAGGGTTTTGTGTGTCTGTGTGTTGCATGTGTGTCCTCATGCGCTCTTGTGTGTGCATGCGTGCATGTGTGCGTAAGGCAAGAGTGTGAGAGTGTGGATGGAGGGCGTTTCGAGAGGGCGTGTTTTTTGTGCACGGATAAGCCGCTGTCCTGAATGAATGCAGATGTCTCTGGCTGGCTGTCCGCCTGTCCCCTGTGCACTGACGGCCTGTCACCTCTCTCTGTCACAGGGAGAAAGAGCCACTCTCAGTCCTGACTAAAAGCCCCTTAATCCCCGAGCCCCTGCCACATCCCATCCACTGTCAGCGGAGATGGCCCTGCCCACAGCAGCGCTTAGAAAGGCAGGCGCTAGGGATGAACCTCTCTGTCACTCACGCACCTCTCAATGGACACACATCTTCACATTTTCACACACACGTACACACACATATAGTTTTTAGAAATTCAAAGTGAAAAAGTCCTGCGTCTGCAAAGGCGATGTGAATGGCGGTTGTCAATGCATTGTGCTGCATGAACACAACGGCTGCGCTGACATCATTGTGGGACCTGTTTTCTCTCATGAGAAGAGCACTAACTGGCCGCCGAGACACTGTGTGTAATAATGAAGGAGCCGTTCACAGCATACACTTGGGTCTCATTGGCACTTAATGAATTGTATAGAAGACAATAAAGACCATTAAAATCAGTTGTGTGCGACCAGATAGTGTGAGGAGGGAAATGTGTCACCATGTTGACAGAATGTTCTGTACAAGAGACTGTTTGACTGTTTCTGTGTCTTATGAGAGCTGTGCTGCTGAGGAAACACACATCCTGTAATTATACCTTCTTTAATTGTGAATACAGCTACACTTCTGAGCTGTGTAAGACTAGTAGCTGGAACACGTAGTTGGGTACCTGAGGGAAAGATAACTGCTGGGGATGGGGGATGAAAGTAAATATGCAGACCAGGATGCTTGCAGTGTATGATCAGATTCATACTCTATAGGGTACAAATCAGTAACCTAGGAATTATGTTCACTTTGGAAGACTCTCCACCGCATGATTTACGTCGGTGCCAATGTAGGAAGTAGTGTGCTCGGCGGAGGTCAGATCCTAATTATAACTTGATCATAGTTTGTTTGCTATAACCGTGGTAGTTGCGATGGACAGATATTGTAGAAAGTGAAAATGGTAGCATTTGACATAAAAACAAATGTTAGCATTGAGTGTAACCCAGGGTTTTGCAGAATCAAATCAGCATTGTTGCTTGGCGATAGGGTTGTATAAAACCAACCAAATCAAACTGACTCCATCACATCTTTCCTGCTTTGATTTACTATGATCAGCATAGCCATCTCAAATGTCTAAAATACAGCATGCTTTCTCTATCAGATCAAATACATCTTCACATTTTACATTTTATTATCCCGTATGTCACAACAACCAGTCACAGTAAGTGTTTCTAAGACTGAAGCCCGTCATATACAACAGTTTATATATAGTTTTCTATTTAATCAATTCAAGAATTGATTGAATTGAATTGGCCTGAGTCCTGGTGAGTAAATACCGTGTGCCTTAACCTGCTGAGCTACCAAAATGCGCCTGGCCTCTAACTTCCTTCACATGGTGCAGAGTGTGCAACCTCCCATCCGTTAAAACAGCCCCGTAATGCCTTCAACCGCGTGCGTCTGTGTCTGCTTTTGTCTCTCCTGGTGTCTGTGAGGGAGATGAGCTCCCCATTCAATGTAACTGGAGCTTGATTGTCTAGGACAGGAGTGATGTCCATTCAAAATCCCAAAGACAAAACAAGCTGGGGGTCCGTCTCCCTGCCTCTCAGTTGATTGGTAATCCCTTTCTTTGGGTTAATCTGTTGTTTGTTGGTGCTGGTTGAGGCTTGTGTTTGTCTCTGTGTGTGTTTGTTTGTGTGTTGTGTGTGTGTGTGTGTGTGTGTGTGT
>NTHP01000109.1:707774-734910 GCA_003416845.1 Oplegnathus fasciatus
GGGGTTGTTACGGATGTTCTAATCTTAGATGAGGCACAGGATTCCCCCATATGAGTGCAGGGTCAGTCAAATCCGCCACTTTGTCCGGAGGCTACTCTCCCAGTTAAATAGGACGGGGAAAAAAAACTATACAAATTTCTGATTTCCCCCTCATTCCTTAGCACTGACACCCCCTCCTCCTCCACTTTCTCCTCCTTACACCCTCCTCCTCCCTCTTTCTCTGTCTGAGTTCCCAGCAGGGAGGGGAAGCTAGGTTAACTAACTGAACAAAGTCAGAGTGAATTGCAGAAGGACAAAGGCGGGCGTGAGCGGGGGCTATGCCAGTTGGAAGGTGTAGCCGGCAGCACAATACCAGGTGAAGGAGGCTCTCGTCAGGGGTCCGTCCAAGAAGGGCAAAGGTCATGGGCCTTATTAGATCTGAAGTGAATGGAAGGACTTGTTTGATTGAAGAAGGAGGTCGGGAAAAGGAGGGATGAGGAAGGAGGAGTTCACCTGTTTGAAAAGCTCAGAGGGGGGGCATGTTTTTCCTCCATTATATCTGACCTGTCGGGATGCAGACAAAAATCTGACTAGCTGATAGCTCATGGTGGGAGTCACAACACACACATAACACACTCAGAGCTGAAAAAAGGAGGCTGATCTGATCGGAAACGCATGCAGGGCAAACTCAATGACACAATGACAAACGTCTAGACAGCCACAGATATAATAGAATTTATATGCAGGTGCATTGACTCATCGGCGGGACATAAATGCTACTGCCTTGTAACACACGTTTACATCATCTATCCTCAGCTGTTAAAGCACACTGAATACTGCGAGGAAGACTACAAGACTTGCTGGAATAAGGCAGCTTCAAACTCGCTGTCAAAGCCATTATTTCGAAGACATTTCTGTGTTATTAGATGATTTACAGAGGAAAGTAAAAGGAGAAATGAGAGAAGAGAGGATGGCATGTAGCAAAGTAAAGTTTGCCAGCTTGAATTAAAGTCACCACAAGAATTTAGATTTTTATGTTGCCTACCAAAGGGCCTCGAAGCTATTTTTTCAAGGTTGCACTATACTGAGTGAACTTAGGAGAAAAAATGTAAAACATCATTCCATTAATTTACAACTCTATAGGCAGTAAATGTGGTGAAAGTACTGAGGTAAGATTCGGAAAGGAGTGAGGGGAATGTGCAAGAGCTACTGACTCCACCCAGGTCAGGAGCGCTCGAATCAAATGCACCTCGTCAGCTGTCTACAGAGCTCCCCTGGGCAAAAAATACGGGAAAAAAGTGGTATTATTCACTTACACACACACACAAATCAGCACTGCATGTTCAGAATGTGTATGCGTACTCACAGTTACCCACAAATACACACCAACACGGTAAACCCCCTAGGTTTACACACACACATGCACTCACACATATGCGCACACAAAATGTGCCCCCTGCACTCTGCACAGATAGGAGTGAAAATGAGGGGACCCCTAAACAGCGTACAGGAAACAGAGGTGATGAATTCCGTGTGCGGGGCCACAGAGCCAGGCTCATAGATACCTTATCTAGGGGGATTGATAGGGGAAGGGCCTTCCCTTAAAACACACTACTGATTGTTTCCAAATGTCTTCCCAATGGGGAGGGTTAGAGGGAGGGAGAGACCGCGACTCAGGGGCAGAGCTTGCAGGGTTTTTATTGGTCCAGTCCGGGGAAACAGAGAGGGAACAGCAACTCTGTCCTGGCTTTCCTGCCCCGAGTTGCTGCTAGTGCTTAACTACCAGTCAGATCGCATTACCCAGGCAGTAAATCTAAGTACCGGTTAACGCAAATAATCAAGAGCTAATACTGCTCTACGAAACCACTTTCTCTGTGTCTGTGGTCAGAGCTGCGCAAACAGGCACAAGCCAAGGCCCTCTGTCCTCTTAGCCTCTGCCAGACTCTCCCTTGCTCTCTCACGGCTATTATAACCTACACACAGTCACAATCTCCATATACTTATGTATCCATGTATCCCGTATGGAGCGTGCTGCTCTGTGTGTGTAGTGTGTGTGTTTTCATTCACATGTTTAAATCCCTCCTCTGTCTCTGCGCTGCAGTTCAAAGGGTAATGGGACGGTGCGGTCTGGTTTGAGAGCTTATTACCGGGTTAAGCGCTAAAAAACGCAGGCCGGACCACATTCAGCACAGTAACACCGTACCCCTCTTCCAATTACTCCATATTGCTGCTCCAATTAGAGTGGAGCAGGTCCAAAACCAGAACTGAGGGCTGCCAGGTTTAGAGAGAGAGAAAGCAGAGGTCCCGGGTGGCAGTAATGAGGTCTTAACCCCGACTTCGCTCTATTATGTCATAATGCTTTAATTTGAGCCATATGATATGTGCTGCTGTGCACTCTCATGTTATTGGAAAGTCAATATTTGTGAGCTGGTCCTGTCTGTTCCCCTCAGATGTGGCCTAGGAGTAAGTGCAAAAAGCCAAAGATGTCTGAGGAGCAAATGATTGACAGAAGGGAAGACCACATCAGGTTGCTCAGGGATGGTATTGCATGTGAAGTGAAGGCATCCTGCTTCCTGACACAAATTAGTAAATGATAAGATAAGTAAGTATGACATGTCTACCCCGGCGGATATTTTAGTCTGTACAGTACTATGTAGTAGTAGTAGTAGCCAATGGAAAGGTGATAAACTTAGCAGTCCCTTAGTACTCCCAGTATTGGCAGTATTATTACTGATAGCAGAAGCGTTCATTATTTATAGTTCAGTTTCTTGAAGGCAGTTCCTCATGTAAAGTAACATGCAGGTCATTGAACTGATCATACACAGCATCTGTGATGTATACTATGAATTTATATGGTGTGATTCACGTTGGATTTTACCACTACTTAAAAATTTGCCCACTTTGCTGTGGTGGAAAGTAACAGAGTACTTTACTTAAGTACAATTCTGAGGTACTTGTACTCTACTTGAGTATTTTGATTTTGTGTTACTTTACATTCCCATTCCACTACATTTCAGGGGGGAAAATTTTACTTTTTACCCCACTATATTTATCTGACAGCCATAGTTACAAAGTACTTTTCAAATTAATATTTCACATATAAACAAACATATGATTGGTTTATAAAATATGATTAATTGCTCCTTCAAACTCGCGCGAGTAATGCACAGCATTAGTTTAACCTGTGTAGGAGCACAAGTTGTGACATATTATACCGAAGTGTTCAGTGGAAATGCAGCTAAAGTGTCGGTATTTGACGACCTGGGTTGGTGGCTCTACCCGAGTCGCTCTGTTTGTTTCCCATTTACAGAGCCTGGGCTGTGTATGAACACCAGACTTTTTTTCAGCGCACACACAGAACGGAAAGCTGGCGGGCTGCGAGGAGATATTCACTGAATTTAACAAAAACTGTTTTGGATTAGAATCATAGACTACATCTTTAAAGTGTGTTTCACTGGTTATACTTCTTTACTTTTAGCTCAGTGGAATTTTGAATGCTGAGCTCTTACTTGCAGTATTTTTACATTGTGGTATTACTTTATTTGCTTAATATCTGAATATGTCTTCCTGCATTGCGGTTTATACAACGCTGCACTCCTGCCCACACACCTGAGACCAACCGCTCACAATGGCGTCACTTTGCAATCAAAAGCATTTTTGTGGCCTACATTTGCACAGAGCCCCAATTAACTAAGAGTGTATTTGTTAATAATTTGTACAGTGTTTGAAGGTCACATTTTAAATTAGCGTGGCTCTTGTATTTAATGGGGTTAATTACCATGGTAATAACCCAGGATTACATCCTGGTCAATAATTGTCTTGTAATTGCTTTTAGGTTGCATAATAATGATACAGTCCATCAATTTCTGTCATTACATAATTACAATAGGGAATATTTAATTATATTCAGAATAAACATGTATTCCTTTTAACTAAGTGAGAGCTAAGTGGTAGATACTATCTTTTAAAAGAAGGGAAGAATTTACTGTACCTGCTCATGCAACTATAGATTACTCTTCTGCAAGTGTTCTTTCTAAAGTGATCTCTCGATACTGCACTATAGGGTACATATGCTACAAATCAGACTTAATTTGCGTTCTGCAGTTACATTTCTTGTTTACACTCACAGTGACTCCAGGAATGTTATTCTAACTACATTACAGCAGCTTTTGCAGGGTATCTTTTTCATCCCCAGCATTGTTCATTGTTTGAAGATGTAAATTGGGCAATAAAAAGGGAATGCTTATGGGATATATTGGATTAGACATCGAGCATACTGTACGCTCATGTGTTTTGTGTTATATTTTTCTAAACTTTAGCATGGGGCAGGGGATTGAGCTCCACACATGGCAGTCACCCTTAAATCCACAGATAAATGTAGCTCACTCATCCGAAGATGGTGAGAAATAGATAGTGTTTCTCCTCCTGGGAGAGAGTGGCGGGGTAGGGGTGACTGGGATGAAAAAGAGACTTAAACATGCTTATGCAGAGCGACTGAGGGGGTAGTCTGTGAGAAGATAGCATAGGCAAAACTAGACAACTAGACAGGGTGAAAACAAGAGTGATAGATGAGGCAGAAGAGAGACAAAGACACATAAAGGAGAGAGAAGAGTACAAGAGAAAGAGACTAAATCAGTCAGAGTGAATGAAAGAGAGGCAGAATGAGCCGAGGAGGTGGCGAGAGAACTCGATGTCCTGTCTCTGGTACGTGCCGAGGGAGACAGATTTCCCGGTGGAGTGTTCCAAAGTGTCCCCCTGCAGTCTGTAATAGGATTTTCCAGGCTACAGCAGGTAGTCTGTGAGGGAACTTTGTTCGTCGGCGCTCACAGATAAGGGTTAATGCAGCCCAAAGGTTCCTCCACTATACAGGGCGCTCTGGGAGTCTGTCGCTCCGTCCTCGTCAGCCTGTGCTGTCAGCACCGATCCGTCACAAAGGATTTCTTCCTGCGAAACTCAGTGGCCATTTCTGACATCTCCAACAAACTAATTGTTGTCTCCAGTCCTGGCAAGCCCTGTGAAGTCCTAACGAGTTAGCGTCTTCTGCACAGATGAAGAAAAAATTGCAAAATCAATTTCTCAGCCGAATTACGCTTTGTCATCAGCCCAAAACAGGAGAGGAGAGGAGAGGAGAGGAGAGGAGAGGATGCCAACACAGACCAGGCCAGAGTTTCTGAGAGCAGGGTTTGTGTCATCCGTATTCTCTCCTCCAATTGTTCTCTTTCTCCAAGCTGTTTATGGCTGCTTCCCTTCCCTCCAAGCCACTTTATGACAGGCATTGTAATGTCTTTAGAGTTCTGGGCAGCCTCTGATTGGGCCATGCAGTGCTTCTCTCTGGCCCTGAGTGACAGTGGGACCAGGTCCAACCACCACCACCCAGGACACAGAGCCATAAATCATCCTGCTGGCACTGGGCTCCACTTCCTGAACAGCTACCAGTTCCTGCAGGGGACAAAAAGGCCTTTGTGGGCTTTAGGCAGCCAGAACTTCTCCTCTCTTTGAGGATCTGAGGTTTATGAGCAATGCTGAGAAAGATTGTGGGGGGGAAAGAGAGAGAGTTTAAACACATACTCTTTCTTTCTCTGTTATTAAGTACGTTTAATAAGGCTATGACTAACCTACGGCTAATAGCTACTGAATGTGAACACCTGTTGAACAGCAGGTCTTGATCAGATCCGCCACTGTTTGTTTATATACGTCACCATGGAAACTTCCCATTGACATTACTTCACTAAGATAAAGTCATCAGCCTTCAGTTTCTGCAGGAGCCCAACTCAGCGATTTCATCACTGTGTAGTGATGTGTGAAGGATCAGACTGCCAGAGCTGCGGCGGCCCTCGCCAAAGGTGGCCTCCCTCCATCCCTACCTCCCTTCTTTACATTCTTCATTTCCATCAGTCTCCGTCCTCCCTGTGTGTTTGGATGGCTCCACCTCACTGTCAGGCTGTGAGAGACGACTGTTTTCCTTGCAGGCCAGATCAAGACAGGAGATTGGCCCCAGGGGGCCCGAGGATGTGAAGCTTCTGACACGTCCCGTAAATCTAGGGTGTCCCATCTCCACTGCTCGATCTGCGCGCAGCAATGAGAACACCAATGAGGCGTGAGGATGAACATTCCTCACACACAAACCCCTGGGTTTTGCTCGGAGAATAACACTTCGCTGCCCCTCTTTTCTAGTGAGCTGTCCACCTCAGCAAAAAGTCTGTATTTCCACCCCTGGTGAAGTAAGTCCCCAAACCCCAACCTTTTAGCCATAAAAGTTTTCACAGGACGGCTGCTTGCTTAGTGTATGGTCTTGTGTTTGTGTTAAATGATGAATATGAAATGGTTTGTTATTCTAGTGTCTATGAGAAGCAGTTACAAACTGTCTATGTTGATAATTCCCATAATCCTCTGCCATGTCTGTCTCAATCCAACAACATGAAGCTGGCAGAGCTCCGCAAACTCAAGCAGACTAACTCATATACAAACTCACACACACACACACATCCTTGCACATGCACTATTGGACAACATATTACTCCCATGTGTGGGGCTATGTGTGGGGTAGTTATATATTTTGCACCTTTTTAACTCTTGTTATATCAATTTAAAAATATAGAGAAATTTTGAATACCTTTGCTGGGACTGCTGCCGTGACCAAGTACCTTAAATGAAAATTCTTTTAAACACAAGTATCATGTGTGGAAGTATTTTTTTTTTACTAAATGTTTGGGCCGAGCTTTCGTGTGTGTGTCTGACAGGGAAATTTGCAGTACGCAGAAAACCAAACAGATGGGCAGCTGCACATACAAATCAGTAGACAGAGGAAATGGAGGCAAAGAGATAGACTGACCAACCAACAAGAAAACGGCAGAGAAGCTGGGCGCCGGCCGGCCCATGTGGCCCCTTTTCTCCTCACCCACCCAGCCATGTTAGCCACGTTAGCCAGATTTTTCACCCAAATGGAAATGCAGCCTGTCATTTCCACGCAGCCTCCAACCGCTCTGTCTGTCCAATTCGTCACAGCGTGCCGGCGGCCGCGCAAATAGGCCTGCCACTCTCACTGTCATCTGAGTAACGGATGTCCCATCGTTACCCCAGGGTGGGACCAGGCAGCACTCAGGTCCACTTTCGCTCCTCCTCATTTTTTCTCCATCCTCCTCCCTCCTCCACCTCTCACAACCTCATCCCAGTGATGAGCCTTTTGGACCTCTCCTGGAGTTTAAGGTGTGTGTGTGTGTGTGTTTGTGGGTGCTTTCTGAGAACACAGGCATGCGTATTTTTTTCCTGTGTGCAATGAATGCTTCCCCCCAATCTCCCACCCCATGCCCCAATCTCCCATCAAGAGTCAAAAGCAGTGGTATAATAGGAGCAGGGGTGGAGTGAAATAAATTGTGTCCTGGACTGGTAACCTAACAGCCATCATAAATAATGTAGACCTATTTGAAGGAGAAGATGGGGCATTAGAAGCTATTTACACTGCAGGAGCTATGCTATCGATCAGCACGGGACGTCCCATAGATAAGAATGGGATGATGTCATGGTTATTTATGGTGATTCCCGATGGTAAGGCTACAAAAGGGATTTCGGGGCGACAGCATCATCAGTTTTTTTGGGGTGGGGGGTGGGGGGGGTATGATGCATTCTGTCATCAATGGAACAATCAGCAGGGTGGTTGAGGGAGGTGAGGTGCAGCAGTAGTAGCATGCCTCTGACATACACATATAAACGTACACACACACACACACATTTAGACACATGGACATAGACACCCAACCTACACACACAAACATTCTGCATGCATACAAACACACACATACACACACACACAATGCTAAGATAAATGCCACTGGTGTGATTAGGGTCCATAAAGAGTAGTGAGAGGAGATGGCTCAGAGGAGATACAGTACATCTCTGTCTCCCTGCTCCACATACAGCGGCATACACACAAAGAGAGTGCAATAAAACACTGGTTCTCCACTGGTGTGCTGTGAAGTGAGCCAAAGGCCATATTCAATACGAGTCTGAGACAGAATTACCATTCAGGGATCACTGGTCGGGTCACATAAGTACATGAACCTCAGTTGTGTTAGATGAGAATTTAGGAACTGTGAGATATGGAGACTGGCTAAGGTGCGCCTTGGGATTTGACTTGATGTCATATGTACTGTAGAGGGAGAAGAAATAACGGGAAGACATCTTGAAAAAGAACTCTGAGGTAACTTAATTACAAATGCAGCTATTGGTCACCTATTACAGCAGTCTGGCAGTCAGCACTGTGATGTATGAATGTTCGAAGCAACATGAGACAGCTAACAAAACTCCACTGATGTCAAATCATCTGCTCGAACTGCTGGTTTATCAATTTTAAACCTGCTCAAGTATTTCATAGAAAACAAACTCTCTCTAATAACACCTTATGCTAAACACAAACTTCATCAGTGAAGAAGAACAGTAGTCAAATTTACAGTAAACATGTAGGTATATGGGGCACTGATTGTCAGGTCCCATCTTTGTAGGTGTATGTGTGTTATGGTATTTTATTTTTACTTTTTATTTTTGTTGTCATTCTGTTAAACCAGCTTAATTAAAATGTAATTTAAACTACTATGTTTTTTTCCCATAACACTAAAATAAGACATAGTTGTTAGTGTAACAATATTCTATTATGTATATAGTGAAAATATTCTTGATTCTATAAAAAAAACTATGATTTCTTAAGAATAATAATAATAATAATTGCTGCCATTTCAGTTATTAATCACAAAAACATTATACCGTTCACACTGACAGCTGACCACATAGAAACACAAATAAACTAGCAATTGTGTACACACTTAGACTTTGAATGGTGCCATAATAACAGTGTTGGGATGCAGCAAACACACACATACAGTACATCACCAAACACACTTCACTCTACCATAAGCTTTAAAAACGGTTAGAGAGAGAGAGCAAGAAGGGTAGAACTACAGAAAGAGAGACTCCCAGAGCTGAGGGAGGTGTGGTGGGGCAGTGGAAAGAGGAGAACAGGAGGGGAGTAAAAGCTGGCACGACTCCACAGTGTTTTCTGTCGCTGGCCCCTCGGAGCAGGAACATTATTGTGAATATTAGTTCAGAACTTCTGGCACCCATCCAGACACCGGCCTCTGCCTGTGCAGGGGGGTTTAGCAGCAGGGTTCAAGCCCCATCATACACATACAGACACACACACACACCAGTACTGCCATTAACCACCACCCCCCATCTCCTCAGCACACTCAAGACTAGAAAGGCTCCACAACAACAAGATGTGTGGAGCCTAAAGTCCTGCCCAGCCCTGATAACAAGTCCCAGCTTTTCAAAAATAAGCAAACACATGTGGCCGTTTGATGTCCCCCTTATCTCTGCTAACTTTAAATTCTCAGAGTTTCTCCAGTGAGATCAAATTCAGTAATTAATCTGCTGGCTTTTTTATGAATTATTATTGAGCAAAACTTTTGCTCAAACTCAAAAGCTCACAGCTGTGTCCGCGCACCAGTGGAGTTTCCGGCAGGCTTCTTTCATGCTGCTAATGAGAAAGTGGCAGAGAAGCCTGGAAAAGTCTGCTGAACTCCGTAAGGACTTATTTTGCTTAGAAATACTCAAGTTGCATGGTTATTCTTGGATGAGCGGTGAGGAAGTATACTGTATGGTGATTTCTGTGGTTGTCGTAATAGGGCTCTGCGCTTTTCACAGTTGTCTGCTTGCTTCTTGGGCCTGAGGGCCAGATCAGATATAAATAATATAAATAATAATAACAGATTGCTCATCATTTCCAAACTGACCTTTTTTGTTTTGTGTTTGAGTTTCATTGGAGGGGAGAAGAAATTGAGCGTAATGAGTACAGGGAAAGAAAGAAAGTGACCAAAACTGAGACCAAGAGACCATAATTAGAATCATGATAGTGCTTCAGGAGTCAGTAGGCTGAAAGCAACGATGCCATTGAACAGCCAGATAGCAGCCTGGCACAGAGTTGAAATAACAGAGTAACACAAAGAGATCGAAGTAGGAGTTGGGAGCTGTGGAAAGGGCACCTCCCTTACAGGGGAGGAGGAGGAGGAGGAGGAGGAGGGTGTAGGGTCTATTCAAGAGGAACAAGGAGACACAATGCAACAGGGTCAATGCTGGGTCAGCAAAGTCCATGAACTGCTGGGTACAAGTAGTGGCAGGCAGCAGTGAGACTGCAGAAGATAGACAGGTGAGCTGCTAGCATTAGCCATTAGCCTTTGTAATGCCAGAGGAATGTAATGCAGAAAGGTGTTTTCATGCTACGCCAAGGACACCAATGTGTAGACCCATCCACGCCAACGTACAACGGAGAATTATAGCTGCATTTAATACGCTCTCACTGTGTGCATTGGTACATGCAGTCGTGTGTTAAGGGACTGAGTTTTTGGAGTGAAGACATCTAAGGGGTTTGTTAAGGTCCTTTGACAAAGCCATCACAAAGGGTCATGTATCTATAAGTATCTCTTTGACCTGTCACCCATGACCCCTCGGCCAGCCAACACAACAAGGGGCTTAGAGAGGTGTTACCATGGAAACACGGTACCCATGGGTCAGTGAGGGGACAAATGAGATATACATAGTGTATATATGCATAGTATTTTTACACTTACATAGTCTTGTTTGGATGTCCAGGTACACCTGCATGCATTAATGTGTGTTTTCAGGTGTGCCCATTTCCAGAGAGCATGTATACCTGCTTTATATTTGTCGCCCCAAGCAGAACACTCACTAAGAGAGGGCACATTGAGGTCTTTACTGCACTTTTACCCGATAAAAAAAAACAGCCCCCACTCACCCCCAAACAAGCCGAACAAGGATGAGTCGTTGGGCTCCCAGGTCTCTATCCCAGCCTGCCTTGGGGGAGGAGGGAAGTTGGGGTTTTGTCTCTCACCCCCCTTTTGTTAGAGTACCCCCCGTAATAAATCTGGATCTGGTAAATAGCCCATGAATAAAGGGAGATTTTATCCTCGGTGGCACAGGGAAGATTTAGTGGGCAGAGGCAGCGTCGCCTCTCTTCTGAACAACTACAAAGTGGTCACTCAGCGAGCCTTAAGAGGCATAAAAAGCCTGTGGTAGTTCATTAAATCTCCAGCATGAAGATGGGACCGCTGTGGCGGTGATTTACGGCAGTCAGGTGCATATAGTGGCAGTGGCACTCAGCCCCACCTCTCATTCTCTGTCTGTCCCAATGAGGAAATAACTAAGCATGCTGCGCTATTTATTGGCTGCATAGTTGGGAGACACACAGAGAGAGACAGGGACACTGGGAGGAGAGAGAAAGGGCCGGAATGAAAGAAAGGAAGGGAGACAAGAGCAGAGTTTTTTCAACCCGTGTTTCTTTTTGTAGTACTCTGAATAAGTGCAAGGAATCATACCTGAGTCTTTCTTTGATTATGGGCCATTTTGAGTGTGGTTCCAGGTGAATGTGTTTGACCCTAATGAAGAATCAGTTGAGGGCACAAAGGGTAAAGGAGAGTCAGGGTTCAAGGCATCAGAGTGAACTTTTCACTCTGAAGCTGGCTGGCTGTTTAGTTTTGGGGAAACATGGAAGCATGATTCTGGCCACTTTTTCTGCTTTCACTGTCATAATTTTGAATGGTTTTGAGCCATCTCTTTTAATAACATTTGTATTTAATATTTCTGGTAATCAAGTACATTAACGTTATGACACATCCTTGCTGTGAAATCACTTTTTGAAGCCATATTCAATGCATCTGTATTCTACATCATTCCATATATACCGACTATATGGATCCGGTTTGTGATTTTCTCTGTAACTTATCACCAATACAATAATATCTTGCTGTGCATGTGATACACACATATGCAAATCTTTGCCTCCCTCCGTGTCTCTACTCTGACCTTGCTGTAATCACCTCACCTTATTATTTTCCAGATAAAATAACAAGTCACACTCTCACCTTGAGGCATTTGCTGCTAAGCCACTTAAGATGGGGAACATTAAATATTTGTTTTCAGATTCTTCCGTGCTTTCTGTCAATGATAGGGCCTTCACTTACTCAGTGTTTGCCCTGTTCAAACATTCACACAGCATAGACCAAGGCAGGGACCTCAGATAGAAAGTGCAGTGTGTATCATTGTAATCTCAGCCACAAAGGATTTTTGATAATGCTGTCATGGAAATGAGTTTTGTTTTGATTTGTGTCGAATGTGTCTCAGAAAGTCAGAGCAATCGCCCGTCACTAGCTTTCAGTATCACGCTATGCCCATGCAGATACGGTTGACAAGGTGAAACATATCAACAAGGCATTGCCACTGAATGAACTTAACTAATGTTGGTGTCTTATTGTGAGTAAATTAGAGTTTTTTTCATGCACTCCGAAAAAAAGTTTACAGTATGCAGGCCAGGTACTAACAGTTTTTCTAGTCTGACTTTACTCTCAGGCACCACAGAAAAATGCTGTCTTATTATCTCAATGAAAAATCCCTATCATAGTTTTTTCCTCACAGCATGTTTACTTCTCCGTAAATGAGTTTTAAAAAATTACCAAGCAAACATGTTTACACTCTGGTCCTTTTTTCATTCCTGCCTCTGATTCAGAAGGTCAAAGCAAATCTGTTAATCTCTACACTGAAGGACAGCATAAGGGCAGATAAATGCCATTTACCAAGGGAGTACTGGACTATGACTCTCCAAATAGGATGATTTAGACTTGTATTAATCAAATTCAGAAATGTCAAGTTTCCCGCTCCTTTATAGAGTACCTCTTTTTCTCCCTATTTCTCCCTTCTTCCCTCTCTGTCATTCCTCCTCTCCTCTCCTCTCTACCCTTCATCCACCTCTCTTCCTCTCTCTGATGTCGGTATAAAGATGTAGGGCCTGATCAGTGAAAGCTGATGTCCTAATAGAGAAGTAATGAGAATAGATCTGCTGGCTGCCTGGCTGTCTGCGTGTCCCGGCGTGCCGCTGTGTTCAACCACTTATGAAAGACACGAGGGGGAGAGTGCGATGTGCTCTGGCCCTTAGCACAAAGATAATATTCACTGTTTTATCCACCTCTGCCTGACAAATGACTGTCATTAATCAGCAGCCAGAAAGTACGCCCTGTGTGTGTGTGTGGATAGAGGTGAATACAGAGCATGTGCCTCTCTGAGTATTTGTGCAAGGAAGAAATGCAAACATGCACACACACACAGACACATACACACCTTACAGATCTTGCTATAGATAAAGATAAAGGACATGCACTTATTGGCCGACGGGGGTTGTTGCCTCTTAGATAGATTTAAGTTCACCTTCAAGCTGTGTGTATTGTAGTGTGCGTAATAGAATAGAGCAGAATAGAGTTGAACAGAATAGAATCTAAGAAGCGAGAGCAAAAAAGAAAAATCAAGTGTTTAGAAAGAAGGATCCAGAGAAAGTGCAAGTGGGACAAGTGGGAGGGTAAATAAATGTGGAGGTTAACAGGCACAAAGGGCCGGTGTGAGGGCCAGTTGTTGGCCCTCTCACTAGATGAGGTGGCAGAGAGAGAGAGGGCCCGAGGAGGGCCTTTGTGTGAATGAATGCGTCTCACCCTCCAATGTTATCATGATGGTGAGTCATTAATCACAATCTTGACAAAATACACAGTGACCGAGAATCACACACTTGGCAGCCAACCGTACATGCGAACACACACACACAAACGTGCACACACACACACACATTATATACAAGGACATACCAACGCCCAGTGCTAACTCACACACAATGTGTGTGTGCACATGTTTGTATTGCTCTCTAATTCACCTGCCCTGCTCAGAGACATACTTCTCATCCCCTGTGGGCCACAGAAGTGATTGCCAGATAAAAACTAGTACAACAACGAGGCAGAGTAAATACAAAGAGCTGCTGGAAAAGGCCCAAACTGTAGCTTAGAGGAAATGTGCTCATTCTGATTTATTTTCCATTTATTTTTACCAAAATGTCGAAGCATTCTTTATGCTACTGCCCTGCAACGCCTCACCTATACGGAGTAACAAGCTACATAGAATTCTTTACTAAATCAAATTGCTTTAAGGGAGGTCTAAGTAGTTTGCTATGATAGGACTTGGCAACCAAGAGCTGAGAGCTGTTGGCCTACAGAGTTGGTATCCTACACAGAGGCTCCACTCTCTGAGTTGGCTCTTGGCCCTGGTCCTTCCCTCTGGCCTTAGTCTGGCCTCGGTCTGGGCCTGCTTGTCTCCGGCCCTGCCAAACCTCCACCACATCCCCTAGGAGCATCACTGCATCTCTGATCTGCGCCACTCTGCTGTGCTCTGCCAAGTACACACTCCAGCTGCCCAACCAAATCCAGGCATGACCTGACAGGCACACTGCCCTGACTGTGAGCAGAGGCTAACCCCAAACACAACCAACCTCCTCCTGTGACCTTCTTTTTCTTCTTACGTTTCAAGGCCCGATGCTCATATTTTTATTTATCTCCATCTGTTGCTGTTTCTGACGCTGTTTCACACACATGTCCAATCCAAAGTCATTTGACACTGGCAGCCCCTTTCATATGCACTCATGCCAATAACAGAACAAATGACTTTATGTTGTGTTGCATGTTGTCATAGTGAACTCTCTTACACTCCTCATTTACAACTCTCTCAGACTCTTTTTTTCTTAGTGTCCCAGTAAGTGAAGAGAGCTCTTTTCATTTGCTTGTATCCCAGCTGAGGCAAAGGTCCCACCTTTCCCATATTTCGTTTTCCTTTTTTTCCCTTTTCCCCAGAGACAAAATTACATCTGAATGAACGGCGCAAAACACTTTTTGTCCCTCTTTTTTTAAATGAATCTGTTCTCAATGCTATTGCGATTTTATCCTTTGTTTTTGGTAAAATTGTTACGTGAATTAGTTTCGGTGTTGCACTAGTTGAAGCATTCTTGAATTGTCGTACCAGACACTTAAGCAGCCTCAAATGTAGACACATCTTACAGTATTCTGTACAGTCTCAGTCTCTTTTGTCATCTTCTGTCCACCATCTTTCAGCATTTTAGAATGTTTCCAGAAGTTGCACATAAAAGACATAAACATGTGTGTATGGGAGTCTATTACTCTTTCATGTTAGTTTGGTTGGTCAGAAATCTAACCCACTCCAGCCAGTCAAGTTGTTTTTCAAGAGCCTCCCTCCACATCTCTCTTTCTCCCTCTTTCCTCTCGTCCTGTGAGGTCACAGAAGCAACAGGGAGCCCAGAGTGGGTAATCCCCCAACTGGGATATGCCCACCAGGGAGCAGCCTGCTGCTGGAGCAGTGCTGCAGCAGCTAAGCTGTTTAGCATCAGGAGACCGCTAAGTTACTGTGGTCACTCACAGGAGGGATCCCAGTCCCTGCTCACAGTCGAGCAGCATATAGAGGAAGCCATTCAAAAAGAGACAGAGATGGGAGCAGAAATGTGAGAGGGATACATCTCTGTACAGTAGCCTGCCCGACTCTTCCTGCCACCTCATTCTCTCTGTTTTCTGGGCTCGCTGTCTGTCACTGTCTCTTACTTCTATTTGCGTGCCCATGTTTGTGTCCGTCTGTCAACCAGTGTCCTGAGAAGAATGCGCGGCCTCCACATATGAAAGCATTTAACAAGGCTGTAGCCGTCGTGTTTAATAGTTCTGGTGATGATAATTGTGGGCTGCGTGATGGCTTGCTCGTTAAAGCCACTGCAGTAAGAGTGGATTTCAGGGCTGTAATTGTAGCTCGTTAGGATAATGCCAATCAGGAGCTTTGGCCCGGCTCAACGCCCATGTGTATTCACTGTGGCCCTGAGCTCCTGAAGGCCTTCATGCAGGCCCTCTGCAGTACAGCAGCAGCAGCATCCTTTATTAAACAAAACCATACAGTAGATGCATTTTATACAGCATGATGTTTTGATTCTATTCTGTCATGTGGGCTTCATCAGAGCCATTTTTTGAGGTTTTAGTCATATTTTTTGTAATATTTTCACTTGCTGTTTTTACTCCCCAGTTGTTAGAGGATTCTCAGAATTTTACTTTATTGGCCCACTTAGCAAAATTCCTCAATTTCTATTAACTCTTAAACAGTCAAAGAGGAGATTCAGTATATTAGTCTGATTTAATATCCGTTAGCTTTATTTAACAGTTACAACCAAATAAAAAGCACATATTTCATTCATGCTGAGGCAAAATGTGGTGAAAGACCACATTCTTTGATAGATTTAAATATCTTCAGCTCTAAAAATTGATGAAAATTGCTTCCTCGTTTATTTTCAAATAAAATTTGCATTTGGGCTGGCATTGTTTTACCCAATGTGTCATGTCTGAGAGTTTGAGTCAGAGCCAGGTTTAGCCAGGCCTGGAAGTGGAAGCTCTGATGTGGCCTCTGTCCCTGCGTGGGGGTGCCCACGGCTAGTGTATAATTTAAGATTTCTGGTGAGCTAAATAGCACTCTAGTTCAATAGCCATCAATATGGCCGCTTGTAAAATGTGTCTGGGACCAGTTGGTGGCTGGCTGGCTTGTTAGGTGCTGGGAATGTTTGAGGCAGGTGGTGGAGGGCCAAGGCCAAGGTCCATATGGATCTGATCACAGAACAGTAGTGGCAGCTTATGGGGTTTTGTTGCTTTATTCCAGCACATGGTGTCCCTCTAGTTCCTTCAGTCAGTAGCTCTGTTTCTGTGCATGTCTGGATATGTCTTTTTGCCTCCCTTTTCTGTTGTGTCTCACTATGTGTGTGTAGATATCTCTCTTTCTGTTTGTCTCCTCCCTCTCTCCATGTTCTCATCTTACAATTCTAATCTCTCTTTTTAGTCACTGTCCCTTCAGGGTTAATCTCTATTTAATAACTGTATGAAAATGTCATTTTTGTCAGTTTCGTTTGTGTTTCACGACTTTAATAAGTTGCTTTCATACTTGTGTTTAATGTCCCCGCGTACATCTGCAGTTTCACGGAGGAGTATCTAAGAGCAAGTAAAGAATGAAACCGCCTGACTTTTAATCACAATGTCATGTTTTCAAATGAGCTAAATGAATCCCTTCTCCCCTCTTTGTCTCTAACCTCAAATATTTACTGTTGGCGTTGTCTGTTGGCGGCGGGTGAGGGAGCGGGCGGGTGGAGGGTTGGAGGAGCACAGAACTCTGCAGTGTGCCTTGGTCGGGGAGGCAGAATGTGGGCCCAGCTCAACCCAGCCCTGAGGGCCCGAGTGTGTAGCCGAGCTGCTTAATTGAGATCTCAACGTGACATTGAGCGCTTGTAAATTACAATGTGCTAGCCAGACAAGCTAGAGAAGCCTTCATCTCAGCAGCAGCCCCACAAACATATGGTATGTGTGTGAGTGTGTGTGTGTGTCTGCGTGCGTCCTCCTGCTTGTCTGTGCATGTAGTTGGCTACTCTTACTTTGTATGTGCTCTTTTTGAATCATTATTATCTATGCCTCTCTATTCTTTTATATGGCAATAATAAGTTAGTTAAATATCTGTGCCAGTTTGAGTTGTTGCCGTCATGTAAGCCCTCCTTTACCCTCTTTCCTAAACCACCAATCCACTCTTTTCAGTTAAACCTCCCTCAGCAGCATCATCAAATTACCCCACCCACTTCTTCTTACTGCCCCTCCCATTTTCAGTCCTTTGTTAACACCCACTAGTTGATTTATAATGCAGCATGACTGTGAAACTTTATACTTAACTAAGAGTCTTTGTATTATATGTTTAAAGAGCACAACTTCCAAAATTGTGGTGATCACCAGCTGCAATTTTTGTAACCTTTATTTGTACAGAATAGGTTGCTAAAAATACATGATTTTTTAAAGCGATGCACTGTTAATAGTTACAATAAAATAACAGAAATGAAATAACTGGAACACACAGAGTTTTTAATTAGAAGAGAGCAACAAACAACAAATGAACAAGTTACAGGATTAATTAAAGCAGTCACAGGAAGATATAGAACAATTATTGAGTCTTGAAGTTAACCTTAACCCAATGTGACATGTACATGCACATTGGCATAGAACACATACCTACATGCACACACACTAACCAGGTTACAGGAGAACCACAAACACACACACACAGGCACACATGCATGTATACGGACTTGTCAGTCAAGCAGTGTGACTGTTTATATTTAGAAGTTGTAATGAGTGTGATGTCATTTCTCCACGCTCCTGAGAACAATCTGGCAATCTGGATACTGTCAGTCACTCTGTGCCTGCAGGCGTTAGCAGACCGGGGTGGGTGCTTGTGCATGTGTGTGTCTGTAGGCAGGGAGGGGGTAAGTTTGGAGACTGTGTGTGCATGTGTTAGTTTAGTTTAGAGGTTATGATGAGCAACTCTTTAACAAAGACCCAACATATGAGCAGCACATGGTGCCTTATTCGAGGAATGGGCTCCATCATTCTCACCTCATCACCGTAGCGACTGCACTCTCGCACACACACACCCACACGTACCCACTCTCAAACACACACCCTCACACGTCCGCGCTTACCGCCCCACACATGTATAGGTCCACCCTGTCATTCATACATACAGCTGCTGCACGCTAACAACACACACATTCACTTACCCACAAACACCCGCAGTGCTCCTTTCCCTCCGCGACCACTGGAAAGGATGGAAATTTGTTTACTTTTTACATTTTTCCCATGCTGTAGCAGACAGGGAATGTGTGAAGGAGTCTTAATGGACGCTAATGACACTGACCCACTGTCTGTGTAAAAATAGTGTGATTTTCCTCTTTGTCTGAGAATTATTGAGTAACTCAACGTGGTGGAAATAGGAGACGTTATTCATTTTATTTGGCAACTACAAACCCTGCACGTGTGCATCTGTTGTTTGAAATACTCTACAAGTACAGTGTCTCATTTAGTGCAAGCCTCAACCCTGCTTATTAGCATAATATAACAGTAATTACTGATGACTTTCCTAGAAGTTGCTTTGCAGAGCTTGCGGCAGGACAGAAGGAGGAAGATTGTCGGTGGGGCAGGCGAAGCGGGCAAGACAAGCAGGAGACTACAAAGTGACCAGCCAAGCGACCGCCACTGTGTCTACGTCCTTGCTCTTTTTGTCAAGTGCATGTTAATGTATTAATGAAATGCAAAAGAGGAGGGGGGGGGCATCCATATAAACGGCTAATTAAAATAATGAGGAAGGAAAAAGCATGTAGTGCCGTGTCACTATTGATTAATTCATTCATAAAGAACGGGCGGGCACAGCGGGCATAGCCCCCTGTCAGCCCCTCCACTTCACAGTGTTCCCAGAACTGCTCAAAGAAAAGGAGGCTGGCGGGAAACAGAGGCAGACAGACAGGTACATTGTACAGTACTCAACTGTCAATACAGTGCTTTATTCACCTACCCAGTGAGGCCAAGACACTAACAATGGATAGTCGACCTAATAGGTCAAAGACGTGGCAGGCAAAGACACCCAGATGCTATGAGTCTGAAGTCATATTTAAATAAACATCAACAAACTACAGGATTAATGGATGTAACTGTACCTAATTAGAACTAATTCTATTCAGCATCTCTAGTTTTATCGCACAAACCTTAAAGGGTATCAGGATTGAAATCTTACACAGTCATTTTTTTATTTGATTAGAAAAAATGGCTATTTGTAATGGCTATTACAAACAACACTTTTTTTCCACACACTGCCTGGTGTGTACATGTATGTGGTGTGACCCACAGTTATTTAACATTCAAGCATTTCCATTACCGCCTTCCTCTTAAGGTGACTTTGAATGTTGAGTGTCTGTTTGAATGTTTTTATCAGGTCATTTGTATGTATCCTCAGTCTTTGAGTTCCCTTGCAGACAGATTACATTCTGATTATTCTTGCGGTGTTATGCTCCCCGCGTCACGTCCCTACTCTGAACAATGTTGCACCTTACTTCCTTGTTTGGTTCTCAAACATGTGAAGAGCACTAATGTTTTCTGCCCATATCAGTTCACTTTGCTTTCATTGAATTCGTTTTCTCACGCCTCTCCAATAACAGTTTGTCTGCTGTTGTGTATGTGGCACATAGTTTTGCACCGCATAAAAAATAGTGTTTTAACCACAGGAAATGACATTTTGAAATTTTGCATCATGTGTGATGTCTTCCTACGTACTCATAAACTTTGTAAAGAAGGAGCAAACAGGTCTGTTGTCAGAAATTATATGAAATCACTAACTCATATGGACAAAGGTCTACTTTTTTAGATTTCCCGTGAAATGTTTCATATTTCCATTTCCTCCTCTGTATGTCTCATTCCCTGAATCTTTCTTTGTGCGTCGGTCTGTGTGCAGGCAGCAGCAGGGCAGCTTGAGTGCAGACAGACGTTCCCTGCTCCCTGCAGAATCAAGGCCCATCAATCATGTTAACATGTTAATTAGTGGGATTTATTTTATTCAGCAGAAATAACAGTGAGGATCCCATTACAGAGACTGGCCTGAGGGCAAAACGTGTGTGTGAATGTGTGAGTCTGTGCGTGTATGTGTGAGTGTGGCGTGTGTAAATGTATGAGTTGGGGGGAGGTCCTCTGGGGAAGACCCCCATCTCTTCTTGTGTAACACCCAATCTCTCTCGATGGCGCGCTGTGAGAAATAACGATAAAGCTGTAATCAATCAAAAAATTTAAGTCAATCAATTTTTTTAGAAAATCAAACATCATGTATTGTGATTTGTGTGGTCATTGCGCAACATACTACAGCACATTTCCAATATGTCAAGCTCAATTCGCTCAATAAAAGCCAACAGAAATGCAAATCGCCAGCTCCGTTTTATTGAGCGAAGTTGGTGTGTTAGCAGCGACATTCTCATGTGTGAAGTGGAGGCCTGCCCAGATACAACTTAAGATTTACACTCCACTGCTCACTTTCAGAGTGTAAATAAGATTAGCAAATAATACCTGGCGTTCGAGTTACCCCACCTGACAGTGTATGATAGGTTTCGTGTTGCGTGAATAGCAGAGGCATGGACTGTATTACAGCCTGGCTGAGATGCATAAGCTGGCTGTGCATTTGCTTGTGCTTGTTCTCTGTGTCTGTTCAGAAGTGACGGCGATGCCAGTAAATGTCATATTATGTTGATATAAGGACAAGTACTTGTACACATAGCTGTGCAATGTGTATGTGTGTGTGTGAATATGCTCATAGAAAATCATCTGAGAGAGCGCATCATCTTGTCTCCGTGTTCTGCCTCCTTGTTTTAAATGAATGGACAAAATATTTGAAACACTGAGTGAATCTAGTTTGAGGCTATTACCTCCCTTTTTTACGAAGAGGAAATGCAAGTGATTTACAGTATTTCTAAGGTTTATGTGTTAATTGTTACTCATTATCCAGGGGTAAATTGATTGTTCTGCTTTAATATCAGATAAACAGGAAAGCTGAGAGGAGAGGCCAGTCACAATGTGTTAAAACATGTGACACAGTTGTTTAAGACACCAGGATATCCCTTAAGAGCCTTTTTTTTCCCTCTTAGATATATGACTGTGCGCTTTTTTCAATCAGTGCTCCATCACTGAGGCAGGGCGTGTGCCACTGACACATAAAAAGGAAGGTGAAAAGCAGGAGAGGGAAACAGGAGCTGGGAATATGATCCACCTTGTCTTTATCTGGCCTAGTAAAACAACACCACGCTCCATAGCAATTCAGCTCCACTACGGACATGCACGTGTGTGCTTCTGTGTGTTCCTGAGTATGTGTGTACGTGTGTGTGCGTGAGTTTTCCCATCTGTATATTTCCATACAAGCCTGTGTGCATTTATGGGCATGAAAGTGTGGCTATGTAAACAGTTCTGCTTGTTGCAATTTTTGTTTTCATGCCTAAGGATTTTTGTGTGTGTGTGTGTGTGTGTGATATAAGTGCAAGGCTGTTTGATTGTTTCACCACCTGTGCCCGCCATGTCCACAGATTAGTGCCTCCCACCCTGACACTCAAATCAAACACGGCTCAAGTTTCTCAGCTGTCTTTTGTGTTGAGCGTGTTAAGCGATTTTTAAAGTGGCCCTATCCGGTTTCTCCTCCGGGCTGAGGGGGCAAACTCTCACTGCCTCTCTCCATCTCTAACTTTCTCCTAGAATTTTCTTTTTTCTTCCGTTTGATCAATTCCTTGGCTCTTTCTTTCTGAATATTTGAGGAATTAAAATTATGATTAAGAGAAAAGAAGGTGCCAGGTCGTGACACAGAACATGATTTTCCAATTAGAAGTTGCTTCATTGAGCGACTGAAAGCAATGCATTCGCCGCTCTGTCGTCTGTCCTGTCCATTCCACAGTTGAGTGGAGAGCTCATATCTCACTCCTCATTCAGCATTTAACTGGCATCCTATTTGCATAGCTGAGAACAGAAGAGGGGGACAGACAGAGAGATGTGTATGTGGCGGCTAACGAAGTGGCCTGGAGAGTGCATGGATGGATACTTGCCAAGCAACCCCCTCCTTGCACCCGCAGCTTACTCCCAGTCACCGCTTGCCCCCCACCCCCAGCACATCGATGAGTGTACCCACTCTAAAAGCTCGCAAATTCTGCTCCCTGTGACAATGGTTAGGTCAGCCTAGATAAAGCTTGTCCATTAGAGGCAATCGAGCCGGGGGACAGAGAGACAGAGACAGACAGGAGGGCAGAAAAGGGGGGAAGGAGTGGGAGGGCTTTGACAAATACCAAAGGTGGCCATAACTCTGCTTGCCTTCCTGGGAAATTTTAGCATTTTTTTTTCTTTGAGCCTGATAAGTGTCTTTGAATCAAATGAGTTTTAATTAGCAGTTCCTAAGTGGTGACGGTCATTAGGAAGCTCATTAGCATATTGCCCGGGTGTTTGGCTGTTTGGATGGCGATGATGGTGCTGCTCTCTGGAGCTCGCTCTGTCTTCTCTGTCTTGTTTACCATGGCGGTGGTGGCTGTGTAAAGAAGGCAAAAAGAGAGGTACTGAAAGAGGGACTAAATGAGCGAGTGAATTAAAAAATAAGAGATGGTGAGAAGGAGATATAAATTGAGGGAGAAAAAAACACCTCTTCAAACTTTGCACTGGTTTCCCATTTATACCTTTTTCTTCCTGTCCTCCATGTTTGTACTGTTACAATCTGCCCTCCACTTTTCTGTCTTTTATCTTCCTCCCCAGTTTCCCTTTCTCCCTCAGATTCAGCGGTTAGCTTGTGGTTATGTGGTGATGGAATTTGATGGCTGGCGGTTGGTGGCTGTTCTGTAGGAGCTTTGGAGGAATCCATCTGTGACCGTGTGGTTGTGGTTTGGTCAGACGGTGCAGACTGGCCTGCTGCGACGGCGTTATAGAGTGGTAGTCGAGATGAAAACAGGGGACAGGGGTCATCGTAAGACATCAGCCCAGATCCTGATTGCTACTGTACTCTGTGATTCTGTTGTAATTCTCCATGTGCAGGAAAATTTGCGTAGAAATTTTTGTGGTATCAATTAAGAAACAGGGTTAGCCCTGATGAGATTTTGTGGTCAATTGAAGTTACGTGAAATGCTTAAAAATCGTGGGAATGATGGCCAAAAAGGAGTTACCTCAACTAATACCAACAACCTGGGTCACCAGTTAGGGTAGCACTGGTGAGAGGATGAATTAGAAGCTCAACTGTCCCTAAATTTACCAAAGGAGCAGCTACATTTTGCTCATAGACTTTCATTCATTCATTTCATATCTGCTTTTTTTGCTTCTTTACTTTGTTTTGTTGATAATATACAGGACTCCATCCGTTTCATTCGATTTTGGTCTCCACACCTGCCTTACAATTTGCATTATCTTGGTTGCAGTTTCGTGTCCATGTATTGATGAAGTTTCCTGTGGTCCCCTCGTGATCATGTTTTCATTGAATGAACTGTGAGGTCAGTGACCTCGCCTTGACAAAAGCTTTGACCTCATTCTCAGACTAATGGCCAATTGTATTGACAGATGTATCAGCACCTGTCAATACGTTTAACAGAAACATTACAGTTTGGACATAAAGATATACACTAACACTGAGAGGAGACTCCGAACACAGTCCCACATTCAAATGCAAGTACACACACATGCTCTGGACATTTGTTTGTTTTTTTTAGGAATGGCTGCACACTACATGAAGGTGTGCACAAATACACCTGCCCTCTGACTCTCTGTCTCACTCCTGCACACACATAAATACACACACACACTGAGTAAGATAAGTAGTGCTAAAGGAATATATTTGTTGTGATTTGAATTGCGTATGTGAGTACTGTGAGAGATCAATAGCTCTATATGGAATGGCGGGAGATGTCAATGCCTTAGCAACAAGGACTGACTAATGAGCAAGGGGTCTAATGGCAAAGAAAGAGGGGGGCAGAGTGTGTTCCCCTCCCTATCACCTATACCTTATTCCCCACCTCCTTCTATTCATCCTTAAATCGGTCTTTTTACCACTCAATCACTCCCTCCTGCTTTTTATCTGTCTCCCATCGTTGCCTCACTGACTTTTTCATTCCTTCCGTCCTGCCCTTCCTCCTTTCCTCCCCTCCTTGTGCCTTCTTTCTTCCCTTCCCTCCCCCTTCGCTATCCCTCTCTCCAGACTGACATCACTCCCTCCCTGTGTGGTAATGTGTAATGTTCTAAAGTTGGCCCGGTCCATGGCAGACTGCTGCCGATATAGACTGATTAGCCATAAATCTGGCTGCAGTGACCAGTTACCTCATGGGGGTCAGACAGACAGAAAGACAGACATGAGAGGAGGTTGAGTGAGCAAGTGTATTTGTGTGGCTATACCTCTGCGGTATCCTCACGCAGGCCAACACTGTCTGACTTACCAGGCCTTATTAATAGAGCGATGACTGATAACACTCACTTTCAATCCATCTAGCTCCCAGCTTAAATATTAAGCCATAACCAAAAGCCAGGGTGGTGACCTGAGCTTTTCCACAGATCTGCTGTCAAGCCTGTTTGAATGGGAAACACTTGATGAAATGCTCATAGTCTTTTGACTAATCCCACAGGAATGTGTGTGTGCGTCCGTGTGTGTGTTTGTGTGTGTGTGTGTCAGTGTGTGTGTTCTCTCTTTGCTCCTTTGTTACCTGCCCTCACTGACTTAGATCTGTCAACATCACTAACTCAAAAGTATTGTTTTTTTTAGTCCACAAGACACAAATTAACACTAGTCTGATCTAGAAGATAGTGCAGTGATTTGCAATTCATACTTAAACTTTTAAAATTACTGTTCTTGAATGATGTGACTTACACACTTTCACTGAGGAATTCTCTTAATGAAGCCTTATTATCTATTCTTCACAGGAATATACAACCATAAGGCCATTTTATATTGCGATATGCTTTCCACTGGACTGTGTCATAAAATTTTGGACTGACTATAAACGAAGGCAATGTTAATCACGTGTTGATATACTGATTATTTTAAAGGCTTCAGATAATATCGAAATATGATTGAATTCATTTAACAAACAAAGATATGCATTTCTCTTGAATCTAACATTTGAAAGTAGGATGGAAATGATAAGTTTGTTTACCAATTAGCAGTTTTATAGTCATTTATTAAGTAAAATACCTTTTTTTTTTTCTTCAAACACAGCTTCTCAATCTCAGATCTTCTTCATTTAATGTCATTGTAAATTAGATACGTTTGAGGTTTTTGGACCGTTGGTTAAAAAATATACTGTTTAAAAACATCACGTTGGGCTCTGGTAACTTGCTGCTGGTTGTTTTATGACATTTTATAGGTTGAATGATTACTCAATCAATCAAACATATTTGATGGATTCATCAATAACCATATCCTCTGAACCATACTCACATTCATTACACTGCACAATTTAAAATATTAGGTGAGTGACACATCTTTGGACTGTGGGAGGAAAGTGGAGCACCCAGAGGAAAACCCTTGTGAAAATGGGGAGAGCGTCCAAACTCCACACAGTTTCGCCAGTATTCAAATTATGTGCAATTGTGGATTGACCCATATGGAAGTTTTCCCAAGTAGCTATGCAAATTCACATAAAGGTTCAGGTACACGCAACATATATCAGCAACTTTTAGACAGTAGTGCTCATTATATTTAGCTCCCGGCTCTTCATTTTAAAACACTATATATTTGTTTCCTATTGACAGAAGGGAGGTGGTGATGAGAAGTATGAACAGACAGTTTGACCTTGGCACTTTGACTCTGGCTTTGCTCTGGTGAGCCCAGAGAATGGCCTGAAGCTGCTCCCACAAAGTGTTCACCAGATGTCAAAGGCAGCCCAGGAATCCGCCTTAATCTGTACTTTATTCAGATCTCCATGTACCGTTCTACTGATTATTCTGCTAATATTTGGTGTGTGCGTGATTGTCTACACATGTGTTTTCATGTGTGTATCTTGCATTGCTTACTGCATTAACAAAAACATTTTTTTAGAGTGTTGATGCCAGGATTGTGTGCAAGTTTGTGCTTTGAGGCTCTGAGAACAGCAGCATCAGGTAGAAGAGAGCACCGCGCAATAAAATCGTAGCAATATTCATCCAGCTTGCTGTTAACACACACACACGCACACACACCTTCGAACATTATTTTTAACATTGACAGAAACTGAACTAACCCACAGATAATATTAGCCTGTAGGATTTTTACTGTTCTTAACCCTTTTTTAACTTCAAAGTTGAACCACATTCAATTTAGAACACACAGTTTAAAAAAGTGATGAGCGACAAGAAATAGTTCAAATTCAAACATTTCGAATTCATTGAAAACATTACAGTACAACAAGTTGCAAAAAACAAATGCTGTGTGATTGTGACCTACAATAGCTACCAGAGAATATTATATTTCAATATATTGTAAAGCAAATGCAACTATAATGCCAGACCCATGCAAAATCATACCCTGTGTTTTAATAACAGCTTTGCAACCTTGTGGTAAAGTGACAATGTATGAAGAGCGCCTGTCTCAGGGAACACAGTCTTGCACGAGACTTGCGGGTTGGAAGCATGTGTGGACTGTGAGAGCATGCTGTTCCACTCAGCACAGACAAGCCCCTCTTCACCCAGTGTGTCTCCATGTCTGTTTCTTTTTCAAATTGCATTAATATTAACACATGATAATGAAGGTCCAGACACAGACAGAGAGGCCTTTCTCTCTCTCACTCACTCACTCTTTTCCTCTGTATGTCTCTGTCTCTCTCTTCCTGTGACAATCTAAACCAGATGCCACGGGTCACGGAGTTAAGGAAGAGGGTGATGGTGGTAGTGATGTGTGTGTGTGTGTGTGTGTG
>NTHP01000109.1:735354-760755 GCA_003416845.1 Oplegnathus fasciatus
TGTCAATGTCCAGATATGTGTGTCAGTGCATGTGTGATTTGGAGGGGATCAAAAGTCAGGACAGGAGGGGAGAGGGTGGGAAGGAGAGGAGGGGAAGAAGGGTAGAGACGTGCCAAGCCAGGAGTCAATCGTCGGGGGTTGGGGTTGGAGGGGGGGCATGGGTCATTAATTTGCTGTCCTTTGTTTTGTCAGTTTGTTTTCATGAGGCCCTGGTCAGGCCGAAAGTAAAAGCAGTCAGCCTGAAAATTGTCTGCCTGCTCTACAGCATGTTCTCCCCTCAGGGCTGACCAAGCCACCCCTGGGATGGGGGGGTATGCTGAGACAAGGAGAGAGGTAGAGAGGGGAGGGCTGGACGGGGGGCACAGGGGTCGACCCCACTTCCCTCTCATACCAGCCACTTCGGCCAAGATTGATCACAGATTACAGATAGCAATCCTGCCCACTCCACCGCCTCCTCTGTCTCTCACTCTGTCGCTCGTGTCTCTGCTTCACTTTGCCTTCAGACAGGCGATCAGTCCGAGATAAGACCTCACCCCACCAATTAATATCAGGAAATGAGTGCAAGCAGTAAAGCACTAATCAATGCACACTCATGAACACACAAAGTTACTCTGTTGCTCGTTCAGCCAAGGAAACAGTGCTTTAGGTTGTCTTTGTGTTGTGCAACGTCTTGATCTCACAGTATTTTAGGATGTATTTGTTTAAACAGTGGCTACCTTAAAAGTTGGAGTTATTTTGCAAGACAACGATACTAATGACTTTTATACTGTTTTTCTTACACTGTATCAACTAACAATTATGTTTTTACACTACTACCTCTCTTATTAAATTATCTCTAGACTAATTGGCTCACACTTTGTTTTACACATGAAACTAATTCATTAATATTTAGTGCTAATAATTTCAGTTGCTGACATGTTCAGATAAAAGTTGGCATCAATGATAATCACAATCACCGACCCCCATATGAAAAAAAAATCTCCAATAGCAGTAATGATTGTGTACACATAGTAGAATAATACAGTTTTATCTTTTTTTTTTTTTTAATCNTTTTTAATCTTAAACTCCCTTTGTCAAGACTGTAAACGCAGTTGTTGATATAAATTTATCCGTGTGCGCTACATTCGTTTTGCATGATTGAAAAAATCGAATGTAAATGAAAGCAACAATTTTCGTTATCTTAAACATTTCCCTTCATTTTGGCTTGAACAGATCGGGCCAAAGATCAGATTAGCACCCTGGTGACTCGGCAGCAGCAGTACCTACAAACCACATATTGCAGCATATAATGCATCATTAAAACCAACAACACAATCACTGCATTTATGAAAACATATGTGAAAAGGAATACCACACACACTAATGTATCCAAGAAGACAGGAAAGAAAGAAAGAAGGAAAGGCCAGTATTGCAAGGCATTTATAAACACAAAATTCCACAATATCGAAGCATTTCATTCGTTTGTTACAGTAAATCAATCTGAAATGTGTAATATGTAATGTAATCAGAAAAGTGTGTGCATGAGTGTGTGCCTTTGGATGTGTGTGTGTTGGGAGGGGGGNGGGGGGGGGGGATGACTGGCCCACTGCACGCTGAACCAATAAAACTGAAAATCTGTGGAGTAAAACACTTTCCTTCTCTGGTTACACCCCCCACGGTTTTCTGCTGCATGCTGGAATTCCCACCTCTGCACCCCAGGGTCCACCTGGATTTCCCACAATGCATCGCTCGGGGGGCCAAATCCCCTGACACTCTGTCAGGGTAAAAGAGAGAAAATGGGGGGAGAGAAATGAGGTCTAGAGTGAAAGATGGAGTCAAGGAGGCGAGACAGAAGCAGAGAGGATGATATCGAAGCGAGAGGGATTTTAGAAAGTGTTGGCGCAGCTCACGTTCTGCCAAAGTAGGACTGAAGGTCGCCTGGCAGGTACACTGAACTGGGAAGTTAGTGTGTGGCTGATGAGGAAGGAGGAGGGAGGGCGATGCAGGTCGATGAAAGTTTGGGCAAATGTGACTCCCAGATGTCACCTTTCCAACCACCAAGCCAACACACACACGCAATCAGACACAATCACACACAATCCCCAAACCCACATTCGCCCCAAAGTGAGTCAGTGCCTACAGAACAATGAAGTGTCGGTGTGTAAAAGAGCTGCGTGTGCACATGCATGTACTGTATGTGTGTGGCAAGTGTGTGTTTGAAACGCTTCAGGGCTCAGGGTTGTAGGCCTTGTTTAATGCAGCCTCATGGCTACAGAAGTTCAGAGTGTGTGTGTGGGTGTGTGTTAAGGGGGGGAGTTTACCAGATTGTGGATGGAGGATATTAAGAGAAAGAGGGGAGGGTGCAGAGGGGCATATTTCACAGAGGCACCCCTGCTGAGTGCTGTGTACCCACATTGTTATGAGTGCACAGATCTTTAGGCCTGTAAAAATACCAGTGCTCCACTCAGCAGCAGCGTACAAAGGAGAGCCCTCGCGCTTTGTTACTCTCTCTCAAAAAACGCCATGTGACATCAGCCTCCCTTCCTTCTCTCTCCTTTACTCTCTCTTCAGTCTCCCCCTCCCCACACTTCTCCTTCCCTCTCTCACCCTCTCTCTGTCTCACTTTCTGTCTCTTTTAAAGTGTGTGTAATGGTGTTGTAATTTCTCTGTCTGTCTGTGCTCCGGGAGGCCCAGTGCAGCCAGATGACTGTGAGCCGACTAAAGTTTCACAACATGTAATTAGGGCCTAAGTAGCAAGGTCAGTGCTGCCTGGCCCTGTGGCCGGCCCTCTCACCCCTCCTGCCCTGCCCTGCTGCAGCTATCTCTCTCTTTCAATCTTTCCTTTCCATTCACTTTTTAATTACGTCTCATTTTTTTCTTTCCTGCTCCTTCTTCTTCTTCTTTCTTCATGTCGTGTCTTTTTCTCCTTCCCTCCCTCCTCCCCTCCCTTCTTTCTCCCCTTTAAATGAGGCACCCCACTCCAGCTGTTTCGCATATCCACACCATCTCATTTAGATAAAGCCTGCCATCTTCCAAAAAAGAATGGAAATGATGTGACAGCCTCTTTATAGAAACTTTTAATTTAATTGTAGTTTCTCCTTTATAAATGGTTAATTGAAATGCCGGAGGGTAGCCTGGCTTGAAAGTCAATAAAAAGTCCTCAGAATAGAAGTTTATAGGGGTTGTCTATGTACATAATTAAACCCTTCAGGCGCTTTAGAAAAAAAAAATCTGTAAAATAAATGGTTATGCAAGACCGGCCTGCTGAGAGAAGGGATCCAGAGAGACAGAGGGAGACAGATAAAGAGAGAACAAGAGACAGAGGCTATTAGGACAGTGGAGCACACAAATCAGTGGCCCAACCGACACCTCAGGGATGCCTTCACGGTGGCTGACAAGAGCAATACTCCACAGCGCTCTGCCTCCCCGAAAAAACAACAAGGGAGGAAGGAGAAAGCACTCATTGACATTTTTTAAGCAAAGGGTAAAAAAGACAGCTTGAAGAGGGGGCTTGTTCTTGAGAGGTTGCTTCTGAATTCCAGTGACAGTTGCTGGTTTTAGTTAGTTAGTTAGTTCATGTTTTACTAAGTTTGACTCTAAGTGTGCACGTCTCTGGATCTCCCAGGTTAATTGGTTGAAACGGTGTGCTCTACACAGGCAGTGGGGTGCAGGGACTGGTTTAGGGTTACACGCACACACATACACATCCAAAAACACAACTTATAGTTTTATGGTTACAGCATACTTCAGGGAACGGGGGAACCCGTTAAGACACTGCTGGGCTGTTGGGCCCACGCAGGGAGGTCCTGACGATCACAACTTTGTTTGCGTGCGCTCACAAGCCTATATTTCCACATGGGTTTTATGACTTCTTTGTGTGTCTCTTTTAATGACATGCGTAGATCCACCACATGTATTTTATCCCCGCACATCTGTTTGTTTTTTATGCTACTGTCGGCCATGTGCATTTTTGAATGTATGCAAGTACGCACGTGTCGTTTTTGGATGTGCATGGATGTCTGGGGGTGGTGGTTTGTGTTTGCATTGTCCTTGCACATCTGTATGTGTGTTCTCCTCATATATCTGCTCGTGTGTGTGTGTGTGTGTGTGTGAGTCTTTATGTGTCAACTGCGTTGGCCAAAGAGGTGGCCCGGCTTCTCCTGACTGATGATAAATGACAGCGCCAGGAGCAGATAACCCTCCAGGAGTTTTCACTCTGGAGAACAGCGGTGGAGAACATTCTGAAACTCCCCGCTGACCTGACACACACTGCAGCCTCTGTCCTGTTTGTTTTCTCTGCCTGGCTCTCTCTCTCTCTCTTTCTCTCTCTCTCTCTCTCTCTGCTTTGGTCAGTGATAGAGGAAGGGCCCAGAGCGACCTGCTGCACTGTGGGCAGCACACCGTTCTTGGCGCCAGCCAGTCGCAGGAGCCCCCCTCACTAGTGATTTGGGAGGGGGTGCTTCTGCTGCTTCTCTTTCGCCAGTGTCTTGTACAGAGGGGAGAGGAAAAACCTAAAAAGAGGGGTTGATCTGTTATCAGGTAGCTGTGGCGTGGGTCGTGCCAGAGCTCCTGTCGCCCAGCTGTACATTGGGGTCTTTGTTCAGAGATGTGCCATTTGGGTGTGTGTGTGTGTGTGTGTGTTACAGTAGATGGGTGTTTTTTGTTGGAAGATGTGGGCGATGAATGCAAAGTAGCCTGAAGCTGGAGAGCATCAACGATCCCATCGCTTGTTAAATCAAATGCTTAAATACATCTATTGGGGAATGAGGAGGAGTGTGGAAGGCTGCAGGTCGGGTTATAAAGGAGGGAGAGGAGGGGGCGGGGGGGTTGAGAGGAGGAGGAAGAAGAAGAGGAGGAAGAGGAGGGGAGGTGGTGCTGCTTTTACAGCCGGGCAGCAGCAGCAGGCTCTGTTTAATATGAAGTAAAGAACAGATCCAACTGCGTCATTAACTCTCAATTACAGCCATGAGGCTAGCAGGCCGGGCTGAGCTGGGCACTGTGTTGTGTGTGTGTGTGTGTGTGTGTGTGCAGGGACAGTTAGAAGCACACAAGTGCATTGTGATGGAGAACATACTGNCTGGCTTGGTGTTAAATCGAGGCTGAATACACACAGACATAGCAAGCGTATTAAATTCTGCTTTGCAGTGTTTGTGCACAGTAAATATGGGCCACGTTTGTGTGGTTCAGTTCATCTAAAGTGCTTTAAAGAAAATATGACACCATATTATTTGATATTCTCTTGATGTTACNACTGCGTTTGTTTATATGAATTATCAGTCAGGAGGGGAAGGCTCTTTACAAAGCGTTCGGCACTACTTTAAAATCTCTGAATTCTCACTTTTTAATTTTTTTTAGGCAATTTACTTGCAGTTCAGCTTGAGCAACCAGTTGATTAAGAGTTACAATTCAGAGTTTTAACATTGCCGCTCCGCAACTGTCAGCCAGGCTACTGGCAGAAGACAGAAGTCATAGGAAGTGCTGAGTGTATGAGGAGACAATTGTAAAATCTATAAATCTGGGGCAGCCTGAATAAAGTGGAAATGGATTTCCCACACGCAATAAAGGCAAATGCGAGAGGGGGAAAAACAGCTGTAACCTGTTAGGATCATTTTGCTTAATTAAATGTTTCTATTAAAACGAAAAGCAGATTATGTTTTACTCAGAACACTGTCATTTAAAAAGCTAAAGCAGAAACGCTCACACTTAACCACTCATTTCTCTCTCTTGTTCTCTCTCTATCTCTCTGTGTCTCTCTCCCCTCTTTCCTTCCTCTGCCTTCCTTTCTTGTAGATGAGTAAATGTTATAAAACTAGCTGATCCAGATGAGGCCCATTGCCCACATGGGACTCGTGTGTGTGTGTCTGTGTGTCTGTGTGTCTGTGTGTGTGTGTGTGTGTGTGTGTGTGGTTTTATATAGAGACTTTTCCACTTTGCAATAAACTCAATGACAGCATGTCCAGATAGACAGACACAAACAGCCACCAGTGAGAGTTACTTTCTCATTTATTAGAGGAGCACTGAAGGGCCTCAGTATAACTTTTGATTAAATGATTTTACAGGGTTTTTGTTGTTTTTGAGAGCTGCATGCTGACAGACAGGTACACAGGCAGACAGACAGACAGACAGTCAGACAAGCAGATACTTAAATAGACAGAATGACAGAAAAGACATTTGGTGTACAGATAAACAAGATAAATATACAGACAGACCAGATTTGTTGGGGTTTTGAAGCAGATGGTATTTTTGGATTATCTTTGCATGTACAGTAAACCATCTAATTCAGTCAAGGATGGATGTATACACTACAAAGTAGATTTTAAAAGTCCTCCCTGAACTGTCTGGTCTCTGGGATGCCACAATGACAGTCTTGTTTTATTGCTTTTCTTTGAGGACATTCACATTCGGACTGGCTCCCTGTCAGTGTTTTGGGTTACATGGAGTTCTTCTTGGCACCCAAAAGAGAGGTTGGACCTGACTCACATTATGCTCTCCTCTGGCGTGCCAGGAAGGGTTACAACGCGGGCAGTTTTTGGCTTGGCAGAGCGCAGCTTGGCTTGGCACTGCTCGGACTGGCGTTTCCATCAATACTGAATTTTAATGAATGGCAGCTACATGAGCAGCGCTCATCAGTGGCTACAGTGATGATGATCTTCAAGCAGATGAAAAAGTCCACAGACAAATTGCTCATAGTTTGACACTGATTCAGAGATGAAGAAGAAGGAAAAAGAACATGAGATAATGTAATGCACAAAGAAATCAGTTAAATTTAAGCAATTAAAGGTGCAGCCCTCAAACCAAGTGAACTCAAGTACAGCTGCTGCTGTGACCATTATCAGTTAGTGACAACGGACGCTCCTTGCCACAATGACTGAAGTATTCAGTGTCTCATGTTTTCTCATTTTCACACTGTCCTTCAGAGCTTCCCTCTATTCCCTCTATTGTAGCGCTCCCCTGTCCCATCCTCTCATCATCCCACTGTGTTTGTGTGAAGAAGCTTGTTTCCCCGCTGGGCCAGGGTGCAGGGATGCCAGGCTGAAAAGCCCCAGGGGAGAACGCTTTTTGAACCCCTCTTGTCCCCCTGGTTTGATGCAGTGCATCTCTCTGTTGTTGGGTGTCTTTGTCAGGCACTCCAGGAGGTCCATTACTTCAGACCCCTCCAACGACAGTCTCTGAGCCTCCCGCCCTCCTCAAAATACCCTCATCCTCTGAGTGCTACTATCCTGTCCTCCTGGGTAGAGCAACAGGGACACTGAGTGTTCCCAAGTATCTTCTGTTTGTGATCAGAGACAACTGTCATGCATTCTTGCATTCAGCCATATCAGAGCAGACACCAAGAGAGAGAAAATTAGTGGTGGTCTCGTGATTCACTCTGCTGGTGTCATGATCCAGTCACTGAACTAGAACAGTCAGAGTATCAGATTCAAGAGATTGAGTCACAGAAGCAGAAAGATCATTAAGTCCTCTTAAATTTTGTCAGTTTCATTCGTTCAGGAAAATTCATTCAGTTTTGCTCTTACCGGGTCCCAGCTGTAACATGGACAGAACGGACAGACAGAAAAAAATAAACAGACTGGGCATCACTTTGTATTTCAGCACTCAAACATTTCTAAATGATAGCATCAAATGTGGATTGATCCCGCATCTATTTTGAATAGGGCAGCTATTCCAGACCAGTTTGTAAGCCTGAGGCCATGTGTGTGTGTGGAGGTTTCAGAGGGACCGTGCTGGCCTGAGAACCGGGGCAGTAGTAGAGTGGTGTGCTGTGCAGGGCTTCTCCCTGGGTATTTACTAGGGGATCTGACTGTTTGGATTGGTGATTTAGGATGTTCACTGGGTCAGAGGGCACAATTATACACAGAGGCCGGGGTCAGCTATGGATTGCCTTTCTGCCAGCTCTTCTCAGTTTACCTCATGACGCCAGGCCCCCACCCCATCCTCTGAATCACACCACCCACATCAGGAACACAGAGTACCATTGACCATCCTGATAATCTGATAATCACAATATTGTTAATATTGCCAAAATTCAGGAGAACTGGGCCTTTTTTTTTTGTAATTTACTCACCAATAGATAGACAGTTGTTTTTCTTAACCAATACACTTTTGTATTTCAAACAGCCCACAAATGAAGAATTTTCATAGTATATTTAATGTTTGTTACCTTGTGATCTTTAGTTGTCTAACTTGTAACGACAGGGCATGTCATAGGAACAGAACGCACAATAGCTGACTAATAGTACAAAATCAGAGCTTAGGGGCCATGAATAACACATGTATGACAGTAATGAAAGTGCGCCTATCAACATCTGCACTGATGTCTTGTAAACTGGCAATACATAAGCTTCGTGTAAGCAGAAATGTCATGCTTTAAAATTTTCATGCTAAATTGATGTTCATCATTTCCTCAGGAAGCAATTGATGGATTTAGATTTTGAGATGATGTTGGAGGACAGTAATGCCTTCAGAATGAATAGAGGTTGAGAAACTATGACAAATTAAATGCAGTGGTGGGCAGAGTAAGGAACAAAATTGCTGTTACTTGTGATTTTTGGGAAAGTTCAATTGTTAAATTGTTAAAACTGCACTATGGATGACATTTCTTCCTGGGCATTCTATCCTTATTTTGTGCAAGATGATTTAAAATGATTACATGGGAACATGGAGTTCTGTTGAACTGTATTTCTATTTCTTAAATTAATTTACTGTTTGCACGCAATGCAAGTTGTCACATTGTATCATAACAGCAAAGACCTGAAGTAAAATTTTACCACCGGTCTGCCTCTAAATTTCAGTCATGGACCATGGCTCTTTTTTCATGCCATTCCTCAGGAGTTGTGGGTCTTCCCCTGCGTGACCACTGACAGGCCTTTACGGTAAAGAGCTGGAGAAGCTGAAAGGACGTGTGTGTGCGAGAACACCCTGACTCCCCTGCTCTCCTCATGTGAATACATTAATTCATTTACCACTTCGAGGTCGCCAAACCCAAATATTTGCCTCTGCACATATTTAATATTTATGATGACGAAAGCAAATATTGCCTGGTGGATTGAGTGACACGGAGAGGTCAAGCTCTGGGCTTGGCCGGAGGGGGCAAGAGGGAATGTTATTGGTGTGTGCGGGGGGGTGTGAATGTGTGTGTGTGCTCTCCTGAGAGAGCCAGTCCACATCTTAGGAGCAGTGCACACTGCTCTGTTTGCCCTGAAACACACATGCAAATATGACACGGTTCAGCAAACAATTTACATGAATTTGTGTATTATGGATTCATGAGCTTAAATCTCAACTTGTCTTCTAAGAAGGACAGCTGTGTTGATGAAAGGCTGTTAAAGTGTGTATGTGGGTTTAGACGGAGGGGGAGTGTGTTGGCCTTTGGTTATATGTCCGTACCTAGGTTTACATGTATTCATATTTACATCTGTGTGAGTATGGGTCTACATCTTGCATGCATGATTGTTCATGCACGTGCTGTGCAAGTGTATGTGTTCCAATGAGGTGATCCATTAGGGGGGACAGTTTTACGAGCTGGTCTCAGATCTGGATCAGCTCAGATGAGATCCTGTTTCCTTTGGACTGATCTCCTTCACCACTGATTCCGGCTCAAGAGCTGCATGACTAAATGGTGCATACCTAATCTCTTTTGAACTGCAACCCAAAAGAAGCAGCCTTAAATTGTAATATCAAGTTTGCTGACAAGCTCTACTTTCAGATTAAGTTGCATGTAGCTTTTGTAAATTTATAGCCCATTGCTTTTAGAGAGAATATGTGAGTTGAACAAGATGGTAAGAAATAAAGACTTCAGGTGGCTCGTACATTTGTCTATGCACAGTGGCCTAAAAAAAAAAAGAGCACACACATGCATTCATATGTGTAAAAGTACGTGATGTTAAATCAACATCGACACACGCACCAAGTTTGTTGACATCTGCATCCCACCCACCTTTCACGCAACCTCACCATGACCTCAGAGGCTGAGAGGGTTTGAGGAAGCAAACTCAGGAGATCTCTTATACACACAGATCACCTCTTCACCTCTCTGCCCCTATCTCCCCACATTTCTGCCTTTTATCCTTTCTTTCATATGAGCTATCTCTCTTTTTGCCCTTCCTCCTTTCACCTCTGATAAGTTATTGTGCAAGTTTGTGGAATGTACACAGGCCAAGGATCTCGATGAAGTGTCATTGTTTAGTTTGTTGAAAGGCACTCCGCTCTCTTTTTTCTTCTCCTTCGGATATGAGCGAAGGAAGAAAAGGCCTTCATGGCAGAGTGATAAAGAGTCTTTCAGTGAAAGAGACACAAAAAGATGAGGAAAGAAAGGGAGAAAATCCTGAGACAATATTTGACAGTGATTCACCTACAGTTCACACCACCAAGGAGAGATATGGACTTAGTGACCTAGTCAAGGGGAAAGCAGGTATGAGTGTTTGCCAAAATTATGTGTGTTTGTGCGTGTGAGAAAGAGATAGAGAGAGCTCATGCATTTTGTATTTATTTAGTCAGTTAGTGATCATTCCAACATACTTACCTCACTTGTGTGCAATTTGAGCGCAAATATACAAGGCTTATATGACAAAAGANAAAAAAACAACTGCACAGTTTCCACACACCACTGACAGCAAGTTATTCACACGGAGGAAAATTCATCCCAACCGGCCAATTAGAGTCTTTCTGCAGCCACTGTGACAGCCCAGGGGACCAATAGCTAAGAGTAATGGAGAAAGAGACAGCGAATGACAGAGTCCTGGTGGGACTCCAAGGACTCATCATATTAAAGCCCTCTTCATGTTGGTGAAGATGGATGGACAGATGAACGAGTGGATAGATTGATGGATGGATGGATAGATGGATGGATGGATGGATGGGGTGAACCCAAGAAGATAGCAGGCAGAAAGCAAGGGAGGATGATAGTGTTAGAGAAAATAGAACACTGATCACAACGTCTACCATGAGTTGTGCTGCAGAACTAATAAAACCAACTGCTGCTTTGGTGAAATCAACTGACCAAATGAAGGGAGATGAGATTAATGAAGTTTAACAAAGAGGTGGCAGATACAAAAAAGATGAAATAACTCATGTAGTTGCTATGATATTTTAGTTATATTCTTTTTATTTGAATTTGTACAAACAAAAAGGTAACACAAAAAGAAGAACGATACGAAGAAAACAATTACAAAAAAACAATTCATATTCAATTCCATAATCATGTTAACTGCTCATATTCACGAGATAAAAAACATTGGTGTCATAAGAAAAAAAAAATTAAAGGCCCCATCATTGATCCCTGTGGGACTCCACAGGAAATTGTAATATTGCCAGGGGAAATATTGTTCCGTAACACAAACAGTTTTCTCAAATGCAAGTAGTTTTTAAACCTTAACATTGTAATACCACAGAAACCACAAAGAGAAAGTTTCTGTAATAAGATATCAAAATTAAAAGTGTTATATTCCTTATAAATCTTCATGTCATGTACTCCAAGCATGATTTTTGTTTTTTTATCAGGGGCTTTAGTTTTACGGTATTATTAGAAGGGCCATTAAAGTTGAGCTTTTATTCTTACCAGCCTGGTAAGAATAGAAAATATATAAATATATATTTTGCAGAAGACATTTCACCTCATTAGTTACAAAAAAAGACAAAAAAAAAATATATCCATTAAATACGGTCAAGAGAATGTGGGGCTTACCATCGCACAGTTTTTCTGGCAGCACTCAAACAAGCAAATAAGATGTGTTGTTGTTGAGTTGATAATGTCAAAAAGGAATCATGATTCCATAGCTGTAATTCTGGTCAACAAGGTATTTCTATGTTAAGTAAATGAAATAGAGTGAAAGATACAACGCCACAACACCCCCAGTACAGATGTAAGAAAGTACCAATGTGGTAATTCAAACAAAAATCACAATGTGGATAAGAATTAAGTTCTGTAAGAAAGTGTTTTCATGGAATTAAATACATTCTATGTAAGAGTTTAAAATATATCAGTTTATGATCATTGTTACAAATGGTTTGTCAATGTTTCTATTGGCACCACTTCATGTCTTGTGGATAATATAAGGTCTACAAGTTAATTTTAATAAAAGAGAGTATAGTTTAGCGACCAGCCCTCTTGTTCTTGGTATTTTTATTGTTTTAGAATTCAACATACTAGCTTTAACCCCAAACTGCCAGTTTTGGTGGGAACAGAAGATGCTTGCTATACCCCAAAGTACATTTAGAAGGCACCAAACTCCACAGTGCTTTACAGGATAAAACCTGATGAAATGCGTGTCTTTGGACATGTCTAGTGGGTAATTGTAAAAAGACAAGTGGAGTTACTTTGTGTAAATTAGTAGAATAAAGTAATTGTTGTGAAGGGGATGGGGTCAAGGCCATGTTCATGGTAGTGGGGTGAAAGCAAGAGCCTGTGTGGGAATGACCTCACTGGGGCAGCTGGCAGCACTCCCTCTCTTCTTTTGTCAACTCCAACCATTTGATGCCATTGAAACAGAGCAAGGCAGAGAGATTGAGAGAGCAAAGGCGAGTGCTAGTGTGAAGGTGCAGAGCAGCGTGATGCAATGTGAGATAGCAGCTGAGTGAGCGCTCTCTGCATGTAAGTGTGTGTGTGTGTACTTGCGCATGCATGAGTGTGTGGAGAAATGACTAAATTCCCTCTAATCGCACCAACCGGTCTATTATAACTCTCTCTCTCCATTATTAGCTCTCACTCATCCCTCACCCTCCTCCTCCTCGTCATCATCTGTCCATCCTTCAAGCCCATTCTTTCATTTTGCCAGAAAGCGGAGGAGGAGGAGGTGGCAGTGGTGGTGGCGGCATGGGGCGGGGAACTAGGTGATGTTTTGAAGGCTTTGAGAGTTCCACACCTGTGGGTGTAAGGACAGTTTGTAACCTTATCTCCTATGCTTTGTGTGTCTCCCTTTTCTTTGGCGCTGGATGTGAACAAATTGAGCATTGTGTTTAGGCAGGGGCCAGGAGGATTTCGAAGGAAGGAAGCCAGCGAGTGCAGGCTCTGCACAGCAGTAGCCTGAGACGGCAGAGATCAGGAGTGATTCCATGTGTAAGATTCCTTCCTTCTCACGGACAGTGCTAATGAAGTGTGTGCACCCTTTGTTAGACAGGCTGCTCACGCAGGGCCAAGCACTCTTACAGACACTCCAGGCATGACTGTATTCTCACAAACATCTTTGCAATGTTTTTTTAGTGTCCTTAGGGTTGCAGCAAGCAGTTACTGCACTGAAAGTATGCCAGAAAGTTTCAGAGTTTGTTGAAATCTATGATTTAGGATGTATCTGTCGATGCTAAAATAAGCGTCCTGATGGGTTTTACAATCAAAACACAAATTACCATCATTACTAAACACACTATTACCCTCTCTATTAAAATCTACTGTAATATATTCTATAAAAACATTATTTTAGGTCCTGTTGATAGATATTGCACAAAGAGACATAAAAAAGACATAGAAGGGATGAACCACAGCGCAGGCCATGAATCACTTGATCGTGTGACATGGTAGGGAGTGTAGTGGTTTTTTTGAGCCCACAAACAACTAGTTTACCTCTCACAACTACAAGCTTTCAAAGACAGTTTTACATGTCTCTCTTAGTTTCCATGCAATTTCTGAATTTATGTTATACATGTGTAAGTGTTATTTACTGTGTGTGTACATCAGAGGGGTTTGTCTGCATGGAGCTATTGGAGTACATATCCGCTGTCACGCTCTCTTGTCTCCGCTCTGCCGAATGCAGATGAGGGTGGAAATTAGCCAGTGTGGGAATATCAGAAGAGACAGATACCCGTGTCACCATGCATCCTAATAAAAAGACTCCTGTTTCCAATTATAGCCAGCTGTAATGATAACGTGATGTGAGCAGCAAGATAATAATACAACTGCATGTCTACTAAGTCCCAGTCTTGTCCTGAGATAGGGTGAGGGGGAGAAAAGAGGGAGAAACGAGGGGAGGAGGTTGAAGAGTGAAAGACGGGGCAGAATGAGTGGTAAAGCCGTAAATGATGACAGTGAACAGGAGGGAAGGAACTTGGAGTATTTTTAGGTTCGTCTTATACAAGGATGTTCACACACTGTCATGTGGGAAGACGTGGGGGCGCAAACCAAGATAAAATAAACACATGCGTTCAAATGATAGCTTAAAGTATTTGTAATGTACTGTTGCTATATCTTGCTGGACAGAACTTGGACAGATCACGTCGATAAATTAAGCACTCCAGCTGTTGCTTTTTGTTTTCTTATTTCAAGTGTACTCTGTTAACCTCTCCTTCTATTATTACCGCTGCCAAAGTCTTCATCGTGGCGCTCCTTGGGACTGGAGAAGCTACCGACAAACTTCCAGGACCACAACTTGGGCTCCCTCAACTTATTTTACTCCCACTCCACACTCTATCTGTCTTGCTCACCCTAGCGTGACCCAAACATGCGGCCAGTGAATCCAATGTGTTTTCTATGGACATACAGGGAAGGTATGGAGGCTCCAAACCAAACCTCAGCCATGCCAGGCCTATGAGGGAAGGAGGGGCCCCTTTTTGAGGAAGTCATCACAGAGTCCAAATAACAGGGCCGTCCCCGCCTGGGGCCCGCTGTCAGGCCAGTGATCGATGGTCTCAGTCTCAGATGCCTGCCCCAACTGGCCAGTGGTGAACAAAGAGGGGCAAATATAGAGACAGAGAAGGGGTCATCCTTGCCATGGTGGGGAATGACAGTCAGCCAGAGAGAAGGATGGAGGGAGGAAGAGAGCAAAGGAGGGAGGGAGGTAGTGTAAACCCCAGCATGTTGATTGCTAGTCTCTTCTTTGATTCAAAAAACAGACATGTCGTGCTGTTTTATTTCGTTTGTAACGTGTCCAGAAATCGCCGGCATTGAGACAGCGCTACATTTTAGTGATTGCAGCTCCCGCAGCTGTGGCCACAGGAATGCAGCCTGCCTTCCTTGCCTCCTTCCTCTCCTCTCCGTCTCCCCGTCTATCTCTCATTCAAGTCTTCTCTCGTTTCCTCACCTCTGTGCCTTCCCTTCGTTCTCTCGCTCTCTCTGCCCTGAGGCGATGACTCCAGCTCTTCTGGGAAATCTCTGATTAACACTGAGGCCTTTTTTTACTAAGAAAGCCGTCTCTTTTCCCTCCTTTTCCTCTTCTCTCCTCTTTCAAGCAGTCAACACGCTCCTGAGGTTTAGCAAGCATCAGTCAGAGCTCTGGAGGGTGCTCTGGTTGGCTTAAGAGGTATTTACAAGACAGACCCTCTGTTGTACCAAAATGGGTGGTGATGACACACATTATCCACCCTCAGCAGGGCCTTACGCATATCGAAACTACATGTCCGTCCCCACAACATGGCTTTGAACCCAGTCTAAAGATTTAAAGATTTGAATGTAGAAGCATATTTAGGTAATTCAAAGGAAACAGCAAGCAGGTTGTGATTAAACAGATTCTAGCTGCAAAATGTAACAGCCTTCAGTAGTGGACTGATTATGTTGATGTGATGTTGATGTTCACACTAGTGATTTTTTTCTGTACTTTTTATACTTAACAGAGAAGTGAAAAGATCCAGATTTCTTCCCTTTTTTCCTGTTGGGCTTTCTTTTCCCTTATCCAAATGGCGCGTTTGAGGATGGAGAGTGTCATGTGCTGTAAAAAATTGTAAAGCCCTTTGAGGTAAAATTGTAATTTGTTATTTTGGGCTTATCAAATAAAATTGACTTGACTTTAAAAGGGTGATTTTACACCACTTTCAGTTTTGCTGCCAGTAAGGGTTTTACCTGAGCTTTGTCAGTGGCCTGTTCTCTTACAAATAAACCTCAATGGCCAAGATCCCCCCCTATAACAGTACTCTATCTGTGAAAGAGAGAAAAAATAGCCCTGACTTTCAGCCAATCATCTATCTTGAGCAACTGAGCTGAGCTGAAAGCAGACAGATTATTTTTAAGATCTTTCACAATAGCCACTTTCCCACAGCTGCACCAAGTAAGGCTTACAAGAACCAAGGCCAACTGCAGATGTTTATAATGAGAAATAGACAGTGTTATTTGGCTATTTGAATCTTTTGACCAACTTATAAATTGTTCTCCTCGCAAACAAATCATGAAGAGCATCAGTGAAATGTAGTTTTGGGAGAAAATGGGATGATGTTAGTAAGTGAGCTCCAGCTAGGCCCTGCCTGGCCCTGGAGTGGGAAGCAGGCCATTGTGAGAGCAGAAGAGCTGTGCTGCCTTCAAGGCCCTGACACACAAGCACTTATTGTTGTCTTCCCTCTCCATATAAGTCAAACTAAGCTGACTGAATGTACTTGACCCTTCACCCACTCCCTCTTTTCTCTCGCACTCCTCCACTCTTCCTCTTCTCTCCTCCACTGCGTGTGGTCTCTCTTTAACCACCTGTCTCCATTACTGTTGGATTGTCCCGTATCTAGACTAACATATAATTGAATGTGGTTTCACGTACTTGAAGAAACTCAAGAATGTTTCTCCCCAAGACTCCTGAATTAATTTTGCTATTATTTAGGCCTGTCTTCTTGAGACTCCTCATCTGATCTGATCATGAATACAACCCCCCTATTCCTGCCACCTGGTCTGGGCCTTGACTCTTTACTGGCCCAGGCTGCTCATCCTAAGTTGAGGTGAGAGGAAAAAATCCATATCTATAGCTTCACATAGCTACTGTAGGAGAAAGAGTATAAAACTTTGATGGGACGTTGAACTAGCAGGCGCATTTCAGAGAGCATACACTGTGCTAAAAAAAAAAAAACTTCTGCTATTGATTTAATTAAATTACATCAATTTAATTCTTTCAAATCTATCCCACAATACTCTTTTCTCCTCAGCTGAATTCAGCCAAACTAAGCAGAGTTTATATTTTAATTTGGTTCTGCCAGCAGGGATTAAAAACATACAACAAATCAACATGTTATAGAAAAACTACTCATGCAGTCAAGCATCAAGAAAATGGCATTTGATAAGCCCAAAGAGGGAGTCAGCTGAAAAAACAAATCACTCATCAGAGTAAAGTACATAATGATAAATGAATTAATCACAGGTTCTTTTACTCTTTGGTTTAGACACTCTGAAGTGGCACCTTAAGGACTTCAGCTTTAATTGTCCTGTGGAGGAGTGACCAGGGCAGCCAATAATGGCAGCTGCTTTCCACACCATGTGCCTGACAAAGATTTCAATCAACTGTGCCCAGCTTGTGCCAGTAACCATACAGACTGTTTTCACTAAGCTCCTCACTGTGTTTTACTCGCTATTTTTACAAACTGTGTGTTGCCAAGCCAGGCTGCAGTACAATAACTACTCAAATAAAACATAGCTGTCATTTTGCCATGAAGATTTGATCTTGCCCACCTCGGCTAACACAACAGTGCTGCTGAAAATGCTTTTTAATCTATTTTTATGTAGTACTTCAAAGAAGTAAGAGGCTATGCTTGTTTTTGTGCACTTGTTGGCATTTGTAGATGGCTCTGCTAAGAAGTGTCACGGTGTCTATATGTGGTGTATGACTATTTAGGTGTAGTGTGTCGTCTTCTTTTTCTCAGAGGGCCAGACAGAGCTAATTAGCAGGCAGGAAATGAGTCAAGTCCCTGCTGCAGTGAGGATGATGTTTAGAGGAAATGACCATAGATGACCAACTGAAGAAGACTGATGACTGAATCAGGGAGTGTGTGCATGCGTACGTGTTTGTGATCCACTATGCCGATTGCTAACCACGTATGGCAAAATGGAAACTGTGGAGCCTGTTCCTCTCAGAAATACGATATAATTTCATGTAACAGTGTACTCTGAAGCATGCCATGAGTAAGTCTGAACTTGCGTCTGAAGTGAGTCAGAGAAATATGTGATGCCCACAAAAACCATCAGGACTGAGAAAAATGGGATCTGAGGCTGTGGGGGATAATAGAGCATACCTGCATCTTGAGTACTGCGCCACTGGGACTGAACATTTTTAAGAAAAGACAGTTCTTTTTTACTTTTAAAGCTGTCCTTTCACCTGAATTCAACAGTCTGAATTATTTTTTTAACTCAGTGCACAAGTGTAGAACAATTATATGTTGCACTGTATGTGCTACGAGGAGTTCTGTACTTGGTGAAATGTTGTAATGACATAACTCACAAGACTATTTCCAGGCTGTTTTCTGAGTTTTAGAGCATATTTTCTAATACTTTCTAATCTTCCAATGTACTTTTAAGATAACATTTGATTTTCCTGAAAAAGCTTTTAATTTAGTTCCACTTCAAGGTACGCAGTTGTTTTGCCTCCGTTGTTTTCTCCTTGCCAACTGCTTACATTGTGTCCACCAGCAGCTATTCAGGTGGGCCGCATTAGAGAGCCGAAGGAGGAATGCTGATCAGATCCGATATGGTAGTAGGTCTGTGCATGCATCAGTGTGTGAGTATGTGGGTGTTTGTGTTATTCCTAATGCGAGGCAGATCATTTGGTCTGCTGCTTTAAAACAAAAGGGCTCCGGTCCAGTCTACTCCCATGGGGAGGCTACCTTTGGCCAGGAGAGAGAACGAGAGAGAGAGAGAGAGAGAGAATGAAACCACGTAGCTTGTTGGGCTCTCCAACGCTCACTCCTCCACACTGCTTTATGGGAGGGTCAAGGTAGTTAACTAGTGGCAGGCGTTCAGATGGGTTCTGCTCTGACTTCAAACAGAGAACATTATGGCCGTGCGCGCTCACAGGATATTGCACTGTAAGGCCACTGAACACGGTTGGGTTAGAAAGAGGAGGCTTTGTATCGAGCCCATTAGAGCCCTAAACCGATACTAATGAAGCCGTTTCCTGTACAAACGGAGCGGCTCAGGGGAAACTGGCTCGAGCTTTTAATAAGGCCCTCTCCAATCCCAGTTAAGATGCTGGAATTTTTTATCTGGGCACTGAGTGGGTTACTACTGGTTCCAAGCAGAACCTCCGTTTGGAAAAGTTAATTACGCATGATTAATGGAGCGTTTTCCTTCCAATGATATCTGTGACAGCACAAAGCTGTCGTAAGGCTTGTCAGGCCCAATTCGAGCTGAATAAGTATTTATGTGATCGCATGTGATGGGCCTCCTCTCACCAGCACCAGCCCTCATCAATCAAGCCCTACTGCTCGCAGTAGTGGGAAATTGGTCTATCAGTGCGGCTGCCTCCCCCACCTCCCCCCCACTGCCACCACCACCACCGCCACCTCCCTCCCTCCCCATTCAATCAGGCCTGAGGCTACAATGCTTCTTTAGCTCTTACTTCTGACCAACGCAGGGGTCACGGGGGGGAAAGTGGGAGCCAGAGCTGAGCCCATCCATTACAGCTCTTGTTTCTCTCGGTGGCAGCCGGACGACGGGATTCTATTAAGAGCTCCGTCTATTCAGCACTGAGATTACACCAGGGCCCTCTCTCCGAGCACACCTCACCACCAACCCCCAAGCCCTCACCAAAACCCTATACCCACCCTGGGGGCCTTATAGCCCCCCACCGCCACCACCGCCGCCAGCCCACCGCAGCTCAGCCGTGCTACCCCCTCCTTTTTTTTTACACTTCCCACTAGTAGTGTTGTTTTTTTTCAGCAGCCAGAATGACAATAATCACTGAGAGAAAGATAGAAAGGGAGAATGAGACAGAAAGACAGGAGGAAAAGCTTGGAGGGGAATGAGAGCAGACACTCTAACCTGAAACCTGTTTCTGGTTCAATGTGGACACATTCACTGTCTGCCTGTCTGGACAGCATTTGGCCTAGCAGCACTGCCAACACACATACACACAGGCTTGCAGGGAATGAACGCACACACACACACTCCAAAGCCATAAGCACACTCTCCCTCTCAAACAGAAGACGTAGAGCTTCAGCACCTGGCTACGAGACCGGGGCCATCTCCACCACAGTATAAACACACTTAGATGGGTAACATCACAAACACAACTCTGCCGCAGTTACGTCGTAAACACCCGCCGACACCAGATCAAACCGCCACTCCTCCGATGTTTAAGAAGCTCGTTTGTCTCCTGCCGGCCTGAAGAGACTCTTCATTTACTTAATATGTGTTAGCACTTGAGAGAGAGAAAGAGAGGGGAGTGCTGCTAGGGTCGCGCCCCCTACTTGGATGGATGGGGGTCTTCCCATCAAGGAGAAGGAGAGAGACAGCGCTCCTGTCAAACAAACAGAAATTTAATACGTTGCCTTCTATCAGGATGTCCACAGTGTGTACATACTCTCTTAGGCTTGATTATGAATAAGCCCCTCCATCTTATAAACAAGTGGAGTGAAGGCATTCATCAGGGATAGAGAGGTAAGGGTGTGAAGAAGGTGGAATGTTCTCTCCTCCAACGAGAGCCTGCTGTCGTGTCTCTGTGTGCGGAGGGGATGATGGAGGAGAGGAGAGGAGAGGACGGGCTCGAGAAGGAACAAAAACAAAACAGAAGGTGGATGAAAGATTAGAAGAAAAGGAGAGGAAGAAGGTAAATAGAGGATCTAGGAGTGAAGAAGTAACGGCAGCAGGAAAGAAGAACCAAGGGGATAAATAAAGAAGAGAGAGGAAAGAGGAGACTAGACAAAGGAGGAAAAGAAAGCAGAGGAAAGGAAGAGAAGGCAGATGCTTGTCCTGGGCAGGGAGAAGGCACTCAGGGTGGGGCTGTGTGAGGTTTACTCTCCCAGCGCTTTGCTGCATGGTTTGGAGTTGGCAGCCAGCGTGCGGGTTAACAGGATCGGAATGCTTCTTCAGGGGCAGCGTAATCAGCACCAACTTCCTCTTATTCAGAAACCGTAGGCCTCGCTTCTCCGCCTCTTTTGTTTCGGCCGGGCTCCGCTGACAGCACGGAGGAAGCAGCCGTCTGACGGTCAGGGGAGATGTTGAATGTGTATAAACACCGTATCCAGGGAGGGAGAGAAAGAGAAAGAAACTGACAAACTTCAGTGCAACTAATGTGTCTGTGCGTTGATGGGCGCTCGTGCCATCTGTGCGCATAGATGCACACACTTTGTTTGTGTGTCTTGGCGGTGTTTTGCACCCACATTGCTGGCCTCTCCCAGTGGAAAACACGCAAGACGTGAGTGAGAGAGGTTGTGTGAGGGATACTCTGCACACTAGCTCCGTGCTCTGTCAGGCCAGTCATCTCCAGCTGCCCGCCTGAGACTTTTGTCTTTGTTAAATGTTGTGTGACAATGAGATTTTCCAAAGTGCCATCTAGATAAAGAAGTGGATTGAGAGAGGGGGAGTAGGAGGAGGAGGGGGGGACTCCGATAAGATGGTCTGGTCATAGTCCAGCGGCCCTTCATCACTGCTGCAGCCCCAGATATATCTCCTCTCTGTCTCTGAAGCACTCACATACACACCTTCATCACTTTGTCTCTCTCTCTCGCCCTCACAAACTCATACACACCCAATACGCACGCTTCTGCAACTGCACCCAATCTCAATACACACACACACACAAACACACCTCTTTTCCATCACCGCAGCTCTAGATCCTCAATCGATCCTCACAGCACCCCAGCCCCCAGCAGACACCTACAGGTGATTGATCCCCAAATCAGTCCCTCACAACCCCAGTGCCGTAAAAACCATAACAACCCATCATAAAAGCTGATTTATCTTCACCTAGCCCCGGGCCTCACAGTTAGAATATTAACCCAAAAGTGTATGACACCAGAATGATTGGTTTGGAATTGAATAAACCTTGGGAGTATTGACGCACATGTCTGATGGTTCATATCAAGTCTGACTACTGAAATGTGCCAAGTGAGATTGCATTGTCTCAGGATAGGGCCTTCTGCAGACACACACACACACACGGAGAACTTTTGTTGGTGTGCTTGCATCTGTTCTGGTATTTACAAGCCAAATATTATCATTTAACGACTTTCAGCAGAATCATATTGCGATGAAATCATCTTGAAGTTTCTGTTCGCCGGTTAAATATTATGTACAAGCTCTTATTAAAAACTAAAAATAGGTATCAAAGCATATGAGGATTTTGGTGTCATGCAATATATAACTGTAGAACACAATTTATTGCTGTAAATATCAGCTTTATTATTTTATGTGATTTTGCATACATTAGCCATATTGTGATTGGAAATATAGGAATTGGAAAATATCCTTCAATTTGTAAATTTTGTGACAAGGTTTTCAATCACGTCTCCTAGCTCTAGCATGCACAACTAGTAAAGTATGATAAATTATAGAAGAATCAATATTGTTAAGAGTTTGAAATATTACACAACTCCAGTAGAATAGGAAAAGTTCTGTTGTAAGTAAAGGAAAATATAATACAAAATTATCATAAAGTCGCCATGGTAATATGTAATTTTTTTGTTTTTTGTTTTGTTGTGGAGTGTTTGTGTGTTTCCGTGTGTGTCCGTGCATTACTCCATGTGTGTGTTCCTGTAGGAAATTGTGCCCAAGCCACATTTTAATGAGAGCGTTGGTCTGAAAGCCAGAAGCATGGTGTACTGGCAGAAGCATCAGCATGTGCCCTGTACTCAGCAGTGCAACAAGCTCCCGGGTTAAATATAATCCCAGCCTAACTCAGGGGCCTCTTTGATGCTACTGAAAGCCAGTGAAGCCTTTAATGGGAGCCACTCCGTGTCCTTGTGTTATGTGTGAGCTGCTCAGCTTTCCTTCATTTTAGGGTTGTTGCAACTGATTTGTTGTTTTCCAAGTTAATTCTGACTTTAATCATGCCCACATACACTGAGCTGACCTGTGCTGGGTAACAAATTCCTGTGTGTGTGTGTGTGTGTGTGTGTGTGTGTGTGGTGGGGGTTTCCGTGTGTGTGCATGGCCTACTGAACACACTTGAACAATCTGCTTACGCTTTGCACTTACTCAAGAACATTTTCTCACTTTCTCACATTGCAGTTTTGACCACTTGTAAATTTTGGATAAGAAATACTCACTAGTCCCGCTTGTCATGTTTATATGTTTTCCTCCTCGGTACAACAATATGAGCCTTTTTCTTTGCTTTGCAAAAAAAAAAGGAAAACACTCAATAAAAGTAAATGCATAAATGGGTCTGTGTATCTGTGAGCCATCAACTGTTGGGTGTGTGTTTCTCCACCTGCCTAGCCATCAAGTAAATGGTCTTTTTCACCTAATTCATTGCTCTGTCTAAAAACTATTAGCTAGTTTTCAGTTGTATCTTGTTCAAGCTTAGGTTGATTATAAATATAACACTATTACTGAGAATTATATGTATTCTTTACCTCCAATCAGCTTCTATACAACTCTGATATGTCTTTATTCTCCATTAATATGATATCAGTAGCCTTTTCTATAAGATTCTGTTTTTGCTATGGTAGCTGTACGACATTTAACTGACATGGCGGCGTCTTCTCCTGTCACACTGAACAAGTACTGCGTCTGTCTGATATCCGCCAACATTAAAATATTAGCCTTCCAATTGGACACAGTATATGAAAAGCAGATTGTCGTAGTACTGCAGCCGAGCCCTGACTTTAAACGTGAGAAGAGAGCTCAATAAACGTAATGAATGTGTGACACTTGAACATCTGAGGTGCCGTGTTCAGTAACATACCGCTTTACCTCTTGTACATAAAAAGCTCTTTTAAAGATGATATCTATGAGCGTTTTAGAGCCGATTTGTTCACCCTGCGGCGACCGGCAACATGCTCTAATTACCTCCCCCCTTTTCTCCGCTGGGCTGGAGTGGGGTGGAGTGGGTTGTTTAAGTTTCCAGTCTGTCCCATGCGTATAGGAGCTGTGTGCCCGCTGAATTTATGCTTGAAAAACGTGACCTTTGACTCTTGTGCAGCTTTATCGCACCCCGTAGCCCACATACAGTGTGGCCCTGTATGGTGAGGCTCTGCGGAGGAAGTGTCTGTGATTACCACAGCCTGTACTACTTTCTGTACATCGCTGCCCCCCCNNTCCTCACCTCTCTCACCCTTCCACCCTCTCAAAGACCCCCAACTCACCGCAGCCACATTCCAAGCACCGCTCCTCTAAACAATAGCACACATCAGGTTGCTTAAAACCAGTTATTTTTAAATGAACTTTGAGTGTTGCATAATCCACTCTACATTTTTACATTCACCCCCTCCTCCTGATGCTCAAATGATCTTTAAAAATGGCTGCACTGCCCCTTATAATCCAGTGACCATGTCTTGTTGCACCGCCCGGTCACATTTGTGCCATTCCTGCTGTCAGTGTCGATTTTAGCACAAGAAACGATATATCTCATTCACTCTGAGGAACCATTAAATATCACATTTATTCTAATTGGTGCAGATATTATTGTGCACCTATTGTGCACCTTTTAATACGGCACTTCTGCTTGTGCAACACACATTACCACCCAGAGTTGGGTCGTATTTTGTGGGGATTCTGTTATTTGTGTGTGCTAATGTAATGTAAATAATGTAGGAGTGTGTCTGTGCAGCTTAGATTAACAAATGCATTTTAGTGATGAAAAAGCACAATATCCCTCTGTGAGAAGCCACTCTTAACATCCTCCCTCTCTGACCTGCTAAATGAGATGAGATCATTTATGTCTTCTCATAAATCCTCTCAATCAAGCATCATGTCCTGTGATGGCCCTGCCTTGTTCCAATATTGACACTTGTCTCTGTGAAGCTGTTGAAACAAAGGTGTCTGCCCTCGTGGATACAAATGGAATTATTTCACCCCACTGGAAGACCCCCCTATTATAAAAGCAAACTATTGTTTTTAGGTTATAAATGAAATAAAGGAGTTGTTAATATAGACATGTATGCAGTGCTGGGGCCGACCTGTCACTGCAACGAGCTGTCAAAGGCAGGAACAGACAGTGCCAAAAGAAAATGACCGGGTGCTAATTCAGCAAACACGCCGGGCCTGTTCCTCACAGGCCACAGAATTTGTCAAGAAATCATCCCTCTCTTTCTCTCTCTGTCGGAATGCCTGGCTGACCCCCGGCAAATGAAAATAATCCAAAGTAATTAGAAGTGAGCTGGTCTGGTCCTGAGAGCCCCCGGGCGGCCGGGTAAACATGGCGGAGGGGCCGGGAGGGGCCAGTGTGAGGGGGGAGATGGGGAGGGGTGGCGCTGACCTTGTCCACATAAAGCAGTGATTTATGAAGTGCAGGGCACAGCAGCAGGGCTTCTGTCTTCTCCCGCAGAACCAAATTACTGAGGTGGAGATTAACACGCCGCTCACAACGGGCCTACTTCCAGACCCAAGGAAATTTTTTATTTACATTTTCCCCTTTCATTTCCGCTGCTCTGTTTTAATGGTAATTGGGGCTATATGGACACCAGGTCTATTCTTTAATATAGGGACTTAAAGCTGCACAGTCAATGTATTGTGCACTAATCGTGGCTGATGGATGTGTTAATTAAAGAAAAAGTTGCAGAGAGTTGTGCAAACTGTAGGCGTTTGAGCTTTAAATGAGTTTTTACCACTTGATTGAATCGCCCCACATTTAAGCAAAATAAAATGCGCGGGGG
>NTHP01000109.1:764100-809483 GCA_003416845.1 Oplegnathus fasciatus
CCCCCCCCCCCTCCTCCCCCCTGAATCTCTCTGCTATCATATAGACGACACATCCCGAGTGGCTGAGGAGGGGGGAGAGGAAGAGAAAAATGAAAAGTTGAATGGCTACTAGAGGACACCTGGGTGCGTCAGGACAGGAGGGGTGACAAGAGAGGAGCGGACGAGCCAAGCGAAGCGCACACAGTGAAAAGTTGGGAGCAAGTTGATGTACCGGAGGTGATTTAGTTCCGACACGCGGTGTCTGTAGGACAGTGAGAGGAGACTTACCGAGTCAGCGGTGTCTGCAAGACACTATAGTGAGAGAGGATTTACTTTTACCGACCGCGCGGTGTCTGAGGGACGGGGTCGCACCGGCGAGGAGTCGACTCGTCCTGCGGCTGGGAGACCTGAAGAGACACCGAAAAAACAGCAGAACACTGGTGCTTTTTAAACAATGCCAACAATCTGGACAAGGCGCCGCAGCGAAGACAATTTGTAGTTTTATTGTTTGTTTGACAGTCGAGTTTTGGTCGTTCACAGTTGTTTTTTTTAAACCGGGAGTTTTCATCACTTTTCCTCAGTTAGCAACGCAGTTCTTATCCCAAGAGGTTTTAACTGTCGCACGCCGGGTGCAAAAGAGTTTCAACGGTAAGAGAAAAACAGACTTTATGGATAAAAACAACACATTTGCTTTATTAAGCGAAAAAAAATAAAACAAATGTTCAGCGTTCGTTTCGCTGTAAACAAAGTTTGACGGTTAAATTCATAAAAGACTGGAGAGTGTTTTTTGCAGGATGAATGGGCAGATCCAGTGTTAGTCCAGACAAAGGGCTTTATGCAAGCTAAATATTTATTCAGTGGCAGGTTATACAAAGGCAGAAAGATAGATTTGTGACCCCGAGAGAGATTCCGTTTTGCATCCCAACAATCGGCTTCGTCTTCATATTTCTTATCACTCGCGGTTTCCTGCAATTGATTTGTTTCCCAGTAAAGTTTACAGCTGCTGTATAATAAATATTAACACATGAAAACAACGTTATACGGTTTACAGTTCGTTGAGAGAAATGCTGTAGAAATGTTTTGTAAACGATAGAAGTCCAGTGATCTTATGATTTGCATAATAATCCAGTTTATTGTATTTATTGTTATTTTGTTCTTTAGGTGCTTGAAGAGTTTTGATGCTGTGTGGAAGAGTAATACAATTGTTTTCTTCGTTTATTATTATTGTTATTATTACTAATATTATTATATCGTGTTATTAATATTATATTAAATTTTCCTGTTTATAAAAACAAAGTGTTAAAATCAATGTAAATTTCAAATTTATTCGATAAAACTACATTTTCAGAAACGAATTCAAACGTCAGCTGAAGTCAATTTAAATCCAGAATAATTTAGCAGCATATTTTAAAATTCGTTTTTATTAACAAAATATCAGATTGATGAGTAAGAATTCGTTGCATTACATATTTTTTGCAGTCTTGTTTAACTTTTATCTTATTATGTAATTTAGAATTTGGGGGGTGGGTTATAGTCTTGTATTGGTACCAATATATTGTTGTTGAAAAACATTTTAATATCATTTTAAAAAAATTTACTGCAATGGAAATTACATAATTCCTTGAGAGCTCCCTTAAAGGTAAAAATGATTGCCACAGATATATAATACATTTTATTTTCTTTTATTAAATTTATTGTTATTGTTTTGTGGTTATAAAAAAGTATATTATATTACATTATTTAAAGGAATTTCCTTAGAAATGACTGTTGAAATAATAATTACAAAAAAATAAAATGCACTCAAGCCTTTTTATATTTCAAAGGAATTTTTACATGATTAACCAGACTTTGCTTGTACTCTACCCAAATTTTGTGTGTGTGTGTGTGTGTGTGTGTGTATTGCGCCACAGACCAGCTCCTAACATGTGGGAGGTATGTGGTTAGTCAGTGTTTGGACACAGTAACCTGGACTGATACTGATCAAAGTCTGATCTCTCTCTCTCTCTCTCTCTCTCTCTCTCTCTCTCTCTCTCTCTCTCTCTCTCTTTACAGATCTTGGACGGGTCAGGCCATGTAAAATTCTGCGTGGATGCCAGCAAGCCAGATATCGGGAGCTGGCTGAAGCACATCCAGTTTGCCCCTGCGGCCAAGCAGCATAACCTGACAGCGTGCCAGATAGATGATCAGGTACGTGGAGACACTCGCAGCCTGCCTGGCAGAACAACCTCAACAAAGCACCAGGCCAATATGATCTGAAGAAAAGAGAAAAAGAAAAACATGTGGATGACTTGATTTTGAACTCCCAAATGGTGATGTGTCCTCTGAATCTTTCTGTCTGGCTGCATGAATCAAGTGCAACTGAGAGTCATTCAGATCTTTGAACCAGCTTTTTTAAAAACATAGCTCTGATGCCAGAAGGCTTCCCTGTATTTTCCGATGGCTGTCCTGTCTGCGTGCTCTTGTGTTAAAAGGTGTTATTGTGATCCAAGTCAGATAGTCCCATGAGCGGCTGGCCCACCCTGCCTTCAGTTCACACACACACACACACACACATACACACACACACACACAGAGCTCTCCCCCACGCTGCACCGCAGAGACTCCTCGCTATCTGTGTGTGTTTTCTTTTTGTAATTGTGCTCTGGCTTCTGCCGTGCGAGGACCACAGGGCAGGATCAGAGGCGGCCCGCCGAGATGATAGTTCCACACACTTCCCAGTCACGCTTGCGATATAAACTCTTAGATATGCCAGGAATGTCGTAGTCCTTTTGCTGCTCACCTGGCTGTACAGAGAGGTGCGTGCTATACACATGGGGGCCCGTTCACCTCAGTAATCCCGTGGCCGGGCGCCCCTCCTACACAGACACACGCAGCAAGGCAGGGAGACAAGAGGCTAAACTTTATTTGACATGTGTATTGAGCATACCATCGCTTGACCCGAATAAAAAACACAATCTAGCCGGCGTGTTTGTCATCACTTCTCGCTGGTGGTCCATCTAGATTACTTGTTGAGTGTCACCTGTTGAAATGTCAGTATTTAATAACTCAATCCAAATACAGTGGTAACCATGTAGACTGTAATTTGATAAGAACATGTCCATACAGATAAAAGCTGTATGATTGTCCCTGAAATAATTAGGAAATCTTTTAAAGTGGAAAAAGTCAGAGCTTCTCAGGAACACAGGAATCTCCTGCTCTTCCTTCACATGTCTGTGTCACTCTCACCCTTCCTTCGCTCTCAAGCAGAGGTTGAGAGAGCGGATAGCCCACGCTCTTTCGGTGAACAGCACGGGAGAGAAGGAGAAGTTTTCCAAAAGTACTTACCCACTCTCTTTTAAAAGAGACAGAGAGACAAACAAGCAGAGAGAGCTTTCCTGAGCTGCCCTCTCGGCGAGGTGTGACTCGCTGTCAACACTGTGGTTCTGCTCGGGTGGCTGTGTAAGGCTCCGACAGGTCACGGACATGGCTATGATGAGGTGATTGTTAAGTATTACACACTGTCACAACACAGCACAATGTGCCGTCTTTAAGCCTTCCGGCCAACATTGGTGTTTTTGAAAACACACTGTAGCGTCTCACAATGCCTGTCTGTATGTTTAAAATGAAAAGACTAAAAGGGGTGGTCTTGTAAAGCTGCTGTCAGTTTGTGTGTGTGTGTGTGTGTGTGTGTGTGTGTGTGTGTGTGTGTGTGTGTGTGCACGTTCTACAGGACTGTGAATTGTTCATTGCGGTTCAGATGACTCCCCGTGCTCCTCATTCCGAGCTGGAAATGTTAAAACACACAGTACCTGATTCCAGCAGGTTTTTACTGCCACAGAGAAGTGCTGAGTCTAAACCCAGCCTGAAACCACATATTACACACTCGCCGCACAACGTGTACCATCACCAGATTTCCACAGAAGGGCCTGACCGAGCTACCCAGGGCTTACATATTCCCTTTTCTGCTAAATCTTCCCTCAGAACCAAATTTAAACCAATCTTCTCACTCCGTGCCATCAGCAGAGAGGACTTGTTATATGATTTATGTTACGACGATGTCATACAACGACAGCAATTTCCAGGTGTGTTGGTCGTTATTTGGCTCTGGTTCTTTTCAAGCACCAATTTAGCCCTGCCAGTGTGAGAGTAAAACTGGCCTCCGTCCTCTTATTTCTGACCCAGTTCTGTTTATCATAAAACTTTACGACCAATCTCAGGAAGGTGAGGGAGTGAGAGAGGAATGAATGAGTGAGGAGAGAGAGAGAGAGAGAGAAAAAAAAGCCTGTTTTGTCTCACTGGAGGAACAGTTCGGGATCCCACTTCTCCTTTTCCTCTCTCTCTCTCTCTCTCTCTCTCTCTCTCTCTCGCAGTTCATTTTTTTCTAGTCAGCTCTACTACTTTGGCATGAAAGATCTATGTTGTAAAAACGTCTGTAGATAACTTAATCAAACAAAAAAAGTTCCTGCAAATATTAATAAAAAGCATGTCAAACCTTATTTGTAATATTCGCAAATCTCTAGTCATTACAAGTGAAACTGATATACTGTGTAATGATAGAGGACGTCAGAAGAGATGAGCGGCAGTCTTCCAAAGGAAAAAATAAAATAAAATAAAAACGGGTATTTAGAGAGAGACTTCAATGGCTCTTAAACATTGTGTCACTGTAAATGTCCAGTTGTTTGTTTGAATTTAATGGGACTAAAGTTATATACTGTACATATATAATATGTTTGTTTTTCTCTAATACTAAAATTAGCTGCACATTCAGTATGTTAACTAAATGTAACAAGGACAGCCTTCATTTCTGACCTTTCTGTTTTATTGCTTTATATATTTGTCACTGCAGAGTGGAAGGCAACAGGAAAGAGTGGAGAGGAAGGAGATGGCAGGTGTCGCAGTTTCTGAGTCACACTGAAAGCTAATTAAGTCAGCGTGCCATAACTCGTGGGTTTGAATTCAGTCCTGTACAAATAAAAACAGCTCTCTGAAGTGATCTGAATATGATACGTTGGACTTTTATTTTGTTTTCAGTTAAAATCATATACAAGAGACTCAGAGAAAATAATTAATGACAAAGAATCTCGGCTAAGCTAATTTGTAATTATTAAATCTTGCCTGCGACCCGCTGTGGACCATCCATGCCACAGTGCTCCAGCTCTCCTGATATCCTCACTTGTTTGCTGATGCACGGAGCAGCGCCGCCTGAGCACTACTTGCATAGATCCCTCCGTGATCAGCATGTTTTGTCGTTAAGATAATTAGGGCAATTAGCTCTCGAAAACCCTCCACTGCGCTCCTCACTCTACTGATTCAATTGAAAGGAAAATGGATTAAAAGTGTAATTAACATCGTCCAACGAGGCCCTGAAGAGCCTTTCATAAGACAGTGCAGAGGGATATGAGCGTTAATCTCTTTCGCTCTATTGATTCTCGCTCAGTATTGAGTGGGATGAAGTGGCTGAGGGGCATATTAGCAAAACACTGACAGTCATTCACTATGTAAATACACTGGAGGTGAAATCATGAAGTGATTGTAACTGACTGAGATAACAGCTTGAAGCTCTTTCAGTTATGAAAAAACCACTGAATTCATTGTAAAAATATCATGATTGCACATGTAAAAACTGTAAATCCAACACTGACCATTTTCACAGGATGCTACTTATTGAGACCTAAAACACCAAAACATCTGAAAGTCATTTTTTGAGATGCAGAGTGTTTACCTGTCATCGATGATCACGAGATGCCAGAACGTTTCTGCTTCTTCCTAAGGTCACGTTCCCACAGCTGACTCAATCTGACATGAATACAGCCATGTTGGCTTCCCTACATGTTCATCCAATTTGCTGGAACCAGCTGCACATTGTGTGCTCGTACTCTTTATAGCTATCTAAGTCACGAAATGGTTTTGTTTAGCAGCCAAGTGATGGTGACTGCCAAACGTACTGTACATGTTGCATGACCCTGATAGCTACAGGGAGGTCGTAGCACATGTGGACATGCGCTGCTGCAGTCGTGCTACTGCTGAGCAAGCACACGTAAACAATGTAGTGGGCATTTCTTCTTAAATTAAACTAGAAATAAAGAATATTGGGAGTTTTTGTATAAGCATTTTTTTTAAAACGTAATGTTATATATGTTGATGTTTAACCTTTTTTAATCATTGCAGTGTGAACCCTTGTTGTTGATCTTTCTTTTCCATAGTTTTCACATGTTAAAATAGCTTAAGATTTCAAGTTTTTGCACTAAGAGCAGCACCCAGACTGAGAGTTCATTGTGGCAGGACAGCGTCAGTGAATGGCATACCTGTCGAATGAGCTCTGTGTGAGCGAGGAGTCGGCCAACAGGGTGTGACCGGGGAAAATATGACTGTGTTTACTCTGCTAATGACTAATGGTGTCAAGGTAACAAAGTAGTCCGATTATAGCCTCTGATCCGCTCGTGGTTGTAACCTTTGACAGCGAGAGTGAGAGAGAGAAAGATGAGTAGCGGCTCAATAAATGAACATACATAGGGAGAAATAATACATATATATAGAAAATATTGATTGCATATGCTGATTAATTGATCAGCATAACCTAACTACTGCAGCCTGTGCAGAGCAGACTAAAGCCGCTGCATTCATGTGAAAACATACAGACTGAAGCTTGTGTGTTTTTCCAGAGAAGAAATGGTTTAAATATTTTCTGAAGTCATTTCTTTTGTGTTGAGTTTGTTTGCAGTAAGAGTAAGAAATGGCCTTGATGCTGAGGTGGCTTGCTTTCTCAGTGTGAACTCAGACACCCTGGGTATCTTATCTACAGGATAGCCTGTTATTTTAAGCCACTGTTAAACTGCTGGCGGTCAGTGTGTGTGCGTGTGTGTTTGTTAGTGTGTCCATGACATGCTAAGGATGACCCCTAGAATCAAACACTGCGTCCTCTGTTCTTGAGTGAGTCACTGCCTTTTTGTTTGTGTGTGTTTTCACTGTTTATCTGTGGCGGCCCTCGGGGTGGAAGGGGTGGAGTGGTCGGGGGGGAATTCCCCTCATATTCGTAATCACCCTCCTGTGCCTGCTCTCGCGTGCACTTACGCCACCCCAAAACACAAAAACACATCTTCTTGTGCAGCGACTACAGAGAAACAGAGCTACAGAAATGTTTATTGATCCCTGAAAGAGGGAGGCCAGAGGTCAGAGCCAGACTCATGGACCCTTCAGCTACGTGGATGTTTGCTGCTGGTTTGTAAGACTTACCTGGGTCTCTGGGTCCTCCTCACTGTGTTTCTTACTTATCTCCTGTCATTTGTAAAACATACCAAAATTATAGACTTATAGTTGCACTTCACCATGAACTTATACTCTTGTATTTATGGACAAAGTGGTTTCGACAGTGTCCATTAATTTTTATGTTCCGAGGCCTCAGTCCGCGCCCTGGTAACTTTCCAAAGAGCCTCCCTCCTCAGTCTCGGTATCAGTCTCTCAGAGCGGAATCCCTGCAGACTCACATGTCTGTTTGAACTGCTGCTTGATTGTTTCTAAATCACAATATTTTTGTGGCCTTAGAGAGGTGACAGACACAGGAAAGAGCGTTGTCTGTTTGTGTATGCCTGCATGTATGCTCTATGAAGTTCCATCCATGTTCACGAATGTGTGTTTATGGTGTAGACAGAGGTTAGAGTAGGGTATGTCAGGGATTAAAGCTCCTGTTGGGACCCTCACAGTTCAGTTCCTTTTATTCTTTCTTAGAAACAATGGGGGTGCAGCACTGCTATTGCTGATCAGGGCTGAATTTCTCTTCAACCAGACATCAAAACTGCAAAAAGAAAAAGTTGGCAAACTTGTTCTCTGTGGACCTCAGCGGTCAAATTAATGCAAATGAAAAGATTTAAAACTATAATGCTACAAAAATGAAAACAAGGATATTTTTTTTGAATTAAATTTGGTGGTTAATATGTAATGCGTCTCTCCTGGTCTGGATAACTGTAATGACTCTGGTTTAGCCCTGTAATGGGAGTCAGACTTGTAGTGCCTGTCACCCTCCCACTGGCTTTCTTGGCTGCTGAGATTTTTTTGTAATGCCTGAATTTAAATCATACTTTCATGCTACCACAAAGCTTACATCAGTTACTGTGCACCAATCACTCCTCAGATATTGACATGCAAGAGCTCTGCCTTGGTCAGACTCTGCTTTGTTACTTACTCGAGCTCCCTCCAGTGACTCTCAGTCTAGGAACTTCCTGTGTTTCAGTGAGTCACAGTGGAGCCCCAAAAAACCTGTAGTGTCATTTTTAGTATTATATCATTTGCCAGAAGTTGGAACAATGACACAAACAATTATAGCATAGTTGACAGAATACATCATGATCTTTATTGTGACCAAGATATTTATCATAACTCTCGGTGGAGCCAGTGTGGCCCTAGTCTCCTGGTAGTGCTCGCCAGGAATTCCGTCCATAAGCGGTGTACCTGTGACCCGTGCCTTCCCAGAAGCAACCCCCTCCCTCCCTATTGCATTTCTAATAAATTCCCCCATCATCATTGTCATGTCGAAGCAGCGGAGGAAGGTAATATGTTAAACCTGCAAAGCATGCCAAAAATAACGCTATGTCTGATTGTTTCACAGAGAAAGGCTATTGTGTGTCCATGGGAAGCACCACAGTCCCAGGGTCTCTCAGCTGATTCTTTAAAATGACTGACCCCCTCCAAAGACACGTTTAGCAGGGACATGCTTTCATAATCTGTTTGGATTTTAGACAAAATGGATGCAATGAAATCTGCACCATAGCTATTATTATATAGAAATGCAGTAGCTTTGAAAATCAGTGGATCTTGGTGCAATTGTCAAATGAGCACCTAGAAGTGGTGTTAGTTCTTAATTGATCTCACTGTTTGGAAGTTTAATCCATCACTGAAACACTCAATTAACAGAATGCATTTTTTAACAGCTTGCTTATTTTTACAGTTTATCACCATACATTAGTAAGCTTGCTCTGCACACATTTATTTGCCGCTTCTCGCCTACTACAAGCACTACCGGAGTGTGTTTGTGTGTGTGTGGATACAGTATTTATGAGACAGTATATTTATTCTACAGAGTGGTTGTTTGTGCTTTAATTTTGTTTTCATGAAGATGGATGTCTTACATGATGATTAATTACAAGTTAATGAGTGTTTGTGTGTATATTTATATGTCTCCTTTGTGTGTGTGGTGGTACAAATATGACAAGCATGTACACATTGTGTAGCCGATTTGCGTGTGTGTGTGTATGTTTATACAGTACCAAGAGCTACTTCAAGTGACCTCTGCTGGTTTAAAAATTTGGTAGCTTAGCCCACGTTGCAGTTATGGACAATATGAGAAAAAATGCAGTCAAAACAAAAACAGCTGCAAAGTCTTCACAGGACAAAATGGCACATTCAGCACAGCAAAATATGTTGATCCGTACAGTTTTGTTTGACAATTTTAATCATAATCCCCCTGTGTGTGTTTGTGTTGCAGATCTTCTACAAAGTCACCAGAGAGATTTTCCCCGGTGAGGAGCTGCTACTTTTCATGAAGGCTGAAGAGTATTCATGTGACACCATGGCTCCTGATATTCATGGTCGGCACCACACACACACACAAACACACATTTCTGTCAATTGCCAACACAAACCTCTCTAAAATGCATAAAATGCTAATGTTTGTTCCTCCCACTGTGCAGAGGAGAGGCAGTACCGCTGTGAGGACTGTGACCAGCACTTCGAGTCCTGCAACCAGCTGCTGGACCACCAGAAGCAGCCGTGTGGGATGCCCCCCTCCTCCTTCCTTAACCCAGGTTTGACTTTTATTTTTAAATATGTGGGCTATTTTCATGCCATTGTAAAAAGTGGGCACTGAAGAGTGACATAAAGGATGTATAGCTGGACTGGGAGAATATGACACTAATGATGTAAGGGCTTTGTTTCCCACCGGAGCCACTAAAAATGAGATCATACTATAATGCACTGTGGAAAAGAGTGTCTACACACTGGTATAAATTGTGTTTTTTATTTTATGTAAGCTGAAAGTTAAAGAGGATGTTGTGTGAACATTTTCAAAATTCAGAATAGTGGTAGAACATGAGACCACTGAGCCAAAATGACCACTGCCACACAGTGAATGCAGTGAAGAATATATTCATCCTACATTATTTATCCTGGACTTCAGACTTTGATACTGCATGTTGCAAGTAACAAGAGATTCAGTGTAACTTGTACGAGACCGGACCACAGACTCAGTAATTGACCAGGGCCTGCGGCAACCCAAATCATTATATTTTCCCCATATGATCTATGTAATGGAATATATGGACCGCAAACAAACCTCAAGACTCTCCAACTTGCCGTCACACCCAAACACATCATTCCTATATAATTTACATTTTAAGTCCTTTTAGTAACTTGCAGTCCTCAAAGGCTGTATTTGAATTTGTAATTTTGAAATATGTGATATACAAATGACACAAGTCCATAACATTAGATTTTTTTAACAGTCTTCCAGTTCAGGATACATTTAAACTGTTTTCTTGCTCTACTTTGTCTTTTCTGGTGTATCTAGGAGGGGACAGTGACCTGAAGGCCCAGGAACCTCAAGACTTGCGACCCCTCCACATGTCCCATGGTCTACACGAGTGTAAGGAGTGTGACCAGGTCTTCCCTGATGTCCAGAGGTAAGTGAATAGCTGACGCACTCAAACACATAATTCAATTTAAGGGACATTTTTGTCTGATTATCATCTCCATCAATACGCGTGGAGAGCCATATAACACAAAACACATTTCTATCCTCATTGTTGTTCTGTGTTTCCTGCAGCCTGGAGGCCCACACTCTGTCCCACTCTGAGGAGAGGGAGTATAAGTGCGACCAGTGTCCCAAGGCCTTCAACTGGAAATCAAACCTGATCCGACATCAGATGTCGCATGACAGTGGCAAGCACTATGAATGTGAAAACTGCTCAAAGGTAAAGTGATGACTTTTGAAGGGGATGTTGAATTAATGAGCATGTTTGTGTTTCTGTGTCCACGTGTCTGCTTTTTTTCATTACTCTCATGTTTGTAGAAGCAGATACTAACTCCCCCGTGCGTCTGTGTGGTTGCTTCCCCCAGCAGGTGTTCACAGACCCCAGTAACCTGCAGAGGCATATCCGCTCACAGCACGTCGGGGCGCGGGCCCACGCCTGCTCTGACTGCGGCAAGACGTTCGCAACGTCTTCAGGCCTCAAGCAGCATAAGCACATCCACAGCAGTGTCAAGCCCTTCATGTGTAAGTCACTAAGACCCTACCTATGTAAGTCTCCTCAGTACGTTATAATAATAATAATAATAATAATAATAATAACAATATGCTTGTGACTTGCCTTTAATAGAAAAACTGTGATGTTATTGCAAAAATAAATTTTTATCCTTCCTCAGCTCCTTCTCAAGAGTCAGCCATATAATGTTCTACAGGAATTGCACATGGGATTATATAGTAGCTGTGTTTAGAGTGGCAGCACCATTTCTTTTAAGACAAGAGTCGTGCAGTTTTATCTGCATCAGCACTCTCACACAGTGCTGATATGGTGATAACAGCATTTAAAGTAGCATGTAATTTGACTCAATCCCACTTGGTCTAACCTTACTGTTGCCTCTCACAGTGACCCAGCCTCACCTACTGTTAACGCGACAGCTAACAGCCTTTCTCTTTTTCAGTTGCTTTCTCTCATACACACACACACACTTTTTGTCCCAGTAAACGCTAACTCCAAAACACATTTTGACCTTTCACATTTTCACCACCTCACGCTGCAAATCTGATCTCCTTCCCCTAAAGCATTATGACCTTCACCCTTTGCCCCGTCTCCCTTTCCCTCACCCTGCACACCAACGCACACACATACAAGCTCGCACAAACCTGTCCACACACCAAACACACACCGTTTCTCCTTCTCGAACAAACACACATTAACACACTCACACATGTATACATAGGCCGGAGTGACTGCATCTCCACTGCAGACCTCTGACTCCCCTCTCTCCTCCTCTCTCCGCCACATGCACCATTCCTCACAAATAGCAACCACATGTACAGACCTCTTCCCTCTGCTTCCTCCGAATAGGAGTCCATTTGCTGTAATCAGCAGAAAATATGCAGGTTTAAAAACAACTAATGGCTGTGTTAAAAAAAAGACAGAGCAGCCTCAAACATGACGGCTGCCTGGGAGAGACCATGTGTGCGTCCGAAGTGTTTGTTTGTGCGAGTGCTCTCGAAGGGCATATTCGTGTTTTGGACAGTATTGTACTGTATGCACACGTGATTCTGTTTGTATGTTGGTGCACGCGATGTGTCAAGGATGTGTGCGTATGTGTCTCAGAGCTTGTGAAAGCACTCAGGCCTGCTGGGTTATTAATTTAGACACTCAGTGAGCCACTACTTAGCCACCGCACTCCTCTCAGGAATGTGTTTATAATATTTTGTTTCAGTTTATTAAGAGCTGACGAATACACGCGTGTAGTGAATCAGATCTCACACTCAGTGTGTCATGGGTGTGTGTTGTTAGTCTGTAAATGTCACAACTACATGATTTATGGTGGAGGACTTTTTCTTGTAGTTTGCTCAGACCATGTGGCTATACTTGTAAAAACACACACACACACACACACACACACAAAGAGAGAGCAATAGAAGCAGCTATCCCCAACACACACTGAGTGGACAGATTTAATAACTGCTTACTTAGTTATTATTAGAAATTATAAATTCATCGTGTTGATGATACAATTTAAAAATTAAATTATTTTACACAAAATGTATTACTTCAATTTTCACGTACACATACTACCTACCTCACTGTGAATGTGTACAGCCTAAGCTCTAACAGATTCATTTTAATCAACTGAAATGTATTCAGATACAGCATCCAAATTTCTTCATCTCTGTTGCAAGGCACATGCACAGCTTCCAGAGAGGAAACATCATGTGCAAAATCAAAGGAATCAGGCGCTCTTCTTTTTTTTTTCCAGATGTTCTCAGAAAAACTACCTTTCTGCCCCGATTGTGTCCGCCAAAGCCAAGCCACAAATACTAATTCATTTCAATTTAGTTTTCTGGGTCTATTCATTAAAAAAGACTTTTTTTACAAGATTACATTCACTCTTGGCTCGAGCATTCCCATTTGGTGCTCCTCTGGGGTGTTTATTTAAATCTGTTTCCACAATGCTTTTTCCCGCTCTTCCTCTCCATCTCCTTAAATTGCCTCTTGTGCACCTTGTGGCTGGAAGGCATCCAAAGTATGCAGAAGTGTAATCACAGTGTGAGTCTAACCACTTCCTTGTCCTTGTTTTGAAGATCTAATAACAATGTGAGCAAAATCAATCATCCAGAGCTGCTTCTAACTGCTTTCTGATATAATCGGGTGATCAAAGTCTTATTGAAACGTCAGCTGTCGTGTAGTTGATCTGCAAAATATGCAATTGTGTGGGAGGGGGCCAACAAAGAGGAACATCTTCCCCCTTTCATAAACTGCATTCTTGACTTTTATTAGAATAGCAAGAGAAAAGAGCATGGGAAAACAATAAGTACTTGGCTACCTTCCCCCTTTGAAAACTCGAACAATCATCCATTGGTAGTAGATAATGTTGACAGACTAATAATGGCGATAGATAATGTCAGACGGTGAGGTTTTGTCTCAGCGCTGGGTGTTGCCACTGTACGTCTCAGAGGGTCAGACAGAGCGACAGACAGACATATAGGGGTTGATTGTGGGAAGGTCACTTAGCGCAGGACGACAGGGACCCAGCTATGGGGACAAGGTGAGGGGGCTGAGAGGGTGACGGGGGAGGCCCGGAGGGGGAAGAGGGAAGAGGGGCAGTAGAGGACGTGAGACCTGTCCCTGGGAACCGGACTGCAGGATAGGATTCATTCAACTCCGCTTCCTTCACAAACTTAAAATAGAGCCATTGTACTGCATGCGGCTGAGAATGTGTGTGTGTATCTGTATGTCTGTGTGTGTCTGTGTGTGAGATTTAGTTTCTCTGTGTTATGTGAATATTTTGCAAATGTGCCCGCATGTCCGTGTGTGTGTGTGTGTGTGTCTGTGTGTGATTGTTTATGGACTCCCTGGAAGCGTCCCTGGGAGGACAATGGGGCTGGAGATGCCTGGGAATTTGGTTTGATGTGCAGGTGATGAGTGGCAGCAACTGACTCACACCGTCAACCAAACAGATTTCCTTACAATGCCAGGATCTGGACACACCTCTCCTCCTTATTTTGCTGGAAAACTGTTGTCAGAGTATTGATGGGAACAGGAGCATGTAATTCATACTGTATTTCCTCTGCCTTCGCCTCAGCCAGCCTGAAGCGTGTTAACTTAAGATGTCATATCATGTGATGTTTTTTTTGGTCATTTTGTGTGTGTGTGTGTGTGGGTTGGTGTGTGTTGCATACTGATACGTTCTATATCTGTCTCCTTGTCCCTGCAGGCGAGGTATGCCACAAGTCCTACACCCAGTTCTCTAACCTGTGCCGCCACAAACGCATGCACGCTGACTGCCGCACGCAGATCAAGTGCAAGGACTGTGGGCAGATGTTCAGCACCACATCCTCCCTCAACAAGCACCGGCGCTTCTGTGAAGGGAAGAACCATTTCACAACAGGAGGATTGTTTGCCCAGGGAATGCCACTCCCTGGTGCCCCTGGCTTGGACAAATCAGCTCTGGCGATGGGCCACAGCAGTGCTGGGCTGGCTGATTACTTTGGGGCCAGTCGCCACCATGGCGGGCTTACCTTCCCTGCTGCCCCAGCATTTCCCTTCAGCTTCCCTGGCCTCTTCCCCTCTGGACTCTACCACCGGCCACCGCTCATTCCTGCCACCTCTCCTGTCAGACAACATGCACCTATTGCTGGGCCTGGTGCAGAGCTGAGTAAGAGTCCACTGCTGCCTCCAAGCCCTGGAGTTCAGGAGTCCCGAGAGCTCCTCAAGGCTCTCCGTAAAGATGGTGGTGCACCTGGCAACCAAATGCCAGGCTCAGAGCTTCACGCCCAGAGTTCCTTGTCCTCCGGAAAGCAGCGGAACAAGCAGAGTGACCAGTCGGAGAGCAGCGACCTGGACGATGTCAGCACGCCCAGTGGAAGTGATCTAGAGAGCACATCGGGCTCCGAGCTGGAGAGTGACATGGACAGTGAGAGAGAAAGGGGGGCTGCTCGAGAAAATGGCAAAGGCCCCAAGAGGAAGGCCAGTGAAGGAGGCCCTCAGAGCCCCAGCCTGACAGGCAGCAGTGCTGCTAAAGACTTTCCGGGCCCTTCCCTCATCCCATCCTCGCTGGACGAGCACACAGCCGTAACAGGGGCAGTAAATGACTCTATTAAGGCCATTGCCTCCATTGCTGAGAAGTACTTTGGCTCCACAGGGCTGGCTGGCCTGCAGGACAAGAAGGTCGGGTCTCTGCCCTACCCCTCCATGTTCCCACTGCCTTTCTTCCCAGCTTTCTCTCCTCCAGTTTACCCTTTTCCAGACAGGGACCTCAGACCTCCAGGCCTGAAGGGCGAGCCACAGTCTCCAGCAGAGGACTGCAAGAAGGCCCAGGGCAAATCTTCATCCGAGTCACCATTTGACCTCACTACTAAGCGAAAGGAGGAGAAGTCTGCCACGTTTACCCCCTCCAAACCAGAGGCCTCCCACTCCATTGGTCAGGATCAGCCGCTAGACCTGAGCCTGGGGACCAGGGGCCGTGGACGTAATCCAAGAGAGGAGGAGACAAAGAATAACCTGGGGTATGAGGAGGAGAAGGCGGTGGTGGAGATCCCAAAAGCTGACACCTCCTTACAGCATGCCAGGCCCACCCCTTTCTTCATGGACCCCATCTACAGGTATTGTTATTCCCAGTAGCTTACTTTTACAATTTTACATCATGTGTAAACAGTACAAAATACTTCAACTGCCAACAAACAAGTGAAAAAGTTTTTATACCATGTCATGTAATTTCTAATAGTAGTTTTTTTTTGTAATACTGAATATAAGTGCATCAATATTTGTTGCTTTACATGCGTTGAGCTGACAGAAATCTACTATTAGCAGGGTTGAGAAGAGGAGAATGAGCGATCCGTTTGAGACTCTGAAAGACAAGTACATGCGGCCAGCTCCAGGCTTCCTCTTCCATCCACAGGTAAGTTCTGACTGTGGCATCAGCGGGAACTGGGACAATCTGGGGCATTTAGAAGGAATACAATAAGGGGCACACACCTTGTTTGCACAAAGGACTAAATCACATATTCTCACCAGAGCAACTCTACATTTTTACCTATATTTTGTTATTCTGGGTGTTTGGTGTTAAAGTTGATTTTAGATGCATATATTTACCCTAGATAGATTAAATAGATGGCTGGAATTTGTCTGGGCAGCTCTTGGTCAGTCCTGCCCATTGGAATTCTATGTTAGCTTCATATATCTACAGATGTGACAGCAGCATGGCGTTAAACCAGTCAAGATCTATTAGGATTCTTTCTATAGGAGCTCCAATTCAGAACGGTCATCCTAGGCTGACCAAACTGGATTAATGAGGATTAGTATGTGGCTCCAGCCTTATCCAAACTACTGCCTGTTAAGCCCGTTGTTGAAACAGATGTGGCAGAAAGAAAGGGCACACTCTGACACGTCTTCCCATAACATATCTTTGATTACAATATAAAAAATGATATGCTCTTAAAGCAATGATTTCTGCCCCTGGGTTCAGTATTTCCAGCGCGAGACTCCACGTATGTGTGTGCGTGCATGCGTGCACATGGGTGTACGCGTATGTGTGTCTATGACATGTTGCATTGACGTTCATTTGTTCAATCTTCCCCCACGGGTGAGAACGGTCCGTCGGAAAGTGAAAACACCACTTTCTCAGGCATATGATTTTTTTTTCCTCTTTTCTGGCCGTTTCAGGTCTGGTTTTTACAGGCTGTTTCATTTGTCTGATTTATGTCCCCTGTCCAGACTGCTGCATGGGCCCAGCCTGCAGCAGCCACATGGCCGTCCCACACGCCTTAATGAGGTGTCCTATCAGTAGAAACACTAACAGAGTGCTTAGGCCATCTTTATGACTTTATGATGTCTGGACACACAAATCATTCCCAGAAACACCAGACCCGGGTAGGTCTAAGCCAGACCAAGCAAGGGGCCCTTCTGTATACTTTTGAGGGGGTTTGTTTTCAGTCACCTGACTCACTCTTGAGCCATATATCAAATAAGAGTTTGCAAAGCTGAGGGGACTGGAACTTTTTTCAACCATTAGTGATTCAGCTTTTTATTTCCTGGCAGGACATTTTACTGCTAAGCAATACTGGCTTAGATTACATGACTGGAATTGTATTTGTAGCCTGCTATAATGAGCTTATTGAACACCAGGAAGTGTTGGGAACTATTAGAGCCTCCTATAATTCCAGCGCCATAACTCTACAGAGAGGCAGCTCATTGCACACCGAGACCCATCATTCCCTCTGTACCCATATGTGTCCAATCAAAAGCTGTTGATTCATGCGTCACTTCCTGGTTCTGACTACTGTCTCTTTTCCTTCTGTTCCGCCCCTCAGTTTCGTTTGCCAGATCAGAGAACTTGGGTAAGTTCCTCTACCTGTACCTCTACCAAACAGACTCCATCCCCTAATTAATGCATGGGCTGCATAACAGTTTACAACTGACATCACCCAGCATTCGCATGGCTTTGGCCCATCGCCATCACGCACTGACTGGACTTTTGTTTCTGGCAATAGAACCACTTTGTTTATGTTCATACAAAGAAATTTAATCTGATTGTTTATATTGTACAGTATATTATATTATTATGTAGTGATTCACCTTGAGTATTTGAGCCTTGCTTTTTTATTTGTTTACATCTTTACATTTAGACATATCCCCTCTCTGATTCACATGAAAGGGCTTAAGTGGGGATTTCCAGCTGAGCTACACCCTGTCCATCCAACAGCTCTGAATATATGTTTGCTTATTTGGAGAATGAAGCAGGCTCTTGCAAATGGGCATGGGGGGATGAGTGGAAGGTGGGGTGGAGGGTGGTGTTTAGGGGGGCTGCTTTACATCAGCACAAGGGTAACAGTCTCTTTGGGACACTGGCGGGGGGAGTGGGGGGTTAGTTCCTCCCTCCAAACATCTGGTTCCCGATAAAGATCAACAATTGAGAATGCATCTCGCTAATTAAGGCCCTCACAGCATCACTGACATCTGAAGATAGCCAATCAACTGCTGGTCCCAGAGCGACGCTACAGCAACAAGCAAGTTCACAGACACACACACACTGCCCGGGGGGAAGGACAAGGGGGTTTTGGGAGGTGTGTGTGTGGGTTGGGGGGGTCTCTTATACAAAGGAGTAGGGGAGTTATAAAACCTTTGAAAAATCGCTTTAGAGCAAAATGTGGAGCCGTTTATCCTCTTGTCCTTTAAGTCGAACATTTCACACACACAGCATTGTCAAACAGTGGCCTAATGAACCTGGCTCACCATCCATAAAGAACGGCTCAATGGCTGAAGGTTTTGAAGTGTAATCTGTGGCAGACTGATGGTTACTAGTTTCAATCATGAATACATTTAATCCATTGGATTCGATATGTGAATCATTTACTGCTCGACTGAACACAAAGCATTTGACTGGTTTAGAGAAACTGCGCAAACACTTTCAGTTGCTTTTGGAACATTTTGACAGCAAAATGTGATGCTACATAATAAAAGATTACACAAAAGATTAAAAATATTATTTTGTCTTCTTACACCAACAAAGACCATGCAACAATGGTTTCACAATATTAATATTAAATCAATATTCATTTTATATCATGTACAGAGCTCAATTGTTCATAAATTAACTTTTTCTGAAAAACATATTACCTCTTGCATTTGCCAAAGCACTGTTCCAATGACAAGTGCCTAGAACCCTTGTACCTGCTACATACAGCCAGAAAAATACCAATGTCTTTTTTATAACACGGACTATGCCTTTCGTTTAAAGGATACGGAGGCAAAGGTTGGCCAAAGGTGTGAGATTAAACTCTTAATAGAGCATAGCAGCACGAGCGGGTTTAGGAGGGATCAGAATTCCCCAGTAGATGGAGCCTGGATGGAGTAGTTTCAGCTCTAAAAAGTGTCTTATCGGACAGGCTCGATACTGCCGACAGCTTTAGGGGCCCTAATGTTCCCAAGAGTTATGGGTTCTCGTTGAGCAAGGCAGACAAACCGAGCATTCACTCTAGTGCCTGAAAAGAGCCCAATGAAATACACAGTGCACATTCAAAAGAAATATGAAAGCATTTCACCTCCCTCTTCCCCACAACTCCTTGCCTATCTTTCAATCCATTGCCTTCCTTCTTTCTCTCTCTCCCTTTCTCTCGCTCTGTTCTCTCTCTCCCTGTCTCTCCCTTGCCTTTGATTCATGGCATGCAGCATTGGCATATTCATAATCAAACGGACCTGACACTCCACATCCTCCCTCAGTGGGAACGTCGACGGCTGCGGCAGGAACTTTACACTCGGCCGTCACTCCTAATCAGCCGCTCCCAACACCAGGCTCCACCACCATCCATCAGCCCTTCTCTCACTGGGCTCTGTTCGCTCTTTCTTTCCTTCTTTCTTTCTCGCTTGCTTTTTATTCTTCCTTTCTTTCTGTCTTTCTTTCTTTCTTTCTCTCTTTCCTTCCTCTTTCTTCCCACTCTTCTCCCTTATCGTCTAGTCCTTCATCATGCTTCTTCTCCGATTCTCTTCCTCTGTTCCTTTCCCCTCGGCCTGCTCCATCTTGGCGTGAAGCCTGAGAGTGACAGGGGGTGAAAGCAGGAGATGAAATGTCAGAGTCGGAGCAGGGCTCCGGTGGAGGACCCGAATCACCATTGATTTGTTGCCTTATTGAAATAAGAATAAGAAACAGGCTGAAAATTCAATACACGCAAAATAATGCAAATTTGTGTGGCCCCTTTAAAAAACGAAGAAAAAAAAGACTCCTGTGTGTGTGTGTGTGTGAGATGGGCTGACAGGCCCTGCGGCCTACTGGGACCCCCTCACCCCCGCCCCTCCCTCTCCTCCTCCCTCTAGTTCTCCCTTCACTCCCCCTCCAGCCCCCGCTCCTCCCCCATCCCGCCCCTCTCAGCACAGCGATATCATTATTACCCGTGTCTGGCCCTTGATCAGTAATGTCAACATCTTTCATATTGACGAATGTGCTGTCTGCCCGCATTGTGCACAGAATAGTTTACAGCCCAGCAGTGGACATGAATCACTCCTCTGCCACACACACACACACACACAAACATGTATCTGACAACACACAGATACACACTAAGCACGTACAGTCGCGCTCACATACCACGCACATGCCTGTAAGCGCACACATTCTGCATCACACACACACTCTCTCACACATACAAATGCATTACAAATACATTCTTCTCTCTCACACACATACATATATTTTCTCTTTCACACACGTTGATGGCAATTAATCATCTACGGCCACCATGCAGCACATAGTGTCTCGTTCATATACACACACACGCGCGCGCGCAGACCAACTGACAAGTACACATATCTCCTCAGAGAGTATCAGATGAAAGTAAATGTTCAGCTTCATTAGTAGATTGGCTGCAGTCCTTAATCCTATATATGTGTGTGTTTGTGTATCTACTGTACATGTAAATGTGCATTTGTAAGAGAACAAGAGTTGGCTGAATTTAACATTCAAATTTCACACCTGCTCTCCACTGACCATGAATGGGTTCATACTGTTTTTTGTTTAACTGCAAAGTTATGAATCAGTATCAAATGTACTTGTCATGCACCCATACCAGGGATTTGACCTTGTGATTCATGAATCTTTGATGAACGTCATAATAAGAATTCACCCAATACCTGTTTCACTTCATGTCACCTGGTATGATGCCTGTAAACAACGCTTGTCAGTCAAACAAGATATGAACAAATCTGTATAGAAAGTATTAATTATATATTAAGTAAGAAGAATCAGAATCAAATCTATAAATTATTTGTCATCTGTGCTTAATGTAAAGACATACACAGCAAAAGTAAAAATGTATGGTTGCTGTAATTCTTTCAGTATTTGAACACGTGCCCCTACCAGTATATTGACCTAAATTATTCATTGCATTTTGCTTTTTGCATTTTATGGCATCCTGCAGTCAGAAACCAAAAACACATCCTGCAGCATAATTGTATGGCTGTATGTATCCGCAGTATCCAGGGTGTGGAAATACCCAGTTATTGTGTCTTAAAATCCACTTTTTATTTTAGAGAATATCCTTTTGTTTCTGATTTAAATCAATTTTTTCAATTTGTTGGTCCACGTTTTTGGACCCAAGTGACATGAAAAGTCTATTGAAACATCGGTTTCATTGCTTTGCATGTTTGACTTGCAGTGCTAAATGAGCTTTCAGTGTGTTTTTAAGCACAAGGCTAAGCCCTCACTCTGTCCTTCCTGTCTCCTCAGATGTCGGCCATCGAGAACATGGCAGAGAAGCTGGAGACGTTTAGCTCCTTGAAGCCAGAGTCTGGTGACCTGCTGCGCTCTGTCCCCTCCATGTTTGACTTCAGAGCCCCACCCTCTGCACTTCCAGAGACACTGCTGCGCAAGGGCAAGGAGCGCTACACATGCAGGTAACTACGGAAATGGGTTTGGCATGTATGTTTTTCATTTTTAACTTTCATGGTGGTCATAAATTAAAATTCCTCTATGGCAAATAGTTTTGATATTGGCACTGGGTTCTTTTGTCTTTCGCTGAATACTTTCATGTAAGTCTTTTCTAAGAGTGGTGGGACTTTCTGTGGGTATTTTTACTTTTTCTGTGATACTGAGGACGAGTTACAGAGAGAGTTCCCGTTCCTGTGGTTTTTTTTTAATATTAGAATAATGCAGGTTTATTCCTTTATAGATATTGTGGGAAAATATTTCCACGCTCTGCCAACCTGACCCGCCACCTCAGGACTCATACAGGAGAGCAACCATACAGGTAAGACTGTTTCTACAAGTCTAAAGAGCCACACACATGCACTATCTCTCTGAGCTGTCTGTGTGCGTATACATGTTGAAGAGGTATGTGGGTGTTTAGTTTTGGTTTGAGCTGTTATAAGAAACAGTCCAACAGCAACATTTCAGCCGAATATCATCCTCCTCTCTCACTTTCTGCCAGCATCCCTCCATCTATTCTCCTCATTTCCAAGAATGCACACCATACAAAACTAGAAATTATTGTCTAGTCAAGAGTCAGATTTGCACACATTAACTCCCCCGTGAAGAACTGCCTTTCTCTACCCACAAATACGAGTGAAAGCACCAAACACACTTTCACACAGCTTATTCTCAAGCAGACAGAGAGATGCAGCTCATTTGTTAACAGCGCAGGGATGTTTTCCCAGGGAATTCTTCTACAGTCTACAGTTAGAACAGAGTTTATCTGTGTTTTCTTTTGCCGTAAAAGCCTGGAATAATTATCCTACTGCTAAATAATTTGCCTGATGAAAAATGGTGTCCGTCGCCAGGGTGACAGGAGGAGGGGGGTTTTGAAGCTGGGCTGGTAAAGGAGCAGAGCAGAGAGGAAGGGAGGAAGTTTGGTGAAAAATTGGGGTGATGAGGAGCACGGGCAGATGTCCAGGCCCGGCAGCTGTGGTCATTTCTCTTGTGCGTATGAGGCCAGATTCGAAGTGATCTCCAAGCCTACTGGCTACTTGCCGCACCAAGTGAGGCTTTTTCTTGCCAACTAAAAAGGTTATCACAAGATTAAGCTCTGTTTTTCTGCGATCATAGTCTAGTTGGCAAATAAGGCAAAAAGATGCAGTTTCTTAGCATTTTGTTTCATGGGAACTTTGGTTAAGTCTCCCGCTGCCATCCCACTTCAACACTGCAGAGTTTTCCAGGTGCTGCTGAGGTAGAAGTAACAATGCAGCAGCAGTTCAGTACAGATGAAGTAAAGTAAAAATGAATCTTGCACATTTACTACATTTGGATAATGAGTAAGCCCTGGCTAGCACGGCTCTGCTTTGTAGTTACTAAGGTACTGGAATGTTGGCCCAAAGCTTGCAGGAGGCCTGCTGACCACAGGGGAGAGAGAAAGACAGACGCAGGCCTCTACTGCCCCAGCCTGATAGCCTGCACTCCACACGCTGGCATGCCATTAAAGATCACCGCTGTTTATTGTAATTTTTTGTGGAGATAACCGGGGGGTTTCCTGAGGGACAGCCAATCGAGCGAGCTAATTCCACCAGAAGAAAAGATGTAATCTTCTCGTATAATTTTGCATGAAGAAACTTGGCAAGAGGCTCTAATTTTGCAGGGCTCGAACCAAATCTGTTGCGTGCTTATGTTGTGAGAGAAGAATGCAATTTTATTGCGCTGGCTGGAGATAAGAGGCAGAGCTGTTTCACCTTAAACAAGCTCCTCCATCATGTCTGGGACTGTGGGACTGCTGGGACTGCCTGTATGCCTGTGTGTATGTGCGTCCTACATTATGTATCCCATTATGTTTCCCACAGAACAAACCACAGGTTCCTGATTCATTATGCAGCACAGTTGTACTTATGACTTGCAGCTTGTGTATTTTGCTGTTTTTGTCATTTCATCATTGTTTAAGTGAAAGACCTCCCCTCTTCCTGCAGGTGTAAATACTGCGACCGCTCCTTCAGCATCTCCTCCAACCTGCAACGTCACATTCGCAACATCCACAACAAGGAAAAGCCCTTCAAGTGCCACTTGTGTGATCGTTGCTTCGGTCAGCAGACCAACCTGGACCGTCACCTCAAGAAGCACGAGAATGGCAACCTGTCAGGTGAGAAGTCTTGAACTTATATCTCTGGTTTTGTAAAGTGTGGAAAGATTATTGGAGTTTTCTCTGTTTTTTTTTAAGCCTCTTTTCCTCTTTCCCTATTTTATCAGAGAAAATGAGAGCATAACAATACATTGTATTTATAAATCCTTCTGCTGAATAATATAAAACATAATTTACTCATGATTGGAAACAATTTTAGAAGCTGAAAAATTAAACTTTATAAATCTGTCATCTAGCTCTGCAACAGCACAAAATATTTTTGAATGCTTTCAGCAGCAGCACAGCTTATGGGTTTGATGGGTTGCATCACTCTGACTCTGAATCAGCAGAACAAGCAGTGACACCTGGCCAACAGCTGAGAGCAACAGTCCTCAGAGGAGGTTTTCACTTAATCAGACACAATGTTCGCTCTGTCAAATACGAAATAAATTATCTGACAAGCTTTCCCTTTGCAGCATCAAACGATGTATCCCCCAACCCACAACACAAAGAGAATAGACTGAAGATTGTTATGCAGAAAAGCTGTTTCTCCATAGTTAAAATAATAAAACATGTGTTGCTTAAACCTCAAAGACACTTTGGCAGGCCCATTTTTACAAATGCATTTTGTGTTGGCCAAGCATTGTCAAAACTCACATGATTTTATTTTACATTGTAGTCAAGATCTCGAGGTTTCCAAAGATACCAAATATATCACGAAGAATTCCATGGAAATGTGCATGACATGATGCACAATCCATTCTTTTTCCAATTATGTAGCGATCCACGATTACATCATTAGGAAAAACTTGTATTTGAATATTTCACTCACTGTAATTTCATTGAAGCATTGGAACCAGCAGATACAGAATACGTCACACTGTCACAGAGGGACATATTTGAAGCGTACTTGTGGGAACTTAGGGGGAACAAACAAGCTCAGTTCTCAGTCAACATCATTTAATTTACATTTCAAACAATGAAAACGTGCATTATAAATGCATTTTATAGGTGGACTCACAGCAATCATTTAGAAATGTTTTGGGACATCATGGTGCGACAGATCATCCGTTTGCAATATTGATTATATTGAAATATCAAAAACATCTTTGGAGACAAAAGTGGAAGATTTTTTTCTTTCTGCAGGCACTGCCATGTCGTCCCCGCAGTCTGAACTGGACAGCGGCAGTGCCATATTGGATGACAAGGAAGACTCTTATTTCAATGAAATAAGAAATTTCATCAGCAACACAGGCCAGAACCAGACATCGCCAGACCCCTCTGAGGAAGGGTAAGTGCAGTGTTATGTGTTCATTTCTGAGGGCTTGACCTTTTTCCTGATCAGATCTACATCTACAGAGCTAAACAAGATGTTTATAGATAAATATCAGTGAGCATGTGACTCATCCAGGCCTCTCACCCACCACATCTCAACAGTAGGGACAAATGAGGGCCTCCTGAAAAAATTCAAACACAGGGTAACATTAACATTTATTTGTCTGAAACTGCCGGCTAACTTCACTGCACATTGAACTCTTGCATTAATTGTGACCACATTAAGATTGTTGGGCTTAAAAAAGGCTCCAAGGGCTTGAATAGGTATGAATAATGGGTCAGCCGCTATCAACCTATTTTAGACTTGCATTTTCATACCACCCAGCCAGCCCTCATTAATTATCACATCATGCTCAGAGGTCTGGAGTAGAGAGCAATCATCTATGATGACATTTAAGATAATGGCAGGTTTTGGAAACGTGCAGGAGCTCCTTATATCAGTGGCCTTTTGGCCACACATACACACAGATAACTATGTGCATGCAATTTCGTCTGAGCATTATGCAAATAAATTCTTGAAGCTGTGATCAGGTCGGATAGCAGTTGAGAGGTCTGCTCAGGTCTCAGGAGTTTGTTTTCACGTGCCTCGCGTTGGTGTGATCGCAGGGCAGATTGGAAGACCAGATAGAGATCTCGCAGACTGATGTGTGATTGTGCAGAAGGCCTGTGAGAGCAGGACCCGGCGGTAGAGCGTCAGAGGGACGGGGAGAGGAGCAGGAGGGGGGAGTGCAGCAGTTAGCCCACCACATCTGGAACCAACATGTCTGCCTACAGGAAGAGGGTAGAGGGGGTGGGGTCAAAGGGTCGGCCCGTGTTTCCTTTCAAAGTGCTGTGCTCCTGACTACTTCTGATAGATACTTTATCCCCAGCAAATTACCACGTTTGAAAGCGTAATTAGCGAATCTGTTTTCTTAATCACAGAGCTCTCGCTCTCCTTTTTGGAGCTAGTCCCTTCTCTCAGCCCCGCGAGCTCGACACGGCACGAATACCACCATGTCAGCCTCCAAGTCTCCATCCCAGCGGGAGCTGTGTCGAAAACGCAATATTATCAGCTGCTGATAAAAGAGAAAAGATTATGTGGATCCTGTATGTGCTAAAATATAATCTGCAATAATCCCCTCTCTCCCCTTCTTCTACGGTCACCACACGCTCAAATGTGTCCCTTTCAAACCCAGTGCAGGTATCCTGTTTATAAGCATCCTATAATTATGTGGTGATGTGCTTGATGTGTTTTGTTTCCTATCTATCCACTTCTCCACGTCCAACTCTCCGTCCTCATCTCTGAATCCTTTGTGCAAGAAATGGCATTTTTGGGAGCTGACGAAAGACGTCCAAGAGTGTAATTAGTGAATCAGTCTTAATGTGGTTCCAGATGATTTACCAAATGGTGGTTTCCTGTGGCGCTGAGACAGGGGGACAGATTAAGACTCAGGCAGTTTGGATAGCCAGCCCTCTCTCCCTCCACGGGGATAGAGGAATGGGCCGGTTGGCAACACTCTCATAACTCTCCCACCAAATGGGGCTGTCAGCTAAATATTTTGCCTATTAGATGAATACGAGATAGTAGAGAAAATAAACAAGGAGAGAGGCAGAGCACTCCAGTTAAGTGCTGCAACGATCAACCCAGTGCTGCTGTGCCCAAAGGGGCCCCAGAGCCTCGATGACAAACGGGATTCCGGCTCTCTCGATCCCAGCTGCCATGTCCTGCCTCAGATCCACCGCTCTCTGCTCTTTATCCCATTCACTCCATTGTTTTTGTATATATAGAGAAAGGATTCTCACAAGAACTTGCAGGAAAACAAAAGACAAAAGCCAGTATGTGTAGTTTTCACTTCAGTGTCTTATTCCTTATGTTTCTAATTTTAGCACCAGAGGAATTCTTTCTCAATTTCTTGATTAGGCTCTCTTTTCTCAAACATACAAAGAGTGTATTTATAAAATGTACAGCTAATAAGTACAGCTTTGTTCTTCCTTAAAATGTCCACTACTTTATCAAGCTGAATTGATCTAATTGACGCTCCTGGCCTGCAGGTTAAATGGAGGTCCATTTGAAGAGGAAAAGCCGCTGATGGCCAGCCATGGGTCACAGGACCTGGAAGACGAGGAAGCGGAGGAGCTTGGCGCTGATGAAGAAGAAGGGGAAGAGACTAGCAACACCCCTGGGAAGCCAGAAGGCGAGGTGCTTCCAAGCAGCCTCAGTGATGACATCATGCAAGACGAAATGGACTTCAGTGGGCCAAACGACTTAAACCTCAACTGCAAAACCTCTCCTAGGAGGTAAATTCAATACAGCAGCATACAGCTAAAGCATCATTTTCATTGTGTACATGATGATGAATTTTAATTTTGTGCTTGACCTCCAGGTATAAGGATGAGGAGGAGCAGAGTGGCTACTCAGCCTTGGATCATATTCGTCACTTTTCGGAAATGCGCAAGCTGGAGGAGAGTGAGCTGAGTGATGGAGATGGAGACGAGGACGATGGATCGTTTGGCTCCCCCTCTCTGACGGAGGCAGTCAAACAGCCACTCTTTAGGAAATCTAAGTCTCAGGTAAAAGAAACATTGACAGGCCTGTTTACCTACACAATGTACATACCATATTTGCATTCAAGCACGGTAGTTAAGTGTAATCCATCTCATTCTCCCTCAGGCGTATGCCATGATGCTGTCTCTGGCTGAAAAGGACTCTCTCCACCCAGCCTCCCACAACCCGGCCACCATGTGGCACAGTCTGGCACGGGCTGCTGCTGAATCCAGTGCCATCCAGTCCCTCAGCCATGTATGATGACACCCCTTTGCGCTTACCCTTTCACCTTTCAACCCCCAAACCTGACCTATGGCACTGGGAGCCCATTTGCAGGGGCTATGTGCGGGGCCCCTGATCGTCCACAGAGTGACTGCTGAGCAGAACCACGGCCCATCTGACTGCTGAGCGGAGCGCCTTACAGTACACACAAAGCGGGGTCACTGTCCATGCAGAACCCAGCCCCAGCCCCAAAAGCCCCCCAACAGATAGAGAACAAAATGTCCCTCTGAGACCTTAAAATTGATTTCTTACACTAACACCAACCAGGATGATAGCAATGATGATGATTGTGGTGAAAATAATAATGCTAAAGTAATAATAGCTGTATTTATTCTGCTGAATTTCTGTTTTGCACAGCAAAGGCAGCTGGTGGACATGGAAGATGGATGTGCTGATGTATCATTGCTAGACTGCATTTATTGCCCAGAACATACAAAGCAAGGAGAACATTTTATGCTGAGGGGGTGAGTTTGGTTGTGTCTCTAAGACAGCCAGTTTCAGCCTAGTATGTTTCACTGTGCGTAAGCATAAGAACCCTGGCTCATCTGACAAAAGTATCTTTAAAATGTATTACAAGAATTCACTTTAACCCCCAGAGACTCACAGGTGTTTCTCATAAATACATGTACTTGATGATAAAAATGAAGGGTGGGGTTAGCAACCTCAGTTCAAATGAAAACCGCTCCATGTAAGGACAGCGCTAGCAGCGCTTTAATATCACTGAAGTCATTGAAGAACAAATAAAAAAAGTAATTGTTAAACTGAAATCAGGCCAGTTTCCCATCTGCGTTTTCATAGCTGCGTGTGTCTGCACAATCATAGCACTGTACACAAGTGTCTACCAACTGTTCTCCACTGCACTCCATCCTGCCCGCCTGCGCTATCTGTGAAAGGATATAAATAGATTGTCTTTTTAGTGGAAGAGAAGAAAACACAATGTTTTGTTTTGTTTTTGTTTTTTTACTGAGATAAGTAGCCAGTGCTGAAGTTAATTGTTGTTCTGTAAAGGGCATATGTCTTTTTTTTTCAAAACCCTTGAATCCATCCTAGTCAGCCAACAATACCACTAAATAGCCTGAATGCTAGTCGTTAGCTACTCCATGCTCGTGTGTCTTTCATTTTTAGACAATCATGATTTTGTTTTCATTTTTTTGTTGGTGTTGTTGTTGTTATTTGCTGTTGTATGTTGAGAACTGTATTTATTTCTTGGCAAACTGTAGTTTGTTTACTGAATAGCACTGCTCTTAGCCCAGGTGAAGGGGAGATTCCTCACCGGGCCTATCCCAGAGTTCAATGGGGTTTGTAGATTACATTTGAGTGCCGGATAGTATTAAACATACAATTCACTCCTTATTCTTCTAATGAAACCGGTCGATGAATAGATATTACTTAGGGTTTTTTTTTCTATGACAATTTAATGATTCAATTGTAAAAAATGAAAAACATTATAAAGAATGAATAATAAAAAAAAAGCCAGGTATAATTTCTTCATAAACGCATGATTGGTCTGGTAAGATCTGTATCTGACATTTTCTACGGTTGTCTGCAAGCTTGTGTGACGTTCGGTTCATGTTAATCCCTTGTGCCAAACTTATGATAAATAACAGATTACTTTCATTTATTCTCCCGTTTTGAGGGACCAGATTTTTTTGTTTGTTTGTTTTTGTCGTTGTTTTGTTTATAATCGATTTTAAAAAGTAATCAGCAAGTTGAGGTACTTTGTTTTAATGCTTTCTACAATGTAACTGTTATGCATTTCAATTCAATACTGTGGGAGGAACAACTAAGAAATAAAGGACTACAATGTGGATTGACATGTCTTCCATTCTCTCTTTATTTCTCCTTAAACATTTTACTCACCCTTTGTCTCCCATCTCCCTCACACCTCCCTACTCCATATAGTCCTTCTGGCTGCCCATCATTTTGGCCCAAACGGAGAGAGACGTGAGTCAGAAAACCACCTGGCGCTTTCTTCTGGCACTCCCATGGCCTCCAAGAGCGAGGGAGAGCCTGAACTCTGGTCCTCTTTTTTCTCCAGGCTTTGGCTCGCATAGAGAGAGGGAAGGAGAGAAAAGGCTGGAGAGGGCTTGAATGTGGTAGTGGGAGCGGAGGCAGGAATGTGTCCTCTTTATTTGTGTCCGTTTGTGGGGCATGATGGATGAGTTGGGTAGATGTGATGACCTGGCTCATCGCTCAAACGCTCAATAAGAGTCCCATCCTGCAGCAGGCCTCCCCATCCGGCACCCCCCTCTGTCACTGCTGCCAGCCAACGTGGGCGGACATTGTGGCTGGGAGGGTTGGAGGTTCAGCAGCTCCATTGTCCAGAGAGTAGCTCGGGTGGGGGGTTGGAGAATTGGGCATGACAGTGAAGATGGCTGGCGCTGACACTCCACATTTACAGTGCTCTTGGCACCCTAATGGATGGGGTGTTTTCTTAGGGCCTGTCGTCAGCCCTCAGGGCTCCATGGGGCGTCCAGCTTTGATGAGGTCACGGGGGGTCACGCAGTGTTGATGAGGTCAGCACGGGTCGTCCAGCTTTGATGAGGTCAGCTGCAGTGATGGTAGTGATGGCGCAGGCCAGTGCCATAATGGAGTGGAAGTGATAATGGTGCTGAGTATGAGTTTTGCAACCTGTACAGTTGTGGACTAATATGATTATGTGAACTTGTCAGTGGTCATTGCAACAGCTTCACTCTTCTCTAAGATTTGTGTCTGCTAATCCAGTACTGACAGTAAGTCCTTAAACCTGAAATTACTGATTTTTTGGCCACTTGAGGACAGTGGAAAAAATCACAACAAAACACAACATGTCACCTTTTAAGATGACAATGTGAACTTATTAGCCTACAGCTGCCTATTTACAAATCCAGCAGATACGGAACAACAGCAGTATTTAGGCTATTTGAGTCCTGTGTGTACCAGGCATTTGACAAATTTCATTCACTCCCCTTAATAGCTTTGTTTTTAGTCTCCACCGACTCCTGATGGAAATATCTGGCACTTCAGCTGCTAAATGCTCCACTATGTTCACCAGCTAGTCGCTAACTGTCTCTGTCTGCTGTTTGGTGCTGAGCAGGTCGTGTACAATTTAGAGCCTTTTCTCTGAAAACAGCTGCCTGCTGCGGCCAAAAATGACACTATGAGAGCGGTGAGAGTGAACCAAAACAGTACAGCTGCAGGCCGCAAAACCAAAACTGACCTGAAAGACGCTACAAACCTCCACAGAGCTGAGGGGAACTGCAGAGTCGGGTATAAACTCTCTGTGGTTGTGTCACTACAAACCACCCCTTTCACACACTGCACATAGTCAATTCATCCATTGCTGTTGTTAAAAATATTGTTTATAGCAGCTTTAACTACTATTGTTGTAGTACATGTCCCTGTTTCATCATACTGATGTTATTTGTGGTATTGTGGTACAGTGTTCTAACTTAAACTGTAATTTAGACAATCTTTCTTCCATTTTAAATTACTTACAAAAAACAGAGAAGTGAGAGGTCTTCTCCTGCATTTGTACAGAAGGATCATCCAAACGGAAACAACTTGTCCTTCCGTAGGTGCAATGAAACTATGTAGAAGCAACTGTTCAACAAGCTTTTAACAAACAGGAATTATACCTTGACTACATCTGGGAACTAACTTGGCAGCAGGATTTTGCCACCACCCCCTCAATGGCCACGCCCCCACTGCAATTCAAATTGCCCATGTAATTACATCACCTACATAAAGAACCTCCCCCAGACAAAAGTCCAAAGGCACTGCCTCTTGAAAGAACACCAAAATATTATGAATAGACAGCAGTGTGTATAATGTCATTGTGTGTGGGCAGCAGAGTGGAGCGAGGAGGGCACCCGGGTGATTTTGGCAGCTTAACATTTAACTGTTGTGCGTGCGCTGGTTTGATCAGTGTTGATTAGCACATGCCAATGTCACCCATGTATCCTCTCACACTTAATCAACACATTGGGACGAGTTATTGCCGTCATTAACCCACAGCTTCTCATAAAGGGCTCAGTGTGTATTGAAGTGTGGCTGGCAAGGCCCTGGATGAGTGTGTGTGTGTGTGTGTGTGTTTAAAGAGCTAAGGAAGTCAGACAGAAGAGTGTGCATTAGTCAATGCAATCTGTTTTAGTTAAATGCAAAGTGTGTGTGTGTGTGTCAAAGGGGCTGGATCCCCAAGCTGCTGTGTCCCCACAGTGTGTGTATGTGGACGGGTGGGCACACTGTGGGCAACGCTTGGTGGGGCTTGGAGCCACTCAGCTAATGGGGCAGCTGGCACAGCCTCAGAATCCATCAGGCCTCATTACAGCTCCTGTTCAGCCACCGTCCTCTTTTTCTTTCCTCCCCTTCCTTCTTTCTCTCCTCGCCCCAACCCTCCCTTCCTTTCCTCTGCCACCCGTCCACGCAGCCAACCCTGTGTGGCATGTAACCGCCCCGCTCCCCTCGCTGGAACATACATCACACCCCCAGAGAGAGAGGCCATCACAGCTGGCAGCTCTCACACTGATTGACTTGGCACCCGTGCTGACTCAGACGCCAGGGGAAACATTTTCGGAGAGGGAGGCATGGATGGGTGTGGGAGTGTAGCCTTCGAGGAGGGACGGGGTGATAGGGGGGTAGGTATGGAGCGGTGCTTGCTAACGGTTGGCACAAGTGGGACGTGTGTTTGGGTGGGGAGACTCCACAAATCATCACATCAAGTTTTTGTTGTGTTTACAATAATGGTAGCACCTCCTCTGTCGGTGTCCTCCCTTGAGTGTGTGTGTGTGTGTGTGTGTGAGTAGAGCAAATGATTGCAGGCCAGTCAGACTCTCTCCTTTTCTTCCTCTTCTTCTTCTTCCCTGCTTATCTTCTCGTCTTTTCCCCAGCCCTGCCCTCTCCCTCTTAGGAAGCAGCAGAGCTTAAGGTTGTGGTTTCATTACACTGTTTGTTTTTCTCCCTGGAGGCCACGGGTCATTAGTGTTATTGATGGACACTCAGCACAGTCCTGGAGAACAGACCAGACCAGGACAGAGCAGAGCAGTCGTGCACATGGTTTTAATATGACGAGTCTAATCAGGACAGGCGTGGTGGCAGAACCACTTGGAGCCTGCTATTGAAATCATCTCATTCTTTGCTCATGGAGTAGATTAGAAAGTAGCTCATCAAGGCCTGTAGCTCCATGTCAGAGGGAGTGGGCAGATTAGGGATTTGGTACAGCTGGAGAAATTTAAACGTAAAATGTATGCTTCATTTTCCATCAGTCTGAATATATAAACTTTATTATGTTAATTATATTATACCATGAGCCATTCATTCATGTGTACACACTTGAATCAAAGGTATGTTCAGTGGCTCCTTGCTTTTTTCCATATTGAGCGCCATCCAGTGGTGAATATACTAATGTACACCTCCCTACATCCAGTTCAACTTTTCATTTTTCATCTGTTAAATAACCCCAAAAAAATCAATATATAGATAGTTTCTAGTTGTGAGATCATTTCTGCTGAAGTACACACACATGCTGACACATCTAAACCAAAGATGCCTTCTTTACACCACACAGATTCCAGAGTGTGGGAGAGTTCCTCGATACGCATCTTTTTTGCAGCCTTGACATTTAACATTTATTTTTCCAGGCAACAGCCGAACAAATGGTGCAGGACGTGTTGAAATGATTTCCCCCTCTCGTTCTTTTATCTGAGCCGATGGCTTTGTCAGCTGGAGTTCAAAACACTGTGGCCCTCTGGGAGATCCGGTTCAACGCAGAGGGGCAGAAATTATCTCTGGGACGTGGGGCTATGGCAGTAAAAGTGATAGAATCTCTTTTGCAAAGAGTGGCGTATGCTTAATTACAGCGAAAAAGTACCCATGATGCGATCTTACCTTTTTACGGGCTATTTCATCGCCAGTTTCCTGCACCCTTCTCTCTCTCTCTTGCTCCTGATAAGCCAGCATGCGTACAACAGTAGGCCTTTTTTTTCCTCCAAAAGCCTTTCAGCACAAAGAGCATCTTTGTTCGTGCACTTGTAATAAAACAAAAGTGGTTTCGAAGTGCTGAGATCATTTTAAGTAAACCAAAATGATGTCTGAATCAGCTCCTTTTCCTATGAGCATCTTAAATCAAATCTATGTAGTATTAGTACTACAAGGCTGGAGCGACTGTGCAGTGTGCAGCAGTGTGGTAAGCACGCATAAGGTTTGGCTTCCACCAGAGCTGCTTTTTGATCTCACCATTTAGATCTTTTGGCGTGCCAGCTTTTCATTTGTGGCACCGCCGTCTGCCGTGGCACCCAGCGCTATGTGTGGAGGGGCTGATCCAGCGGTGCAGTGGCCACCCAGAGCTTTGTGGATGGATGGCCTCTCTGGGCCTGTTTGACTGGAAACAGGTGTGTGTCATCTGAAGATGAAGGCCTGGCCGATAAACATTATTGGAGAACATCTGCTGCTTGTCACAACACGGGGCGAGCTGGAGCGGCCCCCCCATCCATCAGCCACACCGGAGGAGAGTGGGTGCGGGGGGCTCCATCCTCTGGCTGGCGGGCCCGTTCACCCATCACTCACGCCGGGGATGCTGGATATGGGGTGCATGTTTGGTCCAGGCACCTGCCTGCCTCTGCCAGACCAGAGCCGCCTTTGGCCGATAGAAGAGAAAATGCTCCAGTGCACTTGAAAAATGCCTCAGGGAGCGCACGCTGTCTCTGACACTGACACCCCACACACACACACAGGACAGCAGGCACATACACACACATTACACCACCGGCGTACCCTGCTCAGGTACCTCCCACACCCCCCACCCATTTTAGACTACTGTCAGGGAGGCAGGCATGGCCTTAATGCTTGACCCTTCTCTGGCTGATGAGAGATGCCTGGTAGTAAGCTAGCACAAAAACGCACACTGACATATCCACACACACAGGATCCCATAGGTCTCTATGACAGCTGGAACCTCTCTCCCCCCTTTTCTACCACCATACCTTACTCCACCCCCACTCCCACTCCTCTCAGGGATCACAGAAATCAATACCATGCAACACTGCATTCAAAGCACACAACTCAAAAAAATAGAGGGTTAAAAGCAGGTGTCCACGGATGTTTTTGCTGTTATTTATTTGGTTCATGGCTCTTTTTCTCTTTGTTTGAATCAAAACACAACCGAAGATGATGGAGACACATGGGCGAAATAAAAAGACAATGATAAAAATAACAGTAAAAACTAAGTTTACCAATTTTATACAAACAAAATGTATCAATGTAGCACCACTGACATGGGTATGCCAGGAACTGAACACAGTAGGTTATGACTAATATAACTGGCACTGACCTGAGATATAGTACAATACACTCAAATACACTCTCATTTAAAATCAAATGCACATGTATGGTTAAATGATGGCAGTAGTGATATGGGACTTGTAATCTTATCTTGTAAAAAAGGCTTCTAATGTTGTGCGACCATAGAAATGTGTACAGGTACTGCAGAAAAAAAGTATTAACATCAATTTTATAATTTTCTATAAGACTCTCAAACTCTGCATCAGCTGCTGACTCAATAAACACAGATCTAAAACAAGTGCAATGCATGCAGGTTTTGCCTGCAGTATTTCGCGACCAGCACACCAATGATCTTGCCAATAAATGGAGAGTGTTCGTACTGCCGATACATTAAGGTTGTTCATGTCAAATTCAGATTCCGTGAGCCACGATGAAATAACTTATGGATAGACAATATCTTCACAGACATTTGTAAAAGGTGTATGAGCAGTAAAATAAGTTAAGGTGAGTAAGAGCCCCACAGCTAGAAAAAATCTGTTTAGAGTAATCCATAAACCAATGAACTGATGATCTGAGGTGCATTCTTTTGGGGAATTATGCAGTTTTACAAAGAGTACAAGGAAAATGTGCGAAGTCAAAACATAAAATTTTATCAACAGATTATAAGCAAGGGAATAAACCCACACATGAGAAATATTAAGATTCCCTCTGAGCCATTTCAGTGTGTCACTATGATGGAAGTGAACTACATGATGGTTTGATGAGGATGCAAAAACTGTTTGAATGGTGGATTTACATTGACACAAGAATCAGCAAACCTACAATATTTATGTGCAGTTACAGGACTCAAAATGTTTTTAGAAAAATGTCAACAACAAAAAAAATCACCAATTAGATTTTGTTTGATTCCTTATATTAAGGTCCTCCTCCACACCGCTGTTTTCAGATTCATCGGCTGAAAGAGGAAAATCTGAGTTTACCACGTATATATGTACAAGCAGGATTTTGTGACATCTCAACTAGTTTGGAAGCCAATCGTGGTCCAATATGCGACTTGCACAAGTGTGATGTTCAAACTTGAAACCTCCAGCTACACTTTCCAATGAAGGAGGAGACATCTTTTGTCCAGCAGCTAAACTTAAATGAAGCATCTTTGCATATCGATAGATTCTGGATTTCTAGAGAATGGCGTCATTTTAACATTTAACATTTTGTGGAAAATTCATATTGGACATAAATGATCATTTAAAGCAGAGTATTTTTATGAGGCATTTAAAATAGAAATATACTTGGCATTCTGTTTTGTTAACCAAGTATTTTGTGGACACATATAGAAAAAACTAAATGTTGGTAGTGGCTATAAAGGCTTTCTAGTGACAAGAAAGTCTCAGATTCAGTCACGTGTCTTGTCCAAATGCCCTTAAGAAAGAAACTGAACCCTTAACAGCTCATTAAATGTCAAACTGGAAAGAAAATTAACCGCTTTCAATCAGCAATAGTCACAAATGTGATGCAGGTATTCATGTGTATTGCTAAAAAGTCTGTGTAACCCTGGAAATTCTGATATAGGTTTAGAGTTTATGGTCCTTTGAAGGCCCCTCACAAGCCAGGTCCACTGGGTGATTATCGCGAGCTCCAGGCTCAGTGATGGAGTGCCAGTTTCTGACAGCTGAGCACCAGTTTCACAAAAACAGAATTACTAACATCACCTTTACCAAGATGATCTGAGTAATGCTTCACAGAGCCAAGCCCCGTGTTTGAACGCCCAGTCAGGAGTTTGCACCTCTGCTTGGGTTATGTGGTTTTGCTGCCTGCTCTTCTCTTTCTTTGGGACACAGAAAAGTTCAACGGTCCTGGGGTTTGGTGTAGCACCGCTGAAAAAGAAGAAGGGGAAAAAAAGCAAGAAGACATCAGCACTATTTGAAAATCAGAAGCAAATGTGCTGGGGTTTTTGGAGGAGAAGTAACTGGTACGTAGTCTCCCGTGTGCTTGGCTTTGAGGAGGTAAAACGGAGACAGCCACGAGCCCGGCTCCATGCTGGGTGCAGATTAAAATAACTGTCAGGAGACAGGAGCAGCTATTGAGGGAGACAGGGTGACACACAGAGTGATGGGGCTCAGCCTCTCACACTTCATGACACAGTATTTCACGAAAGCTGGTTCAGCTTTACAGCCCGTGACCTTGTGTGTGCGTGTGCGTGTGTGTCTGTCCATTTTGCTTTAGCTTGACAATCCTAGTCATGTATATGTGTGTGTCTGTGTGTGTGTGTGTGGCAATGGGAGCTGAGGTCTACCTTCACCACAGGTGGGGCCTAGCCAGGTGAGCGGGCACAGGCATCGCCCACTGAGCCCATCACAGCGGGCCCTGTGGGAACACTGGCACGGCAGGGAGCAGTCAGGGCCAAAGTGTTCTCCACCACAGTCTGAGACAGAAAAGACAGAGCGGGAAAGAGGGAGAGATTTAATGAATAGAGGGGTCGTTTTCTGAATTTCTGCCAATTAAATCTTAACATCTATTTCTGATTTATGTTAGTCCTGTTAATAAAAGTGTGGTTCCCTCAAGGTGACATCTACCTTTTTCGCATCTCTGTCCTGTCCTTCCTGGAGGACAGAGGCACCGTCCGGTCGATGGGTCACATGGGGCCTCACCAGCACAGTCACATGACTGTCCACAGCTCAGTCCAAACCTGCCAGCTTCACACCCTAAAAACAAAAATAAACATTCAGTTGTATTACTGTACTGTACTTTCACTGTCTTCATTAATTACATAACCCTCATCTCTACATACTACAAAAAGGGTGGACTATTGGCTCATTGGTAAACTTAGTTTTTAGATAGGAAAAGGTAGGGGTTGCACTAAAATCTACTTCTGTGTTTTTGATAGTTAATCTTAACTCCTGTGCACATGGAAAATATAAGACTTTACGATGTTATGTGCATATAGGCAACTAGCATTATCTAACATGACAAGAACCTTTCTGTGATCCAGTCTGTTCATCTTCTAGTCACATAAAGGATAGGCCAACAAACTGGACAGTGTCCCAGAAAGTTACATTCAGACCTTGAGAATGAGATGATGAGCAACACTTTCTGATCTTTATGGACGTTCAGGTCTCCTACATGTGCAAGACAAGTTAAAAAAACAGATTCGCTCACATTCACAAGTGCATTTAGGGATCAGAAAATGTGCCAGGTCTGTCTCTGGAGCCTGTGGCTGCCTTACAGCTGCTCTGCAATGCCCAGTCATATCTCCTGCTGGGACTGAAGTGGCCATTTAGGCGCTCACACTGTGGCTGAGAGCCCCGCGAGCAGGCAGGAGGGCACAAGGATGTAACAGGAATGCATTAAGCAGTAGGGAAACACCTGTCTCTCATCAAATAACCAGCCTGCTTGCCTGCCCACCTACCCACTAGCCTGTCTGTCTGCCTGCCAGAACACACTCAGTTTTTTTTTAAATCTCTGATTCATGTATGCTCATATTTTATTGCAGCTGGACATCCAGGTGGCTGTTTATTAATGTGCACAAACGTGTGCTTAATAATGTTTCTGTCTAATAATGCTGTTGCTTAACTGTGAGTATCTCAAAAACTAGAAAATGCATGAAAGATGAGACATCTATTCTTTTTAAAGGGGGTTGTACATTTGTTTCATTCAATCCAAATCTGTCTGTTTGATTTTATATTTAATGATTTTTGATCCATCTTGCCCTTCTAGTAGCCCACTGAAAATGTTAACATATCATTTGATGGATTTCAGTTGATAACGAAGCTTTTGATAGTCATTTCTACTCACGTCTTTGGCACTGTGGGCCATAGTAGCCTGGTGGACACACACACTGGCCCGTCACATGGTCACATGTTTGCCCCACTTTACAGTCACACGTATGGGCACAGTTTACTCCGAAGAACCCAGACGGGCATCCTAAGAGAGACACAAGACACTGAACTTAGGTTAAGGTTACTTGTTTCAGGGTATGGTTAGATATGGTCATGTAATCTCAAGTCACAGACTGTCACCTATTTCGCTAGGAGAGCTTTTACAGAAGTGTCGGTGAGGCCAGTGGTAACCTTATCACCAAGTTTCTTTTTGTATCATAAGTGAGTGTTTGCATACTGTGTTGACAGGAGTGGCCATAGTATCCAGCAGTACAGCTGCAGGTGCCGGTAAAACGGTCACAGGTCCCGTTGTTGAGGCAAGGACAGTCTTGTGCACAGTCAAGCCCATATTTTCCCTGTGAACAGGCTGCGCACACACACACACACACAAGTTGTACATTTTCAATTAAAACATATCTGTATTTATGAAGAAACTGTGATACAAGCAACACTATTCAAATCCTATTGAGAATGTGCTGCAAATAAGGTCCATATATGGCAACTTTTGATCAAGCTGATACTATCAATAACACGATCAATAACTCTACTATAATAGTCATATTGGCTGATTGCCTATTATTACCATTTGTTAGCTATAAAAAACAAAAATAACATAAAACAGAAGAAAAAAACTACTCCAATGTTTGTTGTTTTTTTAAGCTTTCGATTTCCCATGAGCAGTATACCATTTTGTTTAGTTCTGATTATTTTCTGTTGTGTCTCTCGCCTGTGAAGTTGTACCTGTGTCACAGCGGGGTCCGGTCCAGCCCAGTCCGCACTTGCAAGACCCGTCGACAGGGTCACACAGACCCCCGTTCTGACAGCTGCATGCATTTCTACACTGCAGGCCGTAGCGCCCCCTCGGACACGCTGGAGAAACATTCAGAGAATAAAGACGAGAACGACAGGCCCTTCTGTTCTACTCTGTCTATCTGTCTCTTTCACACACACATATGCAAGACTGCAGTAACCACTGTTTACTTAAGCAACAGTTCATTAAAGAGATGGCAAAGTAGTCTAATTTGGCACTGATATAAAAGAATAATCATCTTTCTCTGGGTAATTTAGATGGGGAAAACAATAAGCAAGCCGTCTTTGATTTCCCTGTTTATTTATTTGCTTCCTCGCCAAATCCAGCGACACGGAACACAGAGAACGAGCTACTTATAGGTCCCTGTAAACATTCAACAAGAGAAATTTAAGAGGTGGTATGTTCAAGTACATGCAGGAGGCTAAAGAAGAGAACATTTAGCACAAGCAGCGATGGAAATCCCCGCTTGTAATCCAGCAGAATTGCTGATAAAGGGAGAGATTAAGAAAACCTCTTCCCGGGAAAACAGCCCTGTGATCATCAGAGGCCTCACACCGAGGAAATGGAGAATTTGTTGCTTAAATATACAGTGAAAAATGTTGAAAACTACTCCCTCATTTTAGTGGTTGTTTCTCACTTTTCCAGTGAGACCTCCTATTTCTGAAGAACTCATTAGGGCCAGTGGTTCCCACTGATGCATGTCAGCCTTAGTGGTGACTTTGTATACTCAAGAGAAGGATAAAAGATAAAAGGCTTGATACAAACCATGTTTGATATCTGTGACACCGTTTCACACAAGTTGAACAATGAATTGCCTCTTTTAACTTAGTAGGTCTAGTAGAATTTCTTCTTTCCTCTCTAAAGATTTCACGAAATTCCCAGTAAAGTCCCAGTATGCATCTTATTTACTGTATGGCAGTCTTAAACTCCATAATACCAAGGTGGATACTTTCAACCAAACTGCATTTATTATTTATAGTATTTTAGTTTTTTACTAAAATACTATTCATATATCTTTACTAATTACCACTACTGCACATCTTGAGTACTGCAAATATATTGCGTGTCTATCAGACTTTAATAAAATTGATTGCCTTTCAAAATATTAAACGATATCATAAACAACAAGGACTGGCATGTCATAGGTCCCCAGCACGAGCTAATCAATCACAACAAACAATCAAAGACGTCAGTTCATCGTTACCTTGTTGGCAGGACTGTCCCATCCTACCAGGGGCACAGATGCACCTCCCAGTAGCTGGGTGGCACTGCCCTCCCTCCCCACAGGAGCAGAGCTTTGCACAGTCCTTCCCGTAGTACCCACTCAGACAACCTGCGGAAATAAACATGTCTTCATTCCCAATAAAAAATACAAATCAAAAATGATAAATACGTTCATTTCATGTGCCTTGTGGGTTGCCTCAGTCGTGGTCGAGCAGAATTTTCCAATACAACAATGACCAACATCTCTCAAACAGTAACTCCTAATGATGATAATAAAGGGTGCAGAAAGACAAGACTTTTTTTTCATTCTGGAGTGCAATCAGGTGCAGAGTTTCTTGACTTACTTGAGCTGCAGTCAGCTCCAATGAAGCCAGGAGGACAGTAGCAAGTCCCAGTCAGGAAGTCACAGCGACCACCATTGATGCAGCTGCATCTGGACTTGCAGTTTGGCCCAAAAGTCCCTGCTCGACATCCTGGAGACAAACCACAGAAGAAAGAAAATAAAAAAGGGAGGGGAAAAGGTCACTGTTGTTATGTTATTTGATTGAGATTTTTAGGTTATTTTACTTGCAGGGTAAAGCAGACAGTATGTATGAATCTATCTAAATATGTACCCTGCTGCCACAAGTTTCCCACCCAACTCCCTGTTTAACTAAAGACACATTAGAGTACTGTATGCCTCACATCAGTCCACACTGACAGCAGAAAATCAATAGTGTACTTACGCAGCTCACAGCGTGTCCCGTAGTAACCAGGTAAGCAGGTACATTTCCCCGTCACAGGATGGCATTGCTCTTGGTCTCCTGAACATTGGCACAGCTGGCTGCAGTTTTGCCCGAACATGCCAGCAGGACAGGCTGAGATGATACATCCAGAAACATATCACATATACACAACAGTGGGAGTGTTTGTTCTAATGTAGAGAGAAGTGGGGATATAGTTTGCAGGGAAAATGTACTTGACCCTTAGATGCATACAGTAGGTCATTGGAGCCTACACTCTTTCATAAGTGGGTCACAAATGACCTGTATTAAAATCACTGCTTTTTGTTAATAATACATACAGTATATACTATCTTCAAAATGTAGCTCAAAATAATTATTTGAACTCCACACCATGATTATTTAAAGTTTGTACTGTTTATTTGTCATTTTTGAATCATCAAATTATCAAATTATTAAACATGCAAATATTACTCTACCTTTCTATTATGCTGGCTAAGCTACTAAGCTAACAGTTCTTCTACAAATACAGTAGTGTTAGCTGGCAATCTAATATTAGCTAGACATAAAGTAGTGTTATTTGATTTTTTCACATAAGTAGTGATATTAACTGAATAAATGAATGCCCTCCTGCAATCACTGCATTGTACAGCTATGCTAAGCTGTGTAGTTTTGATTGAATTAAGACAACACATAGGGACAAAAAAATGCTCACATTCAGTAATTTGTGGGAACAAAGACAAACGCCATTTCCCTTTCCTTCCTCAGATTACTCTCTGGACATACTGGGACATTCAGCATTGACTGGCAACAAAATCAAAACTCCCAACAACCTTCCTTGGTGCCCAAACCCAGATGGGCGCAGAGACACATTCTTTCACACAGCCATTCTGCCATACATACGTATACGCTCATCACAATAATGAATGGAGTCCACAGACAATCAGTCATAGCGAGCAAGATGAATCTGTGAACCGAACATGTTTTCGGGTGAGACCGCAGCACTCAGCTACTCAGTCAGGCTGCAGCAGGCAGCGTGGGGGACAGATAAGAAAGGGCTCCAGACTAAAGAGGCAATTACGGCGCTGTCATTATGCATGTCTGCCTTCCAAAGGCCCTTATCCGCCGCCGAGGAGACAAAAACAATGCCTTCTGTTTTACTTGGCAACTGGTGTGTAACATTTATCAGATGTCTGGGGAGTGTGTGAGGAGAGGAAGGGAGCTGAGGTGGCAAGGGGGGGGCGGTAGAAGGAGTTGCGAAGGGCTGAGTAGTGAAGCCGCTCATATGCAGTCCTAAAGGGTATGGTCTAAATAATGAAACATTAGCATAAAGTCCTGTGACAGTGAGGGTTTAGTGCCGGTGTAAAGTGCATTTCCTGGAATGGAATAAATGGTAATCTTTCCCAGGAGGACAAGGGAAAAAATTTTAATCAGTATTAACAGAATGATTCTTGGTGATCACTTCACTCCCATGATGCCTTTCCTTCCTGATGGGAGTGGTGTGTTTCGGGGTGACAGTGTTGCTGTCAACAAGGAACATATGTCAGCCAAATGTTTAAATGCATGACAGTGATATTAGCCATGTGCCAAGGCTTTCTCAATAACCAGTTATGCCTAAGGGTATAATAATTTGTCAGATACTACATTTCCAAAGGTGTTGCTGTAGCCTTTTACAATCAAAATGCTACAAAACACAGCTATCACTCACCTAGCCATTAAAATACAAACCTCACAAGGGAAAATCTTTGTATTTGTGCCTTAAAGTTTTATTTTAAGATAGACTTTCTTTTCATTCTTACGTTTCTCGCAGCCAGGCCCCGTGAGTCCAGCTGGGCACCCGCAACTCCCCGTCTCATGGTGACAGGACACCCCAGCCTGGCACTGACACCGTTGGGCACAGGAAGCGCCGTAGGACCCCGGAAGGCAAGCTGGAAGTCGACATACACGTTGTCACTTTACTCTCATGTTCAAAGCTCCTTTATTGTCAGTTTCATTCTGTTGCAATTTCCTCAGTCCTGTACACACTCACGTTTGTCACACCTGGCTCCTCTCCAGCCTGGCTCACACTCACAGCGGCCCGTCACGTGGTGGCAACTCGTACTATGGACACAGTCACACCTCTGCTCACAGCGCTCTCCAAAGAATCCCTCAGAACAGGCTTCAGACAAAACACACAAGCGTTCATGTTCAGCATACACCATTAGAGTCTGAGAACTTTTTTTTATGCTTATTTACCCAAGGCTAATTGCACAAATTGTTTAGACACAGCACAAGTTTTGTGATTCCAGGAGTGAGAAAACCTTCCCTTTTGTTTTGCTGCTGCTACATTGAAATATTAGCAAATGCAACACAGACGCAAGGTGAGAGAAGAGCTATACTTCTCCACGTTTTTCAAGACACATCAGCTTACAGATAACACTATGCCAATCAGAAACTTAAAAATGCTAAATAGCAACTAGTATGCTGTCATGCAACAGTGCTGATGTGAAGTTTAGGAAGTCACCTGACTGACAGAGCTCTCCTATCCAACCAGGCAGACACACACATCTTCCTGTCACTCTGTCACATCTCCCTCCGTTCGTACAGCTGCAGGCCCGGGTGCAGTTCTGTCCATAACGTCCTTCCTCACACTCTAGTAGGAAGTTACAGGCAAGAACTTATTTGTCTCAGATATACAAATGATTCCTTACACACTGACTTGTGAAGACAGGGACAGGTGGACAAAATGTCAAATCAAGAAAAGGAAGTTTAAGAGTCTCTCTTAGCTTCCTTACAATGTAATACATGCTGTAGTACTGAAGGACTCACCTAACTCACAGGCGGCTCCAGTCCAGCCGGGCGGGCAGGAGCACTGGCCGGTCACGCCATCACACAAGCCTCCGTTTCGACACAAACACTGGCCAGAACAGTGGTCCCCATATTGTCCTGCAGGACAGGCTGAACTCACACACGCATAACACAGTACAGTGTAGAGAGTTAATGACATGAATGAGTTTAAAGATTATGTGTATACGAATTATAAGAATCCATCCAACAGTGTTCACTACGTCCCTCTCTCTATCATCCAATGGTCATGTCTATTAATTGCTTATTATCATCATGTGTTATGGATTTGCACAACTGGTCGCTGAAACAGACAGCTGAAAGTCCATAATTAGGAGGAAGCAGCCCACACACACTGTCCACTTCAAATGTATTTTAGCTTTTCATTAAAGTGGTAATCTCGAAGATTTTCATTTTTTTGTCTTTCACAGCACCTATGGCGATAATCTGTAATTGCAGGTGTGTGTTTGGACCTCACTTCAGTTTCTGTTTCAGTTTCCACGTCTGTAGTCATTGACCTTTTCTTTGTTTGTTCGGCCATTATAACCGTTTACTCACAACGCTAGCAGAGACCGGAAAAAACAGCATGCCGCTTCACACACAGGTGAGTTGAAGAGCGAGTCTGTTGCGGTAAAAGCCTTGTTAAAAGCCGAACTGTGCGTCGCTTATGATTTTTCAGGGAAAGTTGCTCCCGACACCCGGGTTGTAATACTGCAAATGCAAGGGCTTTCATGAGTGGGCCATAGGCTCAATCACTATTGTGTTGCATCATTTGGCGATAGATAGTGACTTAACAGAC
>NTHP01000109.1:829067-895867 GCA_003416845.1 Oplegnathus fasciatus
CATCAAACCATTCAGTGACCCCTCGTGCCCTGTGGATGGGGGCATTGTCATCCTGGAAGAGACCACTCCCATCAGGATAGAAATGTTTCTCCTAACATAAAGGTGATCACTCAGAACAACTTTGTATTGATTTGCAGTGACCCTTCCCTCTAAGGGGACAAGTGGACCCAAACCATACCAGGAAAATGCCCCTTTCAAGGAAAGGAGAATTCATGCATTGCAAACATGCATGCAAGTTAGAAAACTGGCTGAGTCCCTTAGTTGCAAGATGAATATATTCTAGGATAAAAATGCTGACGTTAGGAGAGGATTTGCTCATTTGCACAAAGAAAAGTATTCACCAGTAGCTGGAATTTGTGGAAGGCTGTTTTTTCATTTCGATGGTCTGTACTCACGGTAGCACTGTTTGCCATCAGCACCAAGTTCAAAGCCTGGATGACACACACAACTGAAGGAGCCCAGCATGTTGACACATCCATGGGAACACCTGGCATGGCCCGAACCGCACTCATCAATGTCTAAAGAGAGACCACACGGATGTGACATTGACACAAAAAAGACATCACAAAAATCACGTTCATAAGAAAGTTATGATGGCAAACAATTCATATCAAAGACTGATCTATTTTTACTATCTAAGTTGCAAAACACAAGAATCAATCTCTAGGTCATATTGAGACATAGCCAAGGTCCAGAGCATTTCAGAGTATGTCTTCTTGTCCTCCTGACTAGAATGAAGTAACCTAACCCTCTTGGCCAAACCACAGTTTACTCTCAGGGCCAGAAGGGCCTGGGTTATTATGGTTCATACTGCAACAGAAACACAAAGTTTTTGAAACAAACACACTTGTACATTGACACACAAGCTCAGAGCCCTTGTCTGAGTTTTAGCTACACACACACAGTTACAAATGTTAAGGGTCTCAGATAGAAGTGCCTGTAAGGGGCTGAGATAAAGAGAAACTTAACGATGCCTTTGTTTGGAGTTGGGTTTCTGGCATTTGAGTTTAATGAACCAAACACACATACTGCCACACTGTTTTACAGCACTGTTTTTAGCATTACAGCACTATGCTCCCATATGGTCTTAGAAAAATCTGGATGTGTAAAGGATTTCAAAACAGTGTAGCAAATACTTCCTCCAGCAGGAAGGCTTTGTCAGGTCTCAGATTTCTCCGGCTTCTCCTTTCACTCCATAGATGGAGCAGGAGAAATGTTAGTGAGATGGATTGTGAGAATAGTTTCCAACATCAGCCTCTCAAATCAGTGCAGGTCTGTTGTTGTGCAGATTTGCTTCCAAATGGAGGTTTGGTGCGGCTTATGGAAAAATCATAAATGTCATTCTCTTAAACTGTTTGATACATCCGCTCTCTAAGTTTTTGTGTGTGTATACAGTATGTGTGTGTGTGTGTGTGCGTGTGTGTGTGTGTGTGTGTGTGCGTATGTGTGTGATTCCTCACCTTCACAGTGCTTGCCATCTCCAGCCAGTGTAAAACCAGGTCGGCAGCTGCAGTGAACCCGGCTGTCCTCTGAAAGACACAGCTGGGCGCAGCCTCCATTCCTCTCCTCACAGGGGTCCCTCACTGACGCACACAAACAGAGAGAGAGAGAGGCACACACACGCACATGCATACACAAAAATAAAGCCAGGTCAGCCCAGCAGGTGATTCTCTGGCCTTGCTGGTTAGTTCATGAGCACAGATTTAATTCTCAATTCCAGGTTAACATCTAAATTTGACTCCTGCACAGGCAGCTTCTTATTCAGAGACAGCATAAAAAGTGGTTTCCCTTTACTGTGTGAGTCTGGTTATTATATTTGAAAGATCCCTAATAAGACTAATAAAAACATTTTAAAATCCAGGAGGAGAAGTCTGAATTCCTGCTCTTTACTGTACAGTAACCGCTTCCAAAGCTGTCTCTCAAATTCCTTTCCTCTCTACAGCTTCCTACCTTACATGCTAGCGGTGGCCACAAAAATCCTTATTTTTGCTGTAATTTGGTCCAATTTGCAACAGTAGAAGCATCTGCTGGCAAAACGACTTACATTCACAGTGCCTCCCGTCTCTCTTCAGCTGGTAGTTCTTTCGACATTCACATTTGTAGTGATTGTTCCCCATGTCCACACACTTGTGCTCACATCCACCATTCAATATTGAGCAAGATTTCACAGCTTTAAAGGAAAACAGACACAGAAACATACATTCTAAATAAGCACAAAAAAACCCCCATCAGCTCTGGTATCCAATTACAGAATTCATGGATGTAAAACTCTGATCACTTATGAGACATTTAAAATCTGAACTCATACAGGATGACAGATATAATTGAATTTGTTGGCAATCTAAAATGGCTTTCACACCTCAAACTCTGCAGCCGTGTAATTATGGAAAACACTGGGGTAAAGGCTGGAAACTGGAAAATGATATACAGCCGGGTCCAACGGGTACCCCTGGTTACTTTCTAATGATCTTTCCATCCCATTACTCCTGTGATTTAATGATGTGCCAAATATGAATATCAGCCGTGTGCCTTCTGGGTGCTCTAAACACAGACATGATGACACAGACGGGCTGTAAAACTGAGAGAACGGCTGGCTTTTGACATTGATGATTTCAACAGACACAATTAGCTGTCCCTCTGCCTCCATCCCTATCCTCTACCACCAAGCTGCGGTCAAAAAATGGGAGTATTAAGAATGAATAATAAGACCAAAAGCAACAGAGGAGTTCTGACTTTCAGCAAGTAACAAATCCTCTCTTTACCTACAGGTTTTATGGTGCTAAAATGGGAAAAGTACTTTACCATCTCATATTTCCCCTTTCAAATCATATCAGAATTTCCCACTAGACACTGGCATTAATCATGGAAGCTCGGCACTTCTATTCTTTACAGTGTTACTGCATCAGTCTCTGTGTGCTCTCACACACTGGACTTGGCTGACACTGGTAGTTGTCGTTCTAATACATTAATATTCTTTAATCTTTGTATCCCGAAGGACAAAAAATAAAAAAAAATCAGCANNTGAAAAAAAAAAAAAGAAAAATAGTGGATGTCCAATCAATAAGCTGTATGTATTGTATTTCTAAAGCATGACGACACAATAGAATACAAAACCAAAATAAAATAATATGTTGCAAGGATTTTGGTGGATATATATAGTTTGGGTAGTTTAGTATTTTATATAGTATAGTGGGCTGTGTTTTCTCACTTTGCAGTGTTTTCTTTCTTTCTGTGTTGTCAGATTGATGAAGATGTTTACTTCATTTGCGTGTTTCTCTATTTGCATGTGTTTTCTTAAGTTGCAGTGTGTTGTGTGTGTTCAGGGCCACCGTAGTATACACAGTTTAGGCTAAAACTTACGTATTTATTATCCATACTGTATGTTTGATAACAGTACTAGTTATCTTTATAAATAATTCAATAATAATACAATATCAATATCTCTTTCTTAGGGAGTTAGATGAGAAGATAGATATCACCCTCTTGTCTTTCTGTTCAATATATACAGTATATTGTTTGTTTCATTTGAAACAAACAAAACGTAAGGAAAGACAATTTACCATTTACTTGTCGTCACCACGAGGCCGCAAGGCAACCAGCGGAGACTCAAGTACTGCTTCCCGACAAGAAATAGTCCCGCACATAGTCCCCCAATAAAACCACAACTTGCTGTCTTTACACATCGGTTTTTGTTTGGATTAAACAAACAAGATGTTAATTACTGAGCTTTAGAGGTGCTAATAAGTAGATTATGTTATCTTCAGACAGAGCCAGGCTAGCTGTTTCCAGTTTTTATGCTAAGCTAAGCTAACAGTCTACTGGCTCCAGCTTCATATTGAACATACAGATATAAGAGTGGTGTCAGTCTTCTCATCTAACTCTTGACAAGAAGGTTTTAAACTGCATTGTATCTGTGTTATTCCTCTACGCCACTGAGGAAATGTTTGCAAATATATTAATGAGAGGGAAATTGCAGTGCAGTTGGGGAGGAGTGGAAGGACTTTTAAAATGTTTACCACAAGTGTACACAGGTACTTCTGTTTAGTACTTACCTATGCAAGTCCGACCGTCAGTGTGCATGCGGAAGCCTTCGCTGCACTCACAGTGATAAGAGCCCGGTGTGTTGACACAAGTTTGCTGGCATCCTCCGTTGAGCTCCTCACACTCATTTACATCTGAACACACACACACACAATATATACATATACTCATAACCATGCACAGGCAAAAGCTCATTAAGAAAACTATTCATTCTATTCATTCATAGAACCAAATATTGCCATAAACCACAAAACTGCACAATAACAAAAACCACTTCAACAGACATTAAAACATCAGAACTGTTGGGTATGTCAGTCTGCTTCTGACTGTGTCAAAGACTTCATTTACAAGCATGCTAGTCATGAACATTGCACAGTTAGAAGCCCATACTGTATAAATGGCCTCTCTGCTTCAGTCATCTTGTGTGTTAAAATTTGGAGCTTTACTGAACAACGGCAGACTGAGAACTTTGGTCAGTTGTAGGAAAATAACGCTTAAGTGAATGGAAGCTTAAATTGAGCAGCTTTTTAGAAACAAGACATTTATTACATCCTTCATAAAATCTCAAATCCAACTTTGAGGCGGTCTAATTAAACATTCCATTTGCAGCGAGCCAAATGAAGGAAAATGACAAACACATTTATAGTATTACGGATTTAATGAGTTCTAATTGTATAATTTTGACCAGATCTCAAATTTCTTCTCTGTTTTAATTTTGCAGACATCCACTTTTGGGTATTATGTGTAATGTTCAGCTGTCATGTTCAAACCCTACTACAGTATCACCACTTCCCATTTTAATAGTGAAGGAACATACAAAAAAGCTTATATTGAAAAGTTTTGGATACATTCTATCCTTTTCCTCCTCCTTCAGCCAATGTGTCAGTGTGCCTTTGAGCAAGACACTGAATCACCACCTGCTTCGGCAGCACAGTGTCTTCCACACATATTTGGGGGGGATGATGAATGGCTCATCACGCTGCAGTAGCATGCGTGCAATTGATTTGTTTCCTGCACAGGAGAGAATTGCATATGGCTGCACGTGTGTCAGACTGAAGCTCATGTTCCACGCAGAACAGAAGACAACGTACCTGAACACTCCACTCAAGGACAATCAGGCTTTACTACACATCTGGACAACACATCACACATCCTCCTAACCTCCTCCCGGTTGTCATCTCTGACTCGCAAGGGATTTTCGGCTCGCACTGGTGATGACAGTGTAGATGTGTGCGAGGAGGGGGAAATAATGTTGCATTTACCCTTTTTCTGGTGTGGGGGTGGGTTGTTAAACACTAAGAACATGTGGTTCAGTTTATTTGAGCATGCAACACTACCATCATTTAGGTTCCTCAAAGGTCAAAGCACTTCCTAAGTAGTGCAAATATTAGAAATCATTTTCCAATACTTGTGTGCGTGTGACAGACCCGTGGGAAAAGCCCGCTCCAAAGTGATCTCTATTTTAATTAGCTTGTTTCCAATAAAAGGAGCTAAAGGGAGGGAGGGGGTGTCAAAGTGGAGGCCTTTCGCCAGTAAAAGAATTCTTTTCATACCCTGCACATAGACTAAAGTGATCAAGTTTAAGGAATTCATATTTGTTTGTCCAATTTATTTAGACATCTGCCTGAGTGCTGAAACAAATAATCACTACACAACCGCCTGTGAATAATCACATATTCATGAAGTGTCCTATCATTCTGGGCTCTTTTGTATTTTAACACATTGGCAGCTATTGTAGAGGATGCCTAACGTGCAAAACAATAGACGCAGGGGGAGGATTGTCAAGGTTAATATACTTATTGGTCTCCTCATGTGAAAGGATTTCAATGGGAGACGCACAATGGCTGCTTTTCACCGGTGGCCGAGGTGGTGTGTGTGGCAGCAGGGGCGGGAGTGGTGGCGGTGGCGGTGTCAGAGGTCGAGGGGCATGAGGTCTGAATGGTATCGCGTGACACCGTCTGGCTCTAAGCGGAGCTGCTGAGCTAGCATCTACAACCAGACAATGTAGCAGCCCAGACCTTTGGGAGCGCTGCTTTGGTGGCAGAAAGAAATGAACAGGTGGTCTTCAGAATGAGCGCCACAGGAACTGAATTTAGTAAAAACAGAAGAGGACCAGAGGCGCTCTGGTGTGAGAGCAAACATTTTAATGTGCTACCTTATATGAGAGGATTTATCGTATGTGTGCTTTAGCGATTAGCAGGACTAACATGATCAAATTCTTTCAAATTTGACAACATTTTCATCTGAATCAAGGTTAAAAACAGCAGTGCAGGGAGGCAACTCAGTGGACTCTAAATATCAGTTTCCAGAATGGTATACTAACTCTGAAATTAAATAAAACTTCTAAGAACAACTCCTTCACAGGTTTATTTTTCTACAGGAGTTCAGACTCAAACTCGTTGTCTTTCCCCATAAATACGACCACACGTACAATTCACACAAAAGCCCGTAAAAGAAGAACTTCACAGCTGCTGAAGCTGCTTCCGTTTGTCTTCTCCAGTGGTTAGTGCTCAGACTTTAAATTATTAGTGAGTGACAATATCCTGTCTTAAAGGTGAAAGGTCGGGGGCACTTGTTCACACCTGTAGCTCTAAAGAACAAATGGGCCTCAGTGCCCAACACTAGCTCAGCATATTTCTGTCAGATGAGACGGCCAAACTGAGAGAGCATGCCGTCTGAGAGGAAAAGGTTATTAGAAAGTGGTGCTGCCTGTGTGGTTGGTTAAGCACTTTACAGCCTGGAGTCTAGACGGTTAAGTAGGTCTTCAGTTGGTCAAGCTAGGCTAGAGAATTTTAATCTAATGACCTAGAACGACTAAATATGTCCGCAAAATCATAAGCACCATTGAATTCAAAATGTTGGATATTCATCAAATTATTTTTTATTTGAAATTCCAATATCTGGAAAGTTCTATTGTGTATACTAAAATAAAGGAAAAATCATGAATTAAAGGTACGCTGCTTTGAACACTGGTGACACTGTAAAGCAATGTTTTTTGATGAGTAGGTCCCCATATTATTTATGGGAGACCCTCAATGGACCACTACGACCTGCAAGAGGAGGGCCGATGGAGACACTTTTCAGCAGGCTTGCTACTTGTACTGTAGACAGTGAAGATCCACATAACAAATCTGTCCTTGGAAAATTAGTAAAACTCCATAAAGCAAAGAGAAAAATGCAGTAAAGCTTTTCAATCAACTGCACAACAAAAGGTGCGACGTGACACACATTTAAGGCAGAAAACAGTATTGCACATGAATAGTTAGTTGGTATTAAAGTGCCGACAGTAGCAAAGTGCCAATAATAAGAAGAGGAAGAAGACCTCAAGCGGATGTAAACAGTGCATGTTTCAGAACACTACAAAAATCTTGGCAAATGTTTATGAGGTGGAAAATGCATTCAACATGTTTTTCAGGTCTTGAAGACACGCTTGATTCATTTTGGTGAGAAACACTGAATGTAAACAAAACCGTGTTTCTTTCTAATGAAAGCTTCACGTGATACCTTTCCTTCCAGTTTACCCCATTACGTGCTATAATGGAATGAAAGTAAAGTGAGGCAGGGAAGGGGATGCTTGAGGTGAAGAGAATAATGTTTCTATTTTATCTGTGCAAAAATAGCTAAAGGGTTTCATGATAAAAACAATAAAATGACTAACATGTGTACTTATCTGTCTCTTGGGAGAAGTGTTTCCCTAATTTCACTACAGTGGAATTAACATATATGATAGGATTTTACCTGACTGAACATGAGAGCCTGTGTCTGTAGAAAAGCTTTTGTATAATCATTTCATTCAGCGGGTGGATTTAATTTTAAACATTTGTAAAATCTAATGAGGCCAAATTAAGACTTCTTTTGGTTTACTGCTACGGTAGTAAAAATAGCTATTTTCACAGACAAAATAAATCAATTAATTTAAAACATCAAACGTTTTGTGTTGACCACCATATGTGACAGCCATTGTTAAGTGGGGCTGCAGAATTGGAGACAGCTGTTCGTCTTAATCTTTCTATGCATGGGCNNNNGCCACCCTTGTATGTGAGGCCTTGTGTCCATTTAAGACATGTTACAGTATGCATCATGTGTGATATTTCATGTTTGTTTGAAAACATGTCAGGCATCTTTAACACCACGTAAATTCATTTTCATTCTAACATTAAAAAAATACAATACAGGAAGCCCCCACTGGCTAGAGAGCCTGCTACAGTCTGTCTGTGTTTGTTCGCACCAGCTACATCCAGATGTCCATCTTACCGTGACATGCCTTGCCATCTGGCCCCAGTCTACTGCCTTGAGGACACTTGCAGTAGTAGCTGCCAATGGTGTTGCAACAGTACCCCTCACAGCCGCCTTCATCCACTTCACATTCGTTAACATCTGAAAGAAAAGGATTAAAAGGCCACTTTTACTAACATAATGCACAGTCCACAAAACGCTGCAGCTGAATCAACTGTGAGGACAGAAAGGTTTCTCGCCCCCTTTCAGCTAAACTTTGTCGCTCTTTGCGGCACTCCTTCATGTGTTGTTTAGTTCTTTTCCCTTTTCAGCAGAAAGTAAATCAACAAAACTTTATTTTCACTTATCACTTTGTTGATCGTGACCCTGCTGCCTCTCAGACAGAAATGCTTTGATGTCAGTGAACTCCCAGAGGTAAAAAAAACCAAACTGTCGTTAGTGAGTCTGTTGCCAATTTTTAAGAACCAGCGCATTCCTGGAGGCAAACAAAAAGAACAGGAGAAGCAATGACTTGCATCTTCCCATATGTTGTGGACCCTAACCCTAACCCTAAGACTGAGACTGATAATTCTTTATATGTAGACCAACAAACAACCCAGAGTCTCCAGAGTCTTCTACCTTATCACTTCATAAAACATATGCCAGTGATTCCACTCTCTCATTAGTTTGTATCTAAATCCAACTAGCTATTTCCAAATAAGCCTTGTGTTGACCCAGTCTGTTTTCATGGTATTCCCATGTTTCCCATGTTCTTACTTGTCTCTGAGGGTGAAATGGTTTCCAGGTTTGTTCCTTGTTTAGCTCTTGTACTCCTTGTGCTGTATAATGATTCCTATCAGCTGTGCATCACCACCAAAGAATGCCTTTAAACACATTATACTTTGCTATACATGTAACAGCAACAACAGAAAAGCACTAAGATGATCAGTCTGTGACACACGAGACACCCATACAAGTGCAATTTACACATTAGGCTGATGACTGGCTAAAAATGTATAACAGCAGAGATTTGCCTAATGTTGCTGTTGGTTTCAGCAAAAATAAAGTCGTTTTGGAAAGTAATTTTAGCTTTCTTATTAAATATTTCCAGTAGTATTATTCAAGTAAAAAAGAAAAACATTGTGGTTAATTGAATTGTTTGCTAAATACATGGTGTGGCATTCAATATATCAAAACACCCCAGCACGGTCTATTCTGGCTTTTCATATTTTAAGTTGAAAAAGTTGAAAAAACAATGATGTTTCTCTGAACTTGACTAAAATCACTGGTGTTAAAACTGTTACCTGTTGACAGCATTCTTGGCCAACTATAATAAAAATGCACGCACCCCTGATATAGTTTCATACTGCTTCGTACTTTCCTATAAATCATTTCCGATAGAAATGATTATTCTCTTGTGTGAAATGCAAAATGTTCCTGGACACAGTATTCCATTTAATGTCCAAAGATCTTTGTATGAACTTTCTTCTAATCCTTGTAGAAACTGATTGAATTGCTGCTATGGCTGCTGTAGTTGTAATCCACCTGGCAGCGACATAGCCAAACTTTCGTGTTTTATGTTTGGTGAAAAGACATGGTGACAGAGAAATACACTGCACTTGCATGGACACCCCCTGTCAAAGAGGAAGACTAAGGTAACAGAGGGGAAAGGAAAAGTTATTTAGTATTTTGTCCCCATCTGTTAAAAGACTTAATGGGACCCCTTAGTTGTGCATTGAGCAACAGTTTGTTTATCTTTGAATAACAGGAAATTTCAGAAGCAGAGAGAGCAGCGTGCTTTACTGCAGAAAGATGTTTGGCAGCTTGGTTAAGAGCACATGACAAATCAAGGTCTGCCTATATAATCATGGCATATCAAACTACAGATAGAGAAATTCACCCACAGTTGCCTATGGCTCTTCTTTAATGAATACGGAAGTGCATCTGATCATTACCGAGCTTGTAATTAAAGTTTTTAACATTTGTTTAGGCTTTAATAATAGCAGTATAATGTCCCGTTCCCTAAATCTCCTGATCTTTAGGCATTTATGCAAAGGTTAATCTAAAGCACATACAGTTAAATACATAAACACATCTATGTTGGCAAAAGCAGATGTGCTGCAAGGACCCTCTGGTAAGGTTTCAACATGCTAAACAAGCAGATTCATGACATTGCCAGTGTTCTCCTGTTCATCCATTCAGGAACTTGTCAGTTATGTCCACACTGTATCTGTTTCTCTAGTCAGGAAGACACCCATGGAGCATGGACTACTTGGCCAGTATGATAAACACCCCCTGTTGCTCAGATAAAATGTCTCTGCCTCCATGTGTGTGTACATGAATAAACATGTGCAGAAAATACACTGATAAAAAGAGCATGTGCGAAAGATAAGGACAGCCTGAAAATGGCACAAGACCACAGCAGTCCATTAGGGCGAAATTGTCTCCAGCTGACCATGTGAGCTGCATTATTGATACCCTATTCAGAGCGTTTTAATTGATGGTATGCAAAGCACAGTAGTTTGGATGAGTGGTGCTGAATTATTACGACCATGAGTATTTCCTATATATCTTCTCTGTGGAGAGGAAGAGGCACAGTATGAAAGCATATGTTGCAGTAGAGGAAGAACAGCAGCTAAGGTAAATAAGCTCAGAAAACAAATGTTTCTCTTCTACAGTAATTAAAGGGTAATACTTTGTTTCCTGATCTACAACTCTTATGTAATAAAGTCCGCATCAGCAACTTTGGCGAGAAGAAAAACAATACTTCCTTTTGTACAGTAAAGTAGCACCATGGACACTGCCAAAATGTTGGTTTTTTTAGCTAAATTGCTATGTGGAATGGTTGGTAATGTGGCCCTTATGTGAGAGCTGTAGAATTCTGCAGGACCTCAGAAACTAAGGATGGGTCGCCATTTCTGTTTTTCAGGCCACACCCACACTTGGTTTCTAAGGGCAGGCAGTGTTATCTGGGTCATCTGGAGAGGCAGACTTTGTTTCTGGAATTTCTATAGAAGATGATCAATTTGGCAGAGTGTTACAGATTTAGGCTTAGCTGTCCTTCTGGTTAAAGTCTTTCTAATTGTCTTTATCGTAGTTGTTATATTGAAAACTAAGGCGTAATTGCCTTGTTAGGATAATATGCATGCAGATTTGTCACTAGGCCTCCCTGGCTGCATTACCCTGCCTTGGCCTTTACAAGCTTTTACTGACACAGTAGTCCAGAGTTCAGCACATTCCCCTTCACTAGGGGGGTCTAACAAACCTTCTGTCTAACCCTGAAAAATGCACACACACACACACACACACACACACACACACACACATACACACAGTTGCACAGAGAGAAACAACCCTGCTCTGCAGGTTTCATTAACTCATAGGGAGGTGACATGGGCCCGTAACCTCAAGGCTCTGCCCCCTTACACATCTCCACTTTGATCCCACTGCTCCTGAGAGCCCTAATGAGCTCTCCATATCAGCTCAGGGTCATTTGCCATCACCATCAAGATGCCGAGGGGAGAGCGAAACCAAATTTGAAGAAACATTCATTCAGGCCCTGTCAAGACATTTAGGGAGCTTGACCAAACTGCTCTGCCAGAACTCACCACCATTCCTAAATATAACCCTGGTTTTAGCTGTAACCTCAAGGAAAACTTGTACCCAAATGAAACCACAAATAAAGACAGAAATCCACACAGTTTCATGATCCAGGTTTCCGAATGTTGCTATTTTTAACTTTGTGGTTTGGTCTTTCACAAGAGTCATCAGTCATGCTCTGGCCTAGCCTGACAAGTCATCAAATGAACATAATTCTGGAGTAAAAGTGCTTTAACATGAGAGCGAGAATAGCTTACTTGTTAGTACGATGGCTCTTGGGACAAACCTTCAAGAAAAGATTTAACTATAGAATGTATCATCATTTGAGAGACGTAAGGGATTGAGCTGTAAAGATAAAATGAAATATAAGTAGATTTACTGAACATAAGTCTGCTGTGTATGCAGCCAAAAAATGATCCCAGTGGTTTGTACAACAATCAGTGTAAGCGAGGTGAAGAATAGAGCTTATTAGTAGCATTAAATAGATTTATAGCAGGGCAATTATCACTTTTCTCTGGGTCTAGAAATTACAAGAGAAGGAAAATTCATGAAAATGTCACTGAAATACGCAGGAATACAAGACTTTACACTGTTAGATGAGATCTGGTAAAGAGATTTACTCTGAAGACAAAGCTGGAAGGAATCCACCTGGTGTCTGGGCACTTTTTGAGCACATGATCAATGACTTTTTAATACCTACAAGAAAAAGATAGAAATTTCCTTGGCAAAAAGGGCTGAAGCAAAAAAGAAAGGATTTCCTGTTGTTGCTTAAGCCCCTGAATTAAGATGCAGAAATCCTTTCTTCTTATTCTCGTTAGCATGTGGATCCGAGCCACACAAGGCTCAAACACAAGGCAATACTCGCTACTTTGGTGTCCTGAGCTTTGAATTGGAGTTTTGAACTACTTTTATTCATTGTTGCACAAAAACTAGATTAGATTAGAGTAGAAAAGTAATCATAAATAGTTCCAGATGGGACACCGTGTTAAACCGTGCCCTCATGCATAACAACACCTCTCAGATGCTCACTCTGAACCATGGCCTTGAGTGGTTTATTGCTTTATTAACCCAGTATATCTCATTACACATGTACCTGTAAACAACCCCTTGCTGTCTCAATCCGATTAACTGTGACCCACACAAAGCTGGAGGATTGCATTCATGGAAACCGTCCTACCTGACTTTGAATCTGAACAGTGTTACTCTTGGCACATGTTGGCATTAAGACAACCGTTTCTGCCGTGGTTCAGCTGTCGTGCACTCGGATGTATTACAAAGCCCACCCGCATGCAATGAGTACACGTGGATGCACACATGCATGCATGCATGCAATTATTTCTATAAGTCTCCACAGGCCTGCTCGGTGTCACTAGGGGACCTTTTATCCTCCAAAATAAAAGGTCTGAAAAGACAAAATATAACATTATCAAAATGAGTCGGGGGCCTTTCTCTTTTTCTTCATTCCTTTAGCAAAGATGCTTTTATTGCTAAGGATTTTTGGGGAAGCTTCCTTCATGATTCTTTTCCTGTCAAGCATACACGTAAAACAGACCATGATAACATGGAAACCTGACAGAAACAAACTTGTCACCCAGTATTGTTTTGGTGTATGAGCAACACATCGTTTATTAGAAATGTTATAAAGCACTGTGACCCTCCTAAACTAAAGCACAGCAACTCCAAGTCCCCTGATACCCAAACACCTGCTGCCCTTTCCTCGACATTCACGGGTCCTGACTCCCTCGTGTGGCCTCTGAGCCTTGTACCTACAAATCTGGATCATCAATCTCCATCTGACTGATGGACTGACAGGACAGATGACACATACCACTGACCTCAACACGGAGTCATTCTTTTATACATTTTGGCAACACATCCACATATCTTTGAAGGTATAACACACTCCTTCACTTTCCATCACTCTTTAACTCTTTCTCTCTGACACGCACTTTATTAGTGCTGTCTTGTGAAAAATAACATCTCACATGCAAATTTGAAATCCAGTTATATCTTTGAAATGTATTAATTCTTATACATCCCTTGAAAAAGATCATTCATAGTTCAGAATCAAATGGAAGGTCTCCTTTTGGTTTAGGAATGGTGGTGATAATGGTTTCCCATCAGGTAACAGAGAGAACAGACAGCTGCTTGAATGTTCTTGTGTCCTCTGTAGACAAAGACCGGCCACCGAATCCTGATTCCTGCTTATCTCATTAGGTGTTATTGACATTACTTGTCCTCTGCAGTACAATACCTCCCCTTTCCAATTTCTCCAAGGACCAACGCTCTTCCTCCCTCTAAAAAAAACCCAAAAAACTATTTGAAGTACTTTGAGATTAAATAAATCAACAAACCTTTGACCATGTGTCCATTCCCCTCATGTTAAAAACATTAAACAGAAGAAAGTGAAGATCAATAACTGAATCAGCAGGCCTCAGTTTCGCAGCATTTGTCTCTCAGCGCTGTTCAATGAATGTGGAAGGTTTAGATCTCAGACCTCAGTGCTCGAAAGTGATTTACTGTTTCTTACCCACTAGATGGAATTTGAGTCTCTGGCAGGAATGACTTGTATTTCCTACATTTTCTAAGCCTTTATTCCCACATTTCTATTGTAACAAATGGACACAGAAAGGAATGCGAGTTACCAAACAACTTGTCTACAGGTATGTCTATTATCACAGCTGGTCTGGCAAATATTATTTAAGAAGGAAGTCTGCATCGCTCATCTCTTAAAACGCACGTCTCAACGATTGATTCTGCAGCTTTTTTATTTATCTGAAGATGACACTTAACCGAAAGTAGACAAGATATCTGATATTGCAACATAAACCAAAGAGGGATAAATGAGAACTGTCATAACAGGAAACATTCTTTGACTGCTCTTTTGAACATCAGACAGACTTTTGCAGCAGAGCCAGCTAATAAACCTCTAAAATCACTGCGGTTTGGCTGTGAGCTATAATATTTCAGTGCTGAGATGTTCCATCTGATGATTTGATAAGCTCACTCCCATCTCCCATTTCCTTTGCTCCATCAGTTCTTTGAATTCTTTTTCACAGCCAATGATGCATTCACCATCCTAATCTGCATGCAAAAAAGTAGGGCAACTAAACTCATTGTTTATCATGATTATTTATTATCCACTGGCTCTGTAGAACTACACTGCTGTATACTTGCTGCTGTGATTTGTGTATTCACTGTTTTGTTTCAATGTCTTTGCAATTGCCTTGGGGAGCACTAAGCGGCATGCACAAGGTTTGATGTCACGTGTGTTTGGTTTGGATCTAATTATCGAATCAACCACTGCTCCCAGGTCAGCGTGCCGTCACTCATGTTTCTATGAATGTGGGTCAATGTGGGGATGGCATTGTCGGTCTGTCAGTCAGTCGGCCAGTCGCTCCACTTCTTTGGTCCAGACAGAAATTTTTGTAACGGTTACAACAAGGATAATCATGAAGTTTTGTATAAACATTCATGTTCCCCAGAGGATGAATCATACTCACTTTGGTGATTCCATGACTTTTCCTCTAGCGCCACCAGCAAGTTGACTTTTTTGGCTTTGAGTGAAATGTCTCAACAACTATTAAATGGATTTGCATGAAATTTGGTACAGATATCCATGGTGCCCAGAAGATGTTTCCTAATGATCCCGTGACCTGTAGCACCACCATGAGATTGATATTTAAAGTTTTGAGTAAAATGTCTCAGAAAGTATTGGATAGATTGCCAAGAAATGTGGTATAGACATTTATGTCCCCCTCAGGATGAATTGTAATCACTTTGTTGCTCCTCTGACTTTTCATCTAGTGCCACCAGCAGGCTGACATTATAATTTGCCCAGTTTTTTGGTTTTGACCAGATACCTGCAAAAATAATGATATTCTCATCAGCCACAGATGTACAGACGGGTGACAAATTAAAGGAAAAACCAACATAAAGTGTCTTAGTAAGGTGTTGGGCCACCACATTTGGTGTTTTGATGATGGTGGTGGAGGGCGCTGTCTAACACGCTGGTCCAAAATCTCNNNGCCACGGGATCTGCATTTGTTATGTTTCTCCACTTATTTATTCAAGTTCTTCCTTTAATTTGTCACCCGTCTGTAGTTTGTGTTTAGTGCTAATTAGCAAATGTGATCATGCATACATGCTAAACTAAGATGTTGAATATGGTAAACATTATACCTACTAAACATCAGCATGTGTTAGCATTGTCATTGTGCCTATCTTAGCATGCTGATGTCACCATTTAACTCAAACACAGCTGTGCCTAAGTACAGCCTTTCAGAGCTGCCAGCATGGCCGTAGACTCTTTATTATTTTATTTTGGAGAAGCAAGGATCAACCTGTAGTATGTTTCTGTTGTTCAAAGCTTAAAAGCATGTTAATAACACTTCTTAACCATCTACAGAGTTGCAGTCCCATATGCTTTTACCCATACAGCAAAATGCAAAGACTTCAAATGTTGTAACTTTGCTCTATCCCATGCTATATTTTAAGGGGATACACAGTTAACTTCAACAATGCTTATTTCTATAAACTCAGATTTAAACCAATAACACCAGATTCCATCTTTGTACAGAAGGTGGCTACCATGACCGAAAATTAGTTGCACTTTCTGGTTACTTTAAAGGGCATTTAAGCATAGGAAAGAGAGGTCCATCAAGTGCTGTTAGGAAAAACACAAGATCCTGTGAACTAGACCAAAGGTCAGAGGTCGTTCATAGACAGCTGAGGAGCTTTAAGGAACCTGTCACAGAGAGGAAAGTAAGCTTCAACAATCAGCTCAGTAGCAAATAGAGGTGAGACAAAAGTGGGATTGTTTTCGAGCTGTTGCACTGAATGAAATGGACAGCGAGCTTGAGAAAGAGATACAATCAATCATGGCTTTCAACACTGAGGAAGAATACCAGTTGTCTTTAGGTTCTCATTCAAGCATGCAATAATGGAGTGAAGAAACACAGAGCTAGTGTTTGGTGGTGCAGAGTCACATTTTAAGTGTTTTATTATCTGGTGGTTAGCATGCATTTTTCACTCTCTTCTCACTGCAATGTCTGTGTGAACAACCTGTAATCCTGTACATTTTGGACCACATGGTTGCATGCTTCTACCTCACTCGAGCAGCTCACATGTTTCCTATTTGTCCCTTCAACACAGAATTTATGCTCCAATATAATAGGGATTTTCAGAGACTGAATAGTTTATGTTTGAATCAGATGGGACAGTCTTAGTGGGACACTTTCTTCACTTGCTGTGCACACAGTTTTCCTTTTTCATTTTTCAATAGCGTTAATAAAATCTAATTTGTTTCCTCACAGAGGAGGACAAATGACTAAAATGATGAAAACTGGGTGCTGTTCTGTTTTTGTACTTTCACCCATTGGATACAGGTTGCACACTTAGCCCATACACTGAATTACAGTTCTAAGACAATAAAAATAATCATAAACAGAACTACAGTGATCATCACACAATGTTGTGTTCCTTAGTTTGGGATATCAATAATAATACAATGAACTGCAAACTTCATGAACTGATAAATAATAGTGAACAACATACCTGACAAGGGCTTTGGTGAGTTTTAGAGGAAGTGCAAGAAAGTGTCTACTCACACATGGGTGTGAGGGTAAAGTCTCTGGGGTGTACACATTAGTCTGCACAGCTATTAATCACACAGTTTTGAGACCCCATTAGTCTGCAAGTGAGTTGACACTACCAGATTTACCGTATTAATGAGCACAAGTATTCTGAAACACCTGGACACCTGCCCTTAAAGTTTAAACTTGTTGCCCTTCATCACCGCAAAAGCCTCTGTCAACTTGGTCCTTCTACATCTGGAAAAGCCATCCTGTTTGGTTCAACAAGAGATAGGATAGAAAATGTCTTCCACAGATAGGATGAAACGTGGCTGTAGATTTATATGCCTTATGTTGAGCAGGTATTGGCATCTCACAGAAAAAGAAAAAAAACACTTAGCTGATTTCACAGACATAGATGAAGCATAAATCGTGCTTAAAGTTGTTCTGTAAAAATTACCATTAAAAATTGATTTTAATCTTGGACCAGACTTATGTCTATAAAGTTAACCAACAACATCTACGTCAATTCTGAGTTTCTCTTGTTTCTGAAAAACATCATGTAACACATGCACTTAGTTACACAGCTTCAATACTTTTTTTCCATTGTCATAAATTTTACCATTAACCAGTTCCCCTGATGCATACTGTAGGTGCAAGCAATAGTTCGTCCCAAAATTCATTCACCTTCTACGCAGCCTCATGTTTGTCTAAAACCTGCTTAAGGTTTGTACGTCCCCGTGATCTCTCAGTGGGTTAGCTAGCTCAGCTGTATGAAAGCCTTCCACAAAACAACAAAAGGGAAAATCAGCATGTTCCAAAAGAGCAAAAAATGACAATAAAGCTACTCCAAAAATCTCATACTGAAAAACAATCATCTTCACTCCCTCGCTCTGTAGCCAAACAGCTGCACTATGGGTCCAAAAGTCAGATATTCATCCAGTGTTCTGACTGATGAAGGTCAAAAGAAGTTTAGATTTCTTTAACCACCTTGCTCAAAGGCCGTTATCAGTAGCCTTTAAGTGAGGAAGATTGTAATATGCCCACATGCCCACTTGAAGTGTGTCAGTGTCCTCCTTTTCACAAGCTTATTTTCCTAAACCCAATGCTAACACTACATGGGCATAGCCGACTCAAGTTCAACGAGGATGGACCCCTTTAATCTGAGAGTGCTCCACTGCTACTGTAGGAATCTCACAGTGAGCCTTGGGAGCACATGGTCAATCACACAGACCATTAGCTCCAACCCGCTCAGCATTAACCTGGTAAACAATGGTGCCTTGATGCATTTGGAGAGATGAGGGTGTGCTTGTTTAGTGTGTGAGAACTTCCCAGCCATATGGCAGCCATTAGGGCTCTAATGAGCTTCTTCCTCTGATAGCTATGCTAAGCATGTAGCACTTGCGTTGCCCAGTCCGTCCTCCTGTCAGGCCGGCTACCTTTAAGCCTGTGTCTTGGCATATGACTCCTACATCCACACAGTTAATGACACTTGAGGAATGAAAACAGGAAGGGGAGGTACACAGGGCTTAAAGAAAGCAATATTAGCAAATGACAAGTTAATACTGCCATCTTTATCTGAATGTTTATCTACAGGAAGAGTCACACAAGAGCTGGGAAAACAAGATTTCTATTTTGTTTTCATGATGATACATCATCTCCTTTTGCATCATGAACCTCCTCATTCTGGCCGCATGGTGGATTCACTTGCTTCCAGTCATTATTAGTCACAAGTCTTCAATGTTCAGCTTCCTGTCAGTAATAAAAAAATAACACTCAAAGCAGAACAGCTGTGGCTGACATTGCATGTGGAAAAAAACAATATGTTATTGTACTTTTATCACAGCAGCTCTGGTTGAAACAATAAGCCACCTGGCCTTTAAAATCTTCCCACAGGAAAGTTTGTACTTAAAACTCTGTCTGCCTTTTCAGTATGGCAGATAATCATGGCGAGAAAACATTTGACAAGCATTTTTTTGCGCTTTGGTGGCCATTGATTTTTCTTATTCCAGTATCTTAACTGAACTGGTGGACGAGGGCTCTAGTGGTTCAGTAAAGCTTGTCTTCATTAGTGGAAAGTCTGATGTATTCTGCCAGAAGCTGCAGTGGTTTTTAATTCAGTTTTCAATGGCTGATCATTACCATAAATGATTGCCTTAAGCAATATCTTCAAATGTTTTTGCTCATGTACAGTTCTGGGTGTCCAAAGAAAGTGTCCAGGGAGAAAAGTACTGATTACTCAGTGATTAAGTTCATATTACACCAGACCAGCCAACTTTAAAGGGATCTGTTCATCTCTGAAGGCTTACATTGTTAATATAGTTTTCAGTGAACCTTTCCAGTAACCTCTAATAAACAGAACGAGAGAGCTGCTAGCCAAAGCAAAGACCAACCTGTCAGAGGTAATCATGAGGTCTGCCCTGCAGTTCTTTATGAAAACAAAGAACATCGTGACATCCACACCTCAAAAACTTCATCACCACATCAGCTGTAGCGACTAAACTTTGGTTAAAGACATCTTTGACACGAGACCAGAACAAACAATAAGTCCTGCCGTCATTACAACCATGTGGTTTCCCTCACATCTTGATTCAAAACACAGTCTGCTGCACACTTCTGACACTTTTGACAAGCCCTTTAATCTGTTAACTGGGCCTTTAGATTAGGGTCCAGTATCCAGGATTACACAGTGTTAAGACCAAGAGAGTTTGGTGCATAAGTGTCATTGCAAACGATATTATGTCCTCACCTCATTTGCTGACAATGATTTAACCGGGAACAATAACAGTCCTACAAATGTGTCCTTTTGTCTCACTGCCAGAGACACAAAGAGGAAAATAGGTGTTCAATTGGTTCATTTTACTCAGGAGTCAAAACAAAAAGACTCAGAGAGGATAAACTCTGTGCATGGTATGTTAGTTAACTTAAGGTGGAAGGATCATTGCAGACCTGTAAAAGACATCACTGTTCCCCAAAGCTGTGAGAACAACCACAGGAGCTACTAAGACATCATCTTTTACACCCTGTTTTTCATAACTTAAATGGGCCTAACACCACAGTTTTCACCAAAATTAATCAAGGTCTAGATTTCTTTATTTTTCCTCAGCTATGTTTTTTGTTGTAACCACACCTTGAAATTTTGACTTGACTGCATCTTTGAGCTTAATTACTTCCAGAGGTCTGAAAGAAAATATAGTTTCTTTCCATTTTGACAGACAAATTCTTTCACAGGCTTTCTAGTTAAGGTTCAGTGCAGGAGCAGCCATACCAGTAAAATGAATACAGGGCAAATTTTTCCCTCTGTCCAACAGGGAGTCACATGCAGGGATGTATGATATTACTGCCTAAGATATGTGGAAGCAGCAGAAGAGAGAGGATCAAACACTGGCTGAAGATTCATACAGGCGAGATTTATGATATACAATACCAATTGAGGACATTACCAGATCATTTTTCCAGAGTTTTCCCAAGATGCAAATATTTTTGAGACACATTCAAATGCTGTTCAGAAGCACCTGTCTTCACTTATTCAGAGAATGGAATTCAGAGAAAGTTAATTCGAGAAAACCCCAAATTACTTTTAAACTTGACACAATAACGTACAAATAGCGAATGCCATTCCCCACGTATCATACCCTCAGCTTCAGCAGGAGAGAGATGTTATAACGTAACAGAGCTGTACACAAGGAGAGCATGGAGGAGAATGATTTTCTCTCCACACAAACAGAGCCTCTGTAATGAATACAGATGACAAAAACAACACCTTCACAGGAACAGGCATAGGAACACAAACATAACGCAAGGTGCCATGAGGAGGAATGCCCCGAGGCTTTTAAATCTGGAGCTCTGACTCAGCATCTTTTTTTTTCTATCCTCCTTCTCCCTCCCTCTAAATGCTAACAAGCCTGTACAAGGAGCCGCTCACTCTCCTTGTGGCCACCCCTGAGACCTTACCATATGTCAGTCTACTATAAACTTCAACAACAGTCACAGATGGATGCTGTTGTAACGAAAGCATTACACATAGAGTTTAATGAAGGTGACTTTCAAGGACATACACTCAATATTTTATCCAACAGAAGCAAACACATATTGTCATTTCTACCCAAAGATTCCTGCCCTACTGCAAATGCTAGGAGCTATCGATAAATGCTACTCTCGCAACTTAATGCACACATACACAAGCATATGTACAGAGGTATACATACATGGACATACACAGAGACAGGTGTGTTTAATTTAAAAGGAAGGAAACTAATCCTGCCCAGACATGAGCTTAGTGATTGAGGCGAGAATCAAGCCTATGGGAGACAGCCCAAGGTCCTGGGGATTACACACTCGAGTTCATATGAAGACAGACGATTCCCATGTGTGAAATTGTGATTTACATTGCAACTGCGTCGACTGTAAAGCTTTCCGCAGATTTCCCCAGAGCGATTGCATGGTGATAACACTGTCCACAGCACTTTTATTGGTGAAGATAATTTCTTAAACGATAAATTCCGACTTGACTTTGGTGGTGTGTCTATGTGTGTGCATGCTCCAAAAAGAAAGAGGTAAAATTTTGTTTTTTCACACATCTCCCCCAAGTCAAAAGTTTGTTGGTATTAATGTTGTTGCTTTTAGTATCTAATACTGTGTCATCACAACCTGAATCACCCTCTTACTTTTCTTAAATGCAAGAAATTCCCGCTGACATCCTTAGCTGTCTCATTACATAGCTAAAACCTCCAGTACAACAGGACCCAGTCTTGGGCACTGTCCATAATCACTCTTCTATAAAATGCTCTGAAAACTGCCAGACTCCTTTAGTGAGGACCAGATGGTTTCTGTCCTCACACTGTTATGTGCCTGTGCTCTCGTAATTTCATGCAGACCCATGCACCAATTTAACCAAAGCAAAGCCTAATCCAAGGTTTAATAGAGTGAGACAGAGTGGCATTCACAAGCAGGGGTAAATACAACTATTACAGAGCCGGCTCCAGTGTCTCAGCACATGCTTGGGCTGTGTCCAGGCTGTTTATTACCTCACACTGTCAACACCATGGCCTTGGTGTCAGTGGCTGAAATACATTTCCATGGACGGTGCCTTCTGTCTCATATCAGAGATTGGAAGCAGGTGGCCCGTCGGCCCCCACAAGACACGGTGGGCTCTACCACCGCAACTTGGCAGGGATACCAAAGAGAGTAACGTTCAAGAGGCCAACCCATGATGAGTGCTGAAAAGAGGGGAGAGGGAGCAGAGCATGGATTCTCACTTGAGCTATTACCAAAGCCAGACTGTTCTTTCACACTGCTCTCAGTTCTCCCTCTACTGAAGTCTAGCTGGAGTGGATTGTGCTGAAAAAGGGGAGGCTAATATGTTGTAATATGTTTCTACAGCAACCCCTCACATTCTTATGATTTATTTGGTATCTGTAGCACCATAAGTGTTAATGGTGACACTGAGTGATTATTTGCCACACACATTGTGATCCAAAAAAGTATTTCTTTCTCACTGACAAACTCATCTCCTTATATGTAGTTCTGGCCAAGCACCATGCGTCATTTCCACCTAAAAAGAAACACATTCTTTAAACCTGCAGTAAATGATTTTTTGGCCACTTGGGGGCAGCAGAAACAAGCTATAAACAAAACACTGATATATTATCACCTTTTAAGTTGATGTGGTGAACTTAGCTAACAGTTGCCTGTTTACACATTGAACAGTTACTAAGCAACATTATCAGTCATTTGGGGTTGTGTTTCTCTCCACCTGGCAAATGTAGGTCCAATATTCACCCACTTTTAGCTCTGTTTTTGGTCTCAACCAACTCCTGAGTGAAATCTCTGGCTCTTTAGGTGCTAAATGCTCCACTATGTTCACCAGTTATTCACCAACTTTTTCTATGTGAGTCATTTGGTGGTGGGCAGGTAGTGTACAGTGGGTTTTTAGAGCTATTTTGATGAAAACAGCTGCCTGCTGTGGCTGGAAACAAGGTTTTTATCTACGAGCAACCTCCTTCGCATGCAAGTAGTCACGTTATCCATCGTTAAAATGAAAATATCTATAAAAGCTGCTATAATTTCAGCTTGCATCACAAACACAGACACAAATGCACAAGCACACTTGTACACTTAAACAAACACATGTGGAAAAGCCTCAAAAGCATCTGAGCAAGAATGCAGTGGCCTTTGACTAGGGATAAACCAAAAAAAAACCCTCAAATACAGTACAATAACATCGACTAAAATAAAGTCATTCTCTTGAGGAAAATTGAAAAGACTGATTTATCTATGCCATGAAACAGCAGCTCAAATGCACTGGCTTCAGTACAGGTGCAGCATATAATATACAAACTGAAAGACAGGTTGACTGGCAGATGGACCAACACCCAGAAAATCAATCAGGCAGGGCAGAAAACAGACAGAAAGACGGATAGAGATGCCAAATACACTGGAATACTACAGGCATTACACACAGCAGGATTATGAGCACATGGGAAAGGGTAAGAACATGCAGGAAACACCATACAATAAATCTGATGAAGCCTTGTGAAACATCTTCATGACCAAACATCAAGTCCAGTTGCCTTTAACTTATTACTCTAAGATAAATCTACAGAGGTCAACATTCCTGCCTCTCTCTACCATATCTGCTTTTCCTCCGTCATACATGAATCACATACAGGACAGTAATAAGTCTGTCATTGTGGAATGTTAAAGCTCACAACGCAAATCTAATAATGAAGAGGATTCCCTGGTGAAACCCTTGTGGCTCAGTGTGTACATACAGATATCCAGGTTCCCAGGTTGAGCTACAGTTGCAGTCTCTCTTGGTAATTACATTATGCTGGAATGTACAATACATGCCTGATATCCACTGTACACACACAGCAAGAGTCCTGATCTTGCTGGTAATTCTGATCATCAAGGAATAAATCAAGACTTTTGGGAATAGACCATTGTTCAGTTCACTGGTTAACTGGATGATTTTCAAACACCTTCTGTATAATGTTGGTAACTAGCATTATGTCAAAGTAATAAGCCTTAATTTTTAATAATAAAATGTTTAGTCAATAGATTTGTCAGAATTGTTACTGGTTTAATATTGCTGACGTAGCCAGGATTATTTTGGAATCCTATTTCAGGTGAAAAAACACATATTCTTTTGCTTTTCAGTGAGTTTTAGCTGTAAGAATTTCTCTCACAACCATCTTCTCTTGTATGGAAACAAAACAAGTCACACTTATAGATGCCTTCCTACCTCAAAACAGTTTGTTATTTTCTATCATATTTACTATGTATTTTGCTAAATATTTGGCTATCTTATCCATATCATTTTAAATTATTTACCACCTAACTTATAAGCTGCTACAAGTTGTTATATTCTCACGTTTAAGATAATGCTAGTGGCCTGTAATCAATCAACATTGTGTGTGTTAACAGAAAGTCTTAGAACAAACTACTAGCTCTCACCATTTAATGGATGAGTTTTCCAAATTTCCTGAAAGCTCTGTGTATTCCTGTAATTGTTTTAGCAGTTAAGGAACAAACCTCACATCTTTATTACTCCTCTCCACACAACATTGTCATAAGCTTAAGTCTTACATAATATTGTATAGCTCAAGTATTATGCCACTCCAGTTCACGCATAGCAAAAGCACATGTTGCCTTTATATAACAATGACAGTATATCTTAGTAGCAGGGACCTTACAAGATTTTCCAAAAGGATTCTGAAACTTAATTTTTTTTGGTGAGAGAATATAGATTAAATTCTCTAAAATCCCTTAACACCTGGGTTCAAAGCCTCACAATACAGGTTTACCGGTGTATATGCCTCTGCACCGAGCAGAGGTTCAGTGAAAGAACCTGGCTGAGCACAGGAGCTTGGCTGACTCTCTCCTTGTATAATGATTCTGGCAGAGGAGTGAGGATAAATCTGTCTCGAGAGATGAGAGAAGGAAAAACGCTTTATAAAAACAGAAGATGGGTTCTCACTGAGGAGGATTGAAGCACAGGATGTGCAGGAGAGAAAGAGAAACCCGGAGGAATTCTGATTAGATCTAAAATCTCTATCTGTTCCCAATCTGTCACTCCGGTGTGTGAAAACCAAAGAGCCCGTGTCAAAGCAAACGCATGGGAGCACCGCCTCTAACAAACAACGACGCGTTCCTGTGAAATGTCTAAGCCAGAGGAAGGACTGTTTAAAACCCCTGACAGGCAGACCCTTTCTCCTGGGAAAGTCAGGGAATTAAAAGGGAGAGCTTCTGCAGTGTGTGTGTGTTTGTGTGTTTGCAAGCATGTGGGGGGTAGAAACCAAATATCCTCCGTTCACCATTCTGCTTCAGCGGGACTCTTCCAAAACACTAACAACCATCCTCCTGTTTGCGTGTTGACGTGGTCCGTAGGGGTTTGGACAGCAGAAAGAACAGACACTGACTGTAACGAGACAATGCTCAGTGACAAGAGGGACAGTCAGGTTTTGTTCACTACTGTACTGTATGTACATGTTAAGTGTTTACCATTTAAGGATGACAGATCCCAGGTTCCCTCTCTGAGGGTCAAGACTGTTCTCTGGTCAAGTTGCTCTGTAGGTGGAATGACCTTATTTGGAAGTCTGACCCTAAGGTTACTGAGACATTATGTTCTGTTTTTTCTCAGAGACGTCCTCAAATTCTTCAACATAGACATAATTTTTTTGTCATTTTTTGTTTTATCAAGTCAGTGAGCTCTCAGGTATTTCAATACAATTTCACAAGTAATGATAACTGATAAGATACAGATGGGTGAAAAATTTAAGGGAAGAACTTGAATAAATGTGTGGAGAAACATAACTAATGCAGATCCGGTGGCTCTGTTATGCTGTGGGGGGCATTTTGCTGGCATGGTTTGGGTCCACTTGTCCCCTTAGAGGGAAGGGTCACTGCAAATCAATACAAAGTTGTTCTGAGTGATCACCTTTATCCTATGATGAAACATTTCTATCCTGATGGGAGTGGTCTCTTCAAGGATGACAATGCCCCCATCCACAGGGCACGAGGGGTCACTGAATGGTTTGATGAGTATGAAAATGATGTGGATCAGATGCTATGGCCTTCACAGTCACCAGATCTCAACCCAACTGAACACCTTTTGGGAGATTTTGGACCAACATGTTGCTCTCCACCACCATCATCAAATCACCAAATGAGGGAATATCTTTTGGAAGAATGGTTTTCATCCCTCCAGTAGAGTTCAGAGACTTGGAGAATCAATGCCAAGGAGAACTGAAGCTGTTCTGGCAGCACATGGTGGCCCAACACCTTATTTGTCACCCATCTGTAGGTTAGGGGTATGTTGAAAACCTGTAAAACTAACACTTGGAATTAGTGCTGGGAGTCATTAATATTTTGCATTAAGTTACATTAAAGCCGCAGTCAGCAGTGTTTTAATGGTTCTTTGAACAAAATCAGTTTGCTCATGGTGCCATTCAAAGCCAGTCACTCCTTTACTTCAGTGGCTGACCTCAGTGCAGCATTTGAAGAGTGGAGGGAGGCTCAGAAAGTTCAACACCGATGTCAAGTTGGCATTCAATTTGTTGGACAGATATCCCAGTGGTACTCAGAGTACATTTTGCCTGGCTAGTCGTCTGATTGTGAGGCATGACTAACTTTATCTTTTAACCTTTAACTTTAGCTTTTACTCCTACCTCACCTGAATTTGAACTTGGGGGAGACGTCGGCATTTGCCAGTGTAATATTTAATAACATTAAGTACAGTTGATACAAAATATTTTCATGATATTTTTTAATTTTCATATTTGCCCCTTTTTTCTTCTAACTTGAATGATTTTCACACCGAATGACCGCTGCATTTTCTCTGTATTATTTAGTCTGACATCTCGTTCGTGGTAGCCATTTACTGTTTGGTCAGATTTTTTGCCCAGTAGTGATTGATATTGGTCTTGTTAACATCATTTTCAGCCAACACTAGAGCAGCATCAGTTGCTTGGAGCAGTTAACTTAATGTTTGTCAATTTATTAGTCTGTAAGTCGCCAGTCTGCATTTTTGTGGCACAGGAAGATGACTGCTGATGAGATGACTGCTTGATTGTTTCTTCAAACGGGGGAAACAGCCGTCCGTTAGCACAACAGCAGAGTTTGAAATGCTGAAAAAAAAATCCTGAGCGATAAGCTTAGCTTAAAATGGTAACCACCAACAATGTGAAGAGACTATATTATATGGTTTCCTAGAGGGCGAGGTGAGAGTCCAGACATGGTTTTGTTAAAGAAGAATGAAAAAGATTAATTCAAATCAGACATTTAGGAGACGTACCATCACCCTTCTGTGAATAGGAAAGCATCAGCACAAACGAGTTGTATGTGTTTTTTCTATCACAGCTTGTTGATTCAGAGATGTTTTCCTATTCAAAGTGATTTTGCCTCCAAATAAATTCTACCTCACACAGAGACAAGACAGGCAGCCCTCCATCACAAGAGAATATTAAACAGACTCATTAACAAGCAGCCATCTGAGAGCACTTTCTTGTAATGATAAATTCCTGTTATGCATACGACTCACCTAGGTGCAATAAATTACTGCAAAGAGACTAACGACAACCCCTGTCAAGTTAGCAACGGCATCGTATTACCCGTGATCCCTGTGTTATTTAAACCCAACACAGACTGCAAATGAGCCTGCAGGAAAAGGTTACACTGATACAGAGAAAAAACATGAACTCAGAGTACAGTATTTCTTCAGGAGTGGGAACAAACCTGACAGACTGAGCTTTTGAAAAGTCATTACTCTAGGTGCAGAATCACACCATGGCTGGATCAGGGCTTTTATCATTCTTTTCATGCACTGTCTGAACTCCTGACATTTAAATAACCTGAAGACATCTGCTTGAGCAGTTAGCTCCACTTCTGGCCAGTGATCACACTGAAAAGTCGTTTTGCTTTGAGTCTTCTACTTAATTGCACATGACAGAATTACACTCAAACGCACTTTTCAGCCTCGATCCATTAATGCCATAAAGTCTGGAGCTTTTTAGTCAGTTTCACTTTATGTGGCCTGAACTTCAATAAATGTTAATCCTTGACTTCTTAACTTGTCAAGTGCTAAAGCTGAAAAGACCCTAAGATTACCGCACTGCAAAGAATGGTCACCGTACACATAATATATTTCACCAAATTTCACAGATTTTTTTAGTCTCGATAATCTGAAAAGAGCTCACTGGGCAACTGAGTAAATATAGAAGACAACATACTGGACAACAGGTGTGATTACAGCTGTCACTAGGCAACCCCAGAAATCCAATGATAACACAAATTCCCATGTGTTCCTGTACCAAAACAGAAACAGACATCAATCAAACAGTTTGCCTTTCTAATGTACGCTACATATTTCATGAAGAAGGCAAAGAAACGGATTAAAACCAATCTGAATGATGTGTTTGATGGAGAGACGTGTGCAACATGGACTCTAGTCTCTGCATGCAGAGCTGGGCCAGAGAGAGCTTCATAAGATAAGTAGCAGTGATGCGGTTATGGTTGCTTAGTGGCTAGCATAGTTTTGGTGGTAAATAGTCAGACAGTCAGTAGATGCCCAGTAACAACACTGAACAACAACTAACCCTGACCCTGATACTTAGTTAGCTTTGATCATCAGACAGTGAAAATAACATTGTGTTTCACTCCAGTTAATCGCTTCTTTTCCTGTAACAAAAAACTGTCCATCTGACACTTTAAGGTAAGCATATTCCATGTTTGTTTATGTTTGTTACACTTGTCACACATCATTATTTTATTGTACTACACTGTATTTCAACAAGTGTCATTGGTATTAGAGCTGCAACGATTAATCGATTAATCGATTAGTTGTCAACTATTAAATTAATCGCCAACTATTTTGATAATCGATTAATCGTTTTGAGTNAACCAAATTGAATACCTACGAGAGATTTTGGACTGACGTGTTAGACATCCAATAGAGTTCCAGAGACTTGTAGAATCAATGCCAAGGCGCACTGAAGCTGTTCTGGCGGCACGTGGTGGCCCAACACCTTACTAAGACACTTTATGTTGGTTTTTCCTTTAATTTGTCACCTGTCTGTACATATTAAAGGAACAGCTGAGAATTATATATATATGATATCTGTTCAGTACTGTAATTATAAGGCTACAAACAGCAGTCAGATAGCTCAGCTGAGCACAAAGACTGGAAACAGGGTGAAACAGCTAGCCTAGCATTATTCAAAGGTAACAAAATCCACCTACCAGCACCTTTTACTTTCACTAATTAACATGTTATGTATAATTTGTTGAGCAGTTGCCAGGCAACTAGTGGACACACCGGTAAGCCACTGCTCCCAGCCAAGAAACAATCCGACTAACCCCTCATAAAACAACAAATTGTCATTTTTACACTTCAGTTTTTCTACAGATAAGACAAATGAGATATGTGTTAATTAGTGAACTTCCCATCTTAAAGCTAAGCTAAGCTAACCAGCTGGCTGTGGCTTCATATTTACCGTACAGATATGAGAGTGGTATCAATCTTCTCATCTAACTCTCCACCAGAAGGTGAATAAGCATATTTCCCTATTCCTAAAATGTTAAACTATTCCTTTAAGTTGCTTGTCACAACAAAAAACCAATTTGAGTAATGTAATGAATTAAAGAAATGTTGAACTACTATTCCTAAAGTGAAATTTGTTCAAGCCTTATATATTCTGAACCATATGAAACCAGAACTGCATATACCCTCATTAACATTCAGTTTTTATAGAGTGGAGGCTCAGCTGGGTTAGCCGCAGCACTCCAGGCTCTAGCCTTCAAAGGAAACCATTCCTCCCAGAGAGCACTTCTTCTACCTTTAACTACCCAGAGACCCCCACAGAGCATCCTCATCCAATCACAGCTACACTACAGGCTCATTCTGCTTTTGCAAAGTGAAAGCATAAGGTCTGAACTGGGCCTATTAAAGCTTTAACAACATGTTGTCCTCTGAAGATGTAAGTCAGTTCACCGGCTCACAAAGCTGCACTCAGCATATTGCTGTATATATGAAATGCAATGCAAAGAATGGGGTATGCAGGTTTATAAACATGACCAACTTTTTTATCAGGTGGGGATGAAAACTCACCATATTGGCATCGCGTCCCTTTGAAGCCCAGTGGACACTGACATATCTGGTCTCCAGTCTCTGCACACTGGCCTCCATTGAAACATGTATTGGCACCACACACCCCTGTAGACACCACATGTCATTTACCATAAGGACCAGCAGCCTTGTATCCATGTTTGTGTGCATTACTGTATATAGATGATGAAGATCTCCATCTAGTCAGTAGACTGGCTACATTCCTGCCTATTACTATTATACTAAATATCAAATTGATATATACAACAGCTTCATAACAATATCAAAACTAGTCCTGTGTGACACATACTGTATGTATGTAAAAAGCTATTACTCACGATGCAGACAGCCCATCTCTTCACCCCTCTGAGTCCAGCCAGGGCAGCACTTATAGACAGTGTGCAAATCCATGTTGTACACCTGCCTGTACACTGTGTAGTATGCTGTCCTGAGGAGGAGAGAGTTGGTTATATACACATAATCACATAATAGAATTTTCTAGAAGTTATATTATGGGTTTATACATATTATTAACATATCTAAGAAGATAATATTGTCTGTAAAGAATACAATCTTAATTATTTCAATTCACTATAATATAAAATAGATACCTGTTTTATTCTGATACATCGAGAACTCACTTCATGCAGCTGAAAATTATTTTGATAAATTGATTATATGAGTAGTGTTAGCATTCATTTTCAGAAAGAGACCAGTTTTGCATATTCAGAGCTGCAATGTTTCGTCTTGAGATGAAGGTTAATCAGCTTGGTGACTTTAAGATTATGATCTCCAATCCCACTGAGCAGGCAAAGAGAAAGAGAGGCTCTCTTACAGTGCAAGCCCCAGTCATTCCAGTGGAGCTTATAAATGGCAGAGACACAGCAATGGCACTTGACCAGAAAAACTCACACACATTTTTGCTTGTACCTTCTCTCATAGCCGATGCACCATCTGTGGCTGGTGCAGCCCTGTTTCCACACCTTAACCATGCGGGTAAAAGCCTGGACACAAGGCTGGTGAGCCCCCAACATGGACATCTCCTGGTCAGCACAAACATTTGGCCTGTGCATGGAAAACACACAAAAATGAGAAATAGATGGACAGATGCAAAAAAACCCATTATATAATGTTATGACCATGTGAGTACTTTGTCATTGTTGTTTTTACAGTAGTGTGCTGAGGTAGGTAGTTGACCGAGTTGAGAGGTAGGCTATACAGTAGAACTTCCCATGGTGGTCTAAGTCTGCTGCAGAGCCAATATGTAGCCCAACAGACATGAACTTCCACATGTTTTACACATGTTCAGTAACATCAGCTCATCACACACATTGTCAAACAATTATACAGCTTCCTGATTGGTGCAATGTGCCTGATTAAGGTCCAGAAAAAAAACAGTCCATGGTTTGGACACTGCCTACAGCACGCAATAAACAACCAATGAAATTCCACAGGAAATTAATTTTTTTCCTCCAGAATTGTTTTTGCATGTTCATGTGCGTGCATGAGTGCATGCACTGATGTGAACATGTTCATTATACAGCACAGAGGTCTGTACTGTACAGCACTCTGTCAAAAGGAGCCTGCATCCTTCTGTGCTGTCAGTGCAGGTATCCTATAATATCCAGAGGTGTCCTCCACAAACCATCTGGCTTCAATACAGAGCAGCCTGAAGTTAATTAGAGGAAGTATTCGGCTTCTCCGGTAATGAAAACGAGTCCTTTAGTCATGTCCAGCACAGTCTATTTAAATTCAGAAACCTCTGGTAGAGTACTATACAAAAACAATCACATTCCATTTAAAGCTATTATGCAGAAGCACGTTACAGCAGTGCTATAAAACACACACACAGTCCTCATAGGGGACCTGAAAGAGCGACTCCTAGTGGGCATTGGACAGAGTAAACTATAAAGTAAAAGAATTACAGACAAAAGCAAAAGTTCAATTATTTGTAAAACTTGGATTATGTAAATAACTGTCTTTTTTAAATGTAGGCTGTGGCACATTCTGTCTAATTTAAAAACTTTCTCATTCACCTGATTATTCATTATAAGCAAAAGTGCAATAAGTGCAAATTAAAAACGGTGCAAACGATTTAAATTACAACACTTACATGCCAAGTTGCAGCTCCAAAGACGATGCCATGTGCATGGTGCTGAATAATATCACACACAAAATATCTGGGAACATAATTTCAGCCAGTTACAGACACGCAGAGAAGTACTCAGTCGGCGCAGCCTCTGTGTCCATCAAATGAAGAGCATCCTGACATTTATGGAAGTCCGCCTTAAGACATGACTCGAAAGTTGATGTTTGTCTTGCATTGATATTTCCCGAGATCGAGACGTGATTTTCCGTTTACTGGTTAAGCAGAGGAACGACCTGTCTCACGTCAATCGCAGCCTTTGAATGGCTCCTAGTAAACGCACCACCCACAGTCACTGAGGGGCCACCTCCCAAAACCCCCTGCGACATTGACCTGTGCATTCACCGTTAGCACGGACATGCTTTTATATTATCTCTTGAATAAATGCACGATGTGACAAAATGTTTCGATTTATCAAAAAAAAATTCTCACCAACAGTTTTCTCATAAATATATCATAGTCCCCCTCGTGTATGAAAAGGAGAGTGGATTAAGCTTATTATAGAAATGTAAGAAATACCTTCGAGTATAATAAAGTCAAATAGGCACTACCACACTGACAAAATAGATCTGAGGACAGGTTAGGACATGATTTTATTGCATATATATTTAATTGCATATGTGTGATATAAATCAATAAATATTTAACATGCATAATTTGTATGATCTATATTTTACATTAAAATTAAATTAAATTAATTAGATATATTAGATTAAGATCAACTTTATTGATCCCACCCAGGGAAATTAAGTGTGACAGCAGCAAAAAGGAGTACAAAAACAGACGCATGATACAGATAAGTAACAATAAAAACAAACTATGATACTATATATATTATGAATTTCTATTATATATAATATGAGGTGTGAAAAATAAAGATGTACACAACACATTAATGGTAATTACGAATACTGAGTACTGAACTTAGTGAATGATAAATTAATAGATTTGATTAATTTAAACAATTAGTCACTCCTATTCTGCATTCTACTCTGCTTCTTTTTTTTTTTTTTAATTTCGTTAGAGAATGTACAGACAATCAGTCATATCTACTCATTTAACAAAGGAAAGAAAAAATAATAGTTACATCAGAGAATGATAGAACAGAACAAAAAAAAGAAGAGGAAAAGAAAGAAAATAAATAAACAAAAAAGTAAGATTCATTTAGGTGATAGCTTTTTCTTCAGACAACGATTTCTAGGTAAATCTTAACTACTGACATGCATTTGTTATTATTATTTTTTTTACAAATTTGAGAGACTCAAAATAACATTCAGTTTCAGCTAGAAACGACTTAAAAGATGGATTTGAATTAAGAAATTTAGCTTTGTGAATATGAAATTTCATTAATAAAATAAAAAAGTGAACAATAGTGCATAACTTTTTATCCTTACATTCAAAATAAGTGATAATAAGTTTCCCTTCAATGAGAATCGCGTGTTCAACGTTCCTGCTTTTAATTTCAGCGCTTGGTAACGTGGCGTCACTTCCTCCTGTGTTTGTCGGTACTTCCGGTTTGGCGTACAGACAGAGGAAGAAGAGAGGAGGTCCCCCTCTCATATCAACACAAGGAGATGCCTGACAGCTACATCATCTGTAATACCTGCACTTAACTTTACCATTCGGAGCACATCTAGAAGTTTTTTTTCTATTTCCTTCAGGATTTGAGAAATTGTTTCTTCTTTGGAGAGGTAGCTAACCGTAGCGACAAACCAAACGGTAAGAAACCGAAACTAACGCGCTAGCTTGAAATGGCGCTAATGTGTTGTTTAAGCTGTCTTAACCACAACTAACGTTAGCTTCAAGATTTGTTAAATGTCCTTCCAGTTACTTAAACCACCGAGCTAGACAGTAGCAGCGTTACTAATTACTGCAAATACTGGTGAATGTTAGTTTTAAAAAATGAATCAAATAACTACTGTGTTAGCTTCACTAGTATTAGCCAATTATATGCCTTGATATTAGCATTATGTTAGCATTAATATTAAATAAAATACATGTCCTGTAATGCAACTGTTGCAGCTCTCATTTGATACATTAAGGGTTGCTGCCAAACTGGTTCATGTAGGCCCTTTGTGTCCATTTGCAAAGTCAGAAGACACCAAGTTACAATCATATGATAGTGTCACGAGAAATGTTCCATCTCTAACTCCTGCCTACAGCTCATCGGCTGCACCAGTTGTTTTGCGATGTGTGTGTAGTAGCTGCAGTTTATTAAGATGTGTCAGTAGTTATGCAGCATGACAAGTTCAACAGGACTGGAGACGAAACTATCAGAGCATGCAGATCTCTCATATTGGCATGTTTTCTGCCCTTTGTGACCTTTATTGTGGCTAACAATTAGCTCTGTGTTGCTGAACAAATCCTTCCACACAGCCAAATGAACGGAGCAGCATTCCCTTCCCCCACGGCGGAGATGGCGGAGATGAACCGCATCCAGTATGAGCTGGACTACACCGAAGGGATCAGCCAGAGGATGCGCATCCCTGAGATGCTCAAAGTGGCTCCTCAAGCCCACGAGGACCTTAATGTTGGGTCACAGGAGGTCCCACACAGTGTCATAATGCAAGTCCCAGAGAGAATTGTGATTTCAGGTAAGTTAAGCTGTCAGTGTAAGAGCTGTTTTATCTCTGCTCTTAGTCTTTTATTGCTTACAAACTCATTGCATGTCATTGGTGTCTGTCAGCTGTCTGCAATCTAGCCATTGTTTGGCTTTGTTACGGCCATTGACAGATACTAGATATCCCTCTATCAGTGGCTCAGGACTTCGTCCACCCTTTAGAGGCCCATTTACAGATCAGCATGATTATGATGTCACTTATTTAAGATTGAAAATGAAGCAAAAAATCTATAGGCACACTGGCATGTTGGTTCACTGTACGTGTGAAGATAGAGGTCATTTTTGAAACTTTTTTTAACGTTGTTTAAATTGAGTAAAGTAGAAAATGCATCAATCTCTAATTTGAAACTCAATTTCACACCGTTCTTTGTCAGGAGACAATGATGACCCCCAGTTCCCCAGACCCAGAGACCTGGATCTAATCCAGTCAACACCTCTGGAAACCCTATCACTGAAGACTCCACCCAGAGTCCTCACCCTCAGTGAGCGGCCCCTGGACTTCCTGGAAGAGGAGCAGCGGGCAGCTCCAGACAGCGAGGAGGTGGTAAGCGATAAAACCATAAACAGTCTATTTCAAAGGGCGCTGCATAAAACCCACTCATTGACATAAATAATTCCCTTACAGTAAACCATAACCCAAATTAATCAGTTGTCATTATTGCTTGTAGTTTCGGCCCCAAGGACGATTACGGCGGGAACGCTCAGCCAGCGAGAACGCAGCTGCCCGTCATAGCAGTCAGCTGATCCACAACGATTCTGCGTAAGTATTGGCTTGGATATGCCATCATTAGCTTGGCAACAGCTCCATCTTGTCTCCTGTATGCATGCACTAGCATGTTGTTTCTTTTGATTCTGTGTTTTCTTTTGTCCTTTTGTCTTTGTGAGGTAGCTGGTTGTTGTCACTGTCACATTCAGCGTTATTTGTCGCTGACACTAATCCATTAACGCCATGATTATTAAACGTTTGATCTACTAATCAGTTTTGATTTTAAGATGTTTAATGAGTTCAGGATTCCTGGAAAAGAATGAAAAATGTTGCTGTTCAGTGTATAAACACACTTAAAAGACCACACTCCCTTCTCAGCAACACTGTAGGACACAAAACACTATGGAAAGCCATTAAAGGAAAATTGTGATGCAGGCTATGAATTTTTAATGCGCAGCTATTCATATGTCAGAATTCAGAATGTAGTCCTGCTTTACACTATTTGTGCTCTGTAGCTTTATTGTTTAGATAGAAAATTATAACTATCAGATTGGGACGTGGTGTTTGCATATATTTCCAATGTTATAATTCTACGGCAACAAGACACTTTTCGTGTTCTGATCACTTTCCTCAACACAACCGCATGTGATGTCCTGGTGCTATTGATAAGGTCACTACCTCTTGTGTGGCTCGAACAGTGAACAAGACAGCGGTCTGTCCTGAGTAATCTCATCAATATTGGACTCATTTGCTTGCCTTTGCATGCCTTTAGTTCGGCTCTCCTTTTCCATTTCTGTTTCTTGTTGGGTGTATTATATGTTAGTAAAGCGCTGTTAGTGCTTACCAGGTTAAATCTGTAGCTATTATTGCAACATTACTTTTACTTACTTTCACTGGGTTCAGTCCATAAAGTCGAGGATAGTTTCTTTTCCTTATTTCTCTCCCTCTCCTTCCTTCTTCCTTTCTTTCCTCTTTTATTCTTTTCTTCCCTTTTCCTCTGAATTGGCTGCTGTTTATGGTGGGCACTGAGCAGTGCGATCCCATCCCCCCCAGCCACTGTCCACCCTTGCCCCCCTCTCACCGTGACTGAAGAAGAACACAACCTGTACAGCGCTAGCGGTGTTCTATCTTTCATCCAGTCCACTACACGTCGGGCCTACCAGCAGGTCCTGGAGGTCTTGGATGAGAACCCTCGCAGGTGACCTCTCAATCATTCGGTCATTTTTTGCTTGAAAAAAAAAGAAAAAGAAAAATCTGGCTTACTTATTATTCAGAGAGGACAATACAGACTACATCAGTTGTTATTGCTTTTTCAAAGTCTTATTAAATCTACTTTGATTTCTACTCTTCAGCACCCTGTTTTAAGGGGAAAGGGGTGGTGTTTATGAAATATTGTAGTTATGTTGGAAGGTTGGGAGTGTTTGTGCGGTAGGCTCAAGCATTACATGATAATTTTCTAACTAACTATTCATAACACTCAGTAATAATATTAATACAGCATGTATTAATTCAAATGTAAAATGTAGCCAGTTTGTCTTTCCAATCTGTGGCTTTTTAAAGAGTTTGGTCCATTACTGCTACACATATTTCAGTCTAGTAGTCACTGTTGAAGGAGTAGATGACTTTCAGGTGGAAGTGGTAGTGAGAGTTGACCAACTTGTTCAAGTTGTACTAGGCCTTGTCAGCCATTTTAAATTTAGATTTCACTTTGGAAGAAAGTTAATGATCCCCTTTAGGAAATGTGTGTATTTTATCAGGAAAAGCTGTGAACACACTGACAGTGTGCAGAGCATATGAATCCATTTTAAAGGCTTTGTGTTTGAGCAGAAAGAACCTTAAAATACTCACATACACTTTTCAGCTTACACCTTCCTCAGTGTTTTGCAACTGTTTGCCTTTCCTGAGGAAGGCATAAGGTGAAAGAAAGGCCTTCAGATGTTACCAGTGTGTATTCATACACTCTGCCCACTTCCTCCACATTCTTTGCCTCACGTCTGGTAGGGGAAAGGTTTCTAAAAACTGTCTGTTTTATAGAGATAATGAAAAACAAAAACTAATTTAAGAGCCTTAAGTAAGACATTGTAAAAGGCCTAGAAAGATCAGCCTGCTGGTTTCCAGGAGAAAAAGTGTAGTAATGCGAAGGTGTGTGCATGTATGCAACACTGTACCATGTGTATACTGCTCTATCTCTCTTATTTTTCCCTTCTCCCAACCCTGTCTTTCCCCACTTCTATAGCAAACCATCACTGCGAGGGGGGTCGGCTTCAAGCTCCAACCCCCTGCATGAATCCAGGTAACTTCACCTGGTTCTTAATCTTCATTCTGATCCTTTGTCCTTTTCCTCAGCCTTTCCTCTCTTCCATTCTCATTTCGGACCAAGAAATAAGATTAGGTCCTGGTAGAAAAAACATCTATTAAAGTTATTTCCTTGTTAACTTGCGCGATATATCTAGAGTGTGCTAAATTATACACTCTGTGGTTGAATTACATAATTCTCAAAGTGACTGTTCTCCTTTCAAGGCTTGCCTTATCAACATATGAAGCGTCACTGGATGGGGGGCCCGATGACATGACTGTGGTTGATGCAACAACACTTCGACGTCAGGTTAGTTCTTAATGAATACACTGTCTCCATCTTGTGGCGTGAGAGCTAATCGTGGAGCCCCTGTGACTAAGAAAACATTTTTTAAATTATTTATTTATAGCTCATCAAGTTGAACCGGAGACTCCAACACTTGGAAGAGGAGAACAAGGAGCGAGCAAAGCGAGAGATGATCCTGTACTCGGTCACTGTAGCTTTCTGGCTCGTCAACACCTGGGTGTGGTTGCGACGTTAGAGCCGGGGCCTGTATTTCTGCCATCGCCATGACAGAAGAGCGCACTATCTCTTATTCTATGTGTCAAATGTTAGCTACTCGCTGCACTCAGTCCCTGTGTGAGGAAGACCTTGCCACACGTGCACATGGCCTGCTGCCCACAGGGCTGATATTTTGATTTTGTTTATTTAAAACATGTACAGTTTTATTTTTTTACTCTCATTTCACCCTGTCTCATGTTTTCTCATGTTTGTTTTTATTACAAATCTTCTTGCTCAATGCTAAGCATGACTTGTTGTAAATATTGGTTCATGTCACTCCAGAGATACAGTATAGCATAGTTTACCAAAATAGGAAGGTGGAGCTGCGATGTGGAGATGTAACATGTTGAATGTTTATTGCGGAGAGAGTGATATGTGACTTGAACTGGGAAATGTCATACAATTTAGTAAAATCATACCTATTACGTGTTGTCCTGTATTTTTATTGATGCTTTCAGTGACAGTGCACACATCACTATAATTTTACTGTTATGTGAAGAAGGAACATTTGCCTTGTATGAAATTAAACACACCCCCCCGCCCATTTTTATTTACACTGGTTTAAATGTTTCAATCATAATTTCATCCCAACACTGATGTTTAATTTTCATACATGAATATTACTGTAGGTTTCCTTTAGATGCACTGAAAAGTGACTGAAAGTCAGTGTAGCTAGTGTACAATTGCTTAAAAATAATTATAATCTTATATGAAGGTATAAAGATATTCTTGCCATTAAAGGAAAACATGAAAGAAACCTGACCAGATCAAGTAACATTTATTGTGTTTTCACAGTGTTACAATAACCATATAAACAAAATGGCTTATTAATATGCTAGGTAATTATATTTTTTACAGCTACATATTCATTATTAAAATTAAAGCTCACACAGCCGGCCTGTTGCCTGTCAGCATTAAGACATTTAATTTGAGGCTGTGTCCTGTGAGAATATGTAGTTCATCACTTTAATCTGACAGAAAATGCTCTGAACCTTGAAAGCATCATTCCAGCTCCTCAATCAGGCAGCGTGGTGGAGAGGAGGTTTGGCTTGTTTTGGACTTTCCCACTGGTTCAAAAATCAGTGGCTCGAGGGCATCCTCATCCTCTGGATACACCAATGATGGAGACTTGTTAGAGACCCCGGTTGACTTGTTGCAGCCGCTCATTAAGAACAATGAATTTTTATCCTCACTCTGATTCCCACTTGGTTCATCCTCATCACTGCCTCCTGATATGACCTCTATCATTGGTTTGAACGCTTGTTGAGAAGAGAACACTGCTGTGAAGTCTTCTGTGTCCACATCCTCCAGATCAGGCAGGTCATCGATGCGCAGTGAGCGATGTAGTGGGAGGTGAATGGTTTCCAGCTGCTCTGCATCCTCCAGCTCTGTGACCAGAGGTCCAGGGCCGTGTGCTGGTACGACCTCGCCTGCTTTGGGAGGAGCTGCCGTCGTCAGAGAAGGTTTCTTTTCAAACTGCTCACTCTGGTCTGTTGCCTGCTCTCTCTCCGCTTCATTTCTCATGAACTGGATTCCACGTGACTGGTTTTGGTGTTTGTTATCGTCTACTTCTTCTGTCTCTAACATCTCTACTGCATTACTTTCTTGCTCTTGTGCTGAGTGCTCTGGATCCACCCCTTCTTTCTCTTCTCTCACAGGCTGCTTTATCTGTGATTTGTCCTGGTCATCTTTCTCTAACTGCTCTCCCTGTAACCCTTGACCTGGCTGCTCTGCTTCTACATGCTCACTGTTTGGCTGGTGCTCATTGGGCCCCTGTGTTGACTGACTCAGCAAGAACTCCTCATGGGCATCCAGGCTGTCCTGCACAAAGGCTTGGATCTTTTCTCCTTGTGATGAACTCAAAATTTGGGTGTTGTTTTCGTCACATGGAGTCTCCGGAGTGGTGGAAACCTCAGTCACCCCTGAAATGAAACAGATTATAGTGTTTAAAAATGCAAATCCACATTTACTCTGTGTCTGCACTAGGGTAGTAAAAACTGTTCACCTCTCTCCTGTAGCTCTCGAAGGCGTCGTCTCTCCTGGGCTTTCTTTCGTATCTCTGCCATGCCGTCCAAGCTGTCCTGAATTTTCCTCCTCTCCCGTGTTTCCCATTGCTCCCTTTCTTTACGCTCCCCTTCCAGCCCCCCCACCACCCATGCCTCTGCACATGCCCTGTCTTTGGGGAACACGGGGCGATCGTCGAGGAAGGTGAGCTGCTTGAGGCGCACAATCATGGTCTTCCTGTAGTTTGGGATTTTTTTCACCACCTCATTCCCCATTAGATTTAGCACTCGCAGCTCTGGCATGGCCTCGAGTACAGGGAGGATCTCAGGGTCATGTAACAGGTTGTGAGACATGTCCAGCACACTGATTGCCAGACACTGACTCAGATGCTCTATGTCCCCCACAGTCTCCAGCTTGTTGTGGGCAATCTGCAGAGTGCTCAGGTCAGGGAGGCAGGAGATGTGCTCTATGATGTGTATGTAGTTGTTGGAGACATTCAGGGTGCAGAGCTTCTTCAGAGGTTCAAGGTTTTCCAGCTTGTATATGAGGTTCTGCTGAAGGAACAAGCAGCGCAGGTCAGTCTGGGCATCCAGGTTCTCAATGCGTTGAAGCCCATTGCTTTCCAGCCAGAGGCACTTCAGTCCTGTGTACTCTTCTAGGTTCTCAATGGTGGAGAAACCTTTGAAATGCAGATACAGTGTGTCATTCAGGCAAGGTGTTGAGTAAAGTTTGTTCTTCTTACAGTGGTCTTTCAGGAATTTCTTGGTCATTCTTGGTCCTGAATGTTTTCCCCTTTTCTCCTGAAGTAGGCTTTGCAGTTTTTGGTTATTCTCCTTGTTTTCTTGAGCTCCATCTTTTATCGTATCTCCCACTCCATCTTTGTTAGAAGTTATTTCGGCATCTCCACACTCCATTTGTGTCGCTGTCACCACTTTATCTGCCACCGTTTCCCGGACTTCAGCAGTGGACATCGCCAAAAATATATTAAATTAACAAGCAGGAGAAACAGAAATAATCTATACTTATTTTGTATTTGTATTCTAGCAGTTTGTAAGACGCGTAGCCCCGTAAATTTCACTCAGCAGTCCGCTCCGGTAGCTAACGTTAGTTAACGTTTATGTCTGTTTCCATGGTAACGCTTGGTCACCTCGTTAGGACCGGGTCTGGTTGGCCGGATGTCGATCCTTGTTCCGCGTCGGATAGTTTTAGCTGTTGCACTCTGCTGTCAGTGGTCGACATGGCGTCCGGCTACATACTAAATCGTGGTGCATTAACGTTAGGAATTCATTGTCAGCGCGTGTGCAGAAACGTGTCGTTATCTCAGGTTAGAGAGAAAAAGCGATGGATGAAAGCGTACACGTACCTCATGGCAAAGAAGCTAAAGTTTGAAGGACCTCCGCCGCCGAAACCACGGTGAGGCTAACGTTAGCTAACGTTGGCTAACACAAGAGTTCACTAGAGAGCACCTCAAGGCCATTAATGTATTTGATATAGAAGTCAGTGTGTCATGTGTTTATTCATCTTAGCCGAATGAGTAGGCTTGATATAGGAAATATTATAGTTGCATTACACACATTGTCAGTGCAGGCTTGTTTAGCAGCGTGTGTGTTCTTGATTGTTTCACAGTTTTGTGAACCCAGGATAAATGTAGGCATTAATTTATAAAATATGACATAGGCTAAATTGATACAGAAATAAATACATGATATAGAAATAAATACATAAATGTAAACATTAATAAATTAATAAGTAAAATGTAAAAATAAATAAATGACTCAATAAATAAATATGCCATTAAATGAACCAGAAATAATATTGAAAATAAATGCTGTCATTAGTTAATTTATAAAATGTGACATAAATTGATATTTCTTTTTAATCGTTTCTATATACCTTTGTATTAATCACTCTATTTTGCCTATTTATTTTCCCATTTAATTTTACATTTTTTTTATGAATTTATTTATGTTTACGTTTATGTATTTATTTCTGCATCACGTATGTATTTCAATCAATTTATGTCACATTTTATAAATGAATGCCTACATTTATTTTTAAAATTATTTTTGGTGCATTTTATTGGCATATTAATTAATTTATTGAGTCATTTATTTATTTATTTTTGTTTTTGGCAGTTGCGTTCCTCCATAGGAGTTAGAGGAAAGTCTGTCCCCCTTAATAGCCCCCTGTGCATCTCATTTTATCATCATTTTATATTTAAGAATTTTGTAGTGATTATAACATTTGAACCCCAAAGTTTTGTGGCAATCCTCAAAGACACTTTTCTCCTGCTGGTCCAAAAAGTATTAACTCTCCTGTACAGAAAGTAAGACTGTCTGCTCGGCTCAAACACAGTACTATACATAGGGATGTTTTGCATAACCCCAACAACACCAGTCACAAGTAATAAGTATGTAAGACCCAGTTTGAAAGTCAGAACTCAGAGTCAACTCCATGTTTGACTTTCTTTCAGCTCTCAACAGCCTCACTGGGATTACCATGCTGAGGTTCAGGCTTTCAGCAGCCGCCTCCACGAGAACTTCTCCCTGGAGCTTCTGAAAACAGCCTTCATCAATCCCTGTTACCTGCAGGCGGAGCAAGAGAGGAGACGGGGGTTAGGCGTGGACTCTGAGACCACCGCTCTTGTCCTGAAAGATAACATTCAGCTGAGTAAAAAGGGAGCGGGTTTCACTACAAGCTTCGTGACCGACTGGTGCAGGGCCAGCTTCCCGAGCCTGCCAAGTGGGGGGGTGGAGAGTATCGTAGGGCACCTCACCAGTTCAACAGTTGTGGCCTACGTAGCAAGAAATCTCGGCATTGAAGACCTAACCATGAGTGCAGAGTGCCCTGTTCCTGATGATGTGCTTCATTCTACATTCATGGCAGTGATTGGAGCTCTACAGGAGAGCAGTGGAGCAGAGCAAACTGGATTTTTCCTCAGGGTAAGAGGCTTGCTGCAGAGTATCATGGGTACTCAGTATTTTGTTTAAAGAAACTATCATTTGTCCGCCTTCAGTTGACTCTTCAGTTGGATCTATTGTTTGCACAGAAGTATGACATTTTTCTTGTTCTACTCCCCTCTCCATAGGATTTCCTGGTCACTCAGCTGATAGGAAAGGACCTGTTTGATATGTGGACAATTGTTAACCCCATGGGACTACTGGTTGAGGAGCTTACTAAAAGGAATGTTTCTCTGCCAGAGCCTCGCCTCATCAGGTCTGCTGGAGCCAGTACCGTCCTGCCACTATACTTTGTCGGCTTGTACAGGTATGTGTGCTGTTGTGGATGCTGTTAACCAAAGTGCAGTAGATTTACTTTTTTTTTTTTTNNNTTTAAAAAAAGGGTTGGAGTAAGAGCTGACATGTCCTAAAAATCAAGTTACATTACAAGTTACACTTTTGAGGTTTGAGTGAGATGCAGATAATTCATAATATACTTGATGGTTAAGTGTTTTGTGTATAAGATTCCTATCTTACTTATTTTTTAAATGTTTGCTTACCTGTGTGTTGGTCCAGCGACAAGAAGCTTCTGGCTCAGGGTCCAGGAGAGACGCTTGTAGCAGCCGAGGAAGAGGCAGCTCGTGTGGCCCTCCGGAAACTCTACGGCTACACTGAGAACCGCAGACCCTTCGACTTCTCTCCACCACAGCAGCAACAGCAGCCATTAATTCAGTCAGTCAGCAGCAATTAATGAAGTGACAACTCTTGTGCTGCGGATTACAGACTTGCTACAGATTGTAAGAAGAAAGTATATGAAAATAAGGTCACCATCTATCTTATTAAACATTAGTCCAACTTGTCAGGATTGTTTCTGTTGGGTATTTAAATGTCAGTTCCTCCAGACAAAGGACAGCAAATTAAGCCTCATTGTCCTGATAAGAAGTGTGACCATGGTGTAAGATCCAGGTTTCCACTGTATCAGACAGAAATCTAATCTAAGCGTTTTGGAATAAATTTGATAACATATTCCGGAGCAAAGTCCACTGCTTACCTCGGCTAATCACATGTAGGTTCAGCAGTCCATGGCACAAAATAGCCCTGATATCTGGTTTCCTTGTAAATAAAACAGTTGCCATTTGGTTTACCTGCTATTCTGTTATGATATGTTGTTCATCTGTAATAAAAAGTAATAAGTATGTGTACATCATGACTTTGTTTATGCATGTTTTTTTCTTAGATCTTATTTTCTTCCGTGTTATTGTGTATGCTCTTGTGAGAGATGGATGTGTGGATATAATCTTGATATCTAGAAAGGTTTATGTGGTACATTACATATATTTCATCTGCAGGTTATTGCTTGGGGATTTGAAGGAGGATTTCCATTCAAATTTTTAAATAAGTCATCTGTTTAAATGTCTAATGGCAACTATTAAGTGAACCCAATTAAGTGACTGAATTAAAGTCTAGCCCCAGGAAATGGTTCATGTTCTCCACCTGCATAAGCCGTAAAGACATACATTCACCCTCCCGATGCTATTAAAGTGTGGGTCACAAAGAGAGTATGTCTAGGATTTCCATTTTTAACTGGAACTCTGCAGAGGACTAACCTGATGAGCACTTTTAGGCGAGAGAGACAATTTGTACCATGTCATAATTTTCTTTATTAACAAATCCAGTGGCTTTTTACATGCATGGGTTCATTTACAGTACTCATTACATGTTTTGTTTTGTGATATTTTCTGAAATTAAAATGCCGCATAACATTAAAAACAAGCATTAGACAGAAACACCTCGCTGCCACCGCATGTTGCAGTGACATGGCTAATCCGCACAGGGGCGCTGATGTATTAAAGAGAGACAAGTTGCGGTCTGTGCACTGTCATGGGTACAACCAAAGAGACCTCACTTGAGAGACAAGATAGTTCGTATCCTTTAATAACCTTCGGAATCCGCTGATTTACATTGGAAATTCCTCGGACAACTCACCTCGTACACTCTATTTATAGTAATGTTTTCCATATAACTCCATGATAACTACACATAAGCTAACATCCAAGTAGCTGGTAACCGCAAGAATACAAATAAAATGCCGTCATCGATGCCGGTCAAAACTGCGTACTACGCAGTACAGACACCTATCGGAGCGACATTATTGTTGCAGACCACAACGTTGTAATAACAGTGCCTTGATATAATTGGCTTCGCAAACTAGACTCTAAGAACATTTATTGCAAACATCTTGTACATCGTGACACTCATATTTGGCCCTGACCCAAAAAGAGGCGGTGTGATCTGCATAACGGGATTTAAGCGAAGGCGGAAGTAGGCGGCAGGAAACATCTTGATCCGTTAGTTAACCTGATCCAACGCCTCAAACTCCTTGTTCGAGGAGACGCGAGGCCCCCCCTGACAACGGAGCCACCTACCCATTCCCTCTCTGTCTTTAGCACTGGTCGGCAACCGGTAAAAAAAGCACAGCCCTTTGTTTTAGTTGTAGCTCCTGTCTCCCCCGGTTTTATTTAATCCTGCTGTATATCCCTTAACTATGGCGGCGAGTGCGAAACGAAAACAAGAGGAGAAACACCTGAAGATGCTGAGAGAAATGACGAGTTTGCCTCCCAACAGAAAGTGCTTTGACTGCGACCAGCGCGGCCCAACCTATGCCAATATGACTGTGGGCTCCTTCGTATGCACCTCATGCTCTGGCATCCTGTAAGTTTTAAGTTGCTGAGTGACCTTAGCTTAGACATGGCGCACACGATATAACGGTTTGGTACGCTTGAGCTTCACACGACAACCCGAGCCAGTTAGCCAGCTAGCTAACGTTACGTGGGTATCCAGTTGTGCCAGTGTGAGTTTAGCTGTTTTGACATTGTCTTGCTGTGCTGTCTTGGGCGGGGTGCTGTAGAGGTGTCAGTGTTCAGCAGCACAGCAAGCTAACGTAGCAACCACCCCAAATGCTAGCTAACTTTAGCTTCCAGTGCTAGCCAGTGAATTTATCTGACACTTGCAAGCTAGGTTTGCAGATAAGCCAGTAGCCAGCTGCTACTACCAGTTGCTGGCAACGTCTGGAAGTACCACCATGTAATTGAGCTAACAGCTAACATTTGGTTATCACATACTAAGACACATGAATACACATTTAAATTATCTATTGGTCGAGCTTTCATGTTATATCCGAATTTGTATTATGTAGCTTTTTGTTATGATACTCATTAGAACCATCAAGTCTTTTCATTGATAAATGTTAAATGATGGTAGACACCTGGGCGTGGGAGAGCCACATCATTTTGAGATGCGACTGATAATGCAATGCAATACCGGTGTTCATGTCATCATCAGTTGCATTTAGTCCAGTCATCTATTTTTATATCAGATTTAGAAGTATCACACCAGTCAGTCTCTAACAGATCTACACTGGCAAACATACCAGCAACTCTTTTTGACAATCGGCTGACCAAATCCTTTTGTGCAAATGTACTCAGTAGTTTACCTCCTTTAAAAACCACAGCGTTGATAGATTCAGTGTGGCTGGGTGTTGTGACTTTAGATAGTGTTTGCCTGACTTAAAGCTTTGCTGTGCAGTTGTGTAACCAAGCATCTGTAGCTTGTGATTTGGGATTAGTGAAGCATTCCATTTCTTCTTATTCAGCTAAAGATATCCCACCTCATTTCAGTTGTCAAATATTGCATGTTAAAAAGGTTTTTATTTTGTGGGTATATATGTGATGCTGGCCACATTTTAAAAAAAAAGGAAAAAAAAAGAAATCAATGTGGTGTAATACAGTAATGCCTATTTATTGCACAATCCTCTAAAGGTGTTTGCCTCATATTAATCTATATTGCATGACCTTGTGCTAATCTGCACATAATCACTCTCCTCTGACAACTTTTGAGGATTACACTGCTTTCTCTTGTAAGTATATCGATATTTAGATCACTGGAAGCCAAATTATGTCCTCGTACATCAGTTTTCCACCTGTACGGCAGTCTCACAAGAAGGACTATAGATGCACATGCTTTGTTTTTACCCAGGTCTGTCTACAAGCATAACATAATAGGTTTGGTGGTGTTAAAATAGTGAATCCTGGCCCTCTATTTCCCACAAAGTCTCATCTTTGCTCACAAATAGTTTACCTTGGTTTTTGTAAACGTATAAATTATGTTTACTTATCACAAGCCTTTGTAAGTAAAAACATTTGAGGAGAGTAATTGGCAGCGGGCTATTAGCAGGTAACTCAATAAGCTGTTCGTCCGTCCTGTTCTGCTCATTCACACAGTCAGCAGCCTGCACCGGTCCTTGTTAATGCTTTATGGAAATCACCCTGCCATTTTCCATTTGTGAATAATGATTATTCTAATAATGTTGCAGAGGAAAGGAAAGTGTTTGTTGCTCTCTAATTCCCCACTTACAACCTTTTTAGTTTTATTAGTCGACAGTGCAACCGATTACTTCTTTGACACAATTGTATACTGTTTGTCCTTCGGCCTAAGATACAGCCCTTGTTTGACTAGGTTTGTGACCTTAATCTGTGCAAACTGTTTTAGCTGTCTCCACTTTGTACATGAAGGTTACTTACCGTAGCATTGAAAAGAATGAGATTAATGGCGTTTTTCCTAATGGGCAGAGTTTGCCCTCTATTTCACTTCACCAGTGGGTCTGCGGGGACTCCACTGTGAATTTCCCATCTGCTCACCCTGTGGTATTCTGTCTGTAATGTGAGTTAATTGAGTTCTTTTATAGCTTGAGATCACAGTTCCTCCTCTTTCTCTCCTGTGGTCTCTCTCACTCACTTTTTATTGAGACAAAACATATTGTGTAGAATTTCAGCTGCAAAAATCTTCCCAGCAGAAGAGTGTGGGTTTGAAAGGATTGATGTCTGTCTGATGTATGCAGGAAGCCTGGTGTGATTGTAGGCTCAGGAAGTGGTATGGCCCCACTGTGCTGCTACATCAGCAGCATGTGCTGTTATGTGTGCCACAGGAAGTGGCAGAGAGGTCACTGTCTGTCTCTCTCTTTCCTTTTTAATTCTAGACAGGCAAAGATATTGGCATTGTGAGAGAGTGTATAGAGATTCATGCTCAGACTTGATCTATTGCTTTGGTTACTGTCTTCCCAATATGATTGTTTTACAAATAAAGATAGTGTTTGTCTTATTTATCATGAGAAATATCTTTTAAGTCCTAAAGAGCATATTTGACAGGTAGAGACATTGCTGAGACAAGTGGTTTTTGATTTATGGAAGTCGTTTGCCCTTTCCTTCTGTCATTTACAGTTTGGGCAGTAACAGTGTTTAACTGTTTAGGGGTGATAGCAGGGGCACGACTACCTACCACATAAAAACCTTCTCCCCCCATAGTTGTGGTTGTTTAATGGGTGGAGTTGGAATCTGCTGTGTAAACACATTCCTTATGAAGGTGGAGGCGTTCCCAGGAGGAACACCACTCACAATGTCTCTCTCTGCAGAACTGCTTGTGGAAGGAAATGACCCCAATTGGCCTATGTGTTCCTGAGTAAGCAGGGCTCCAACAGTGAGCATGACAGAAGTGGGGAGGTGTCATTGACCCCAAATGTCCTGGATAATATAAATCAATGGCAAGTTAACAGATATGATTTGAACTCTACAACAGAGAATGTTTGGTCTTCCCGTGCCCCTGACATTTGATTTCTTGAAATGGTGCGGCATCTGTGACGCACCAGCAGAGTGAAAAATTGATGATGGTGTAACTTGGTATAAATGCCAATCGGATAGTGAGCCATGGCAATTCAGATTTGGCATTTTAAAAGGTACTTAACAAAATTGTTGAAGAAGATGTGAAAGACATCCTTTTAGTAGGGACTTAAAGCAGCAAAGTGAAGGATGGTGCATAGCCTCTCCTCTCTTTCGAGACTTAACATTGGCAGTTTCTCTCACCCTGGAGCTGTTACAGTATGCAAATGAGCTGAGCTGGTCCGATGTACAGTAGCGACTAGGTCATAATTATTTTACTGTGCAATATGTGATACAATTCTCTGATACGTTATGCTACCCAGTAGACATGATGTAGAAAACAACTTGGCAACTAAGGCCGAACAGTGGTTTGATTAAATCGTTAATCTCTGTGTTACAGACATGGTCGATATGTGCAATATCGTGATGTAAGAAGCTATTTTATTAGTTATTTATTTTCCTTAATTAATAGTTACTGTTGTCATTTCATTCTCCCTACAGATATACTCCTACTGTCACTGAACACTGTCACAATTGTATGGCTACTTTGTCCAGCAGAAATAGGCAGTGTGTGGGACTGTAGGACCATAACATTGTGTCGCTGGGCTCGGTACCAGACTGGAATCTAGAACACAGGAATCACCTGACTAGTTATATTAACAGTATATTATATTGATTATAAGATGATTCCCTGTTTTGCAACACCTGTTTCTGGATAAGACTTTTCAAAGACTTTGAATGAAACAAGGTAGGCAGAAATGGTTTCATTAACGCATTTTAAATGTATTGTCACAGTTAAATAAAATACAGTAAATTAACAAAAATCAAATGACCAGTATCAGCATTCCTTAATTAGACAACTCAGTAGAGTGACTGCTGTCATATTTAGACCTTAAGGGCTATGGAGCTTTCTCCCTGTATCTGGCCTAGTTTCATCTTCATGAGACTAGGATCTGATCCCTCACCTACCTCAGGGCACTGAAAAACACATTAAAGCTCAAATACACTCACACACTCCATCTTCTTTTCTCCTACAGATACTTTTGCTTCTGACTAAGTTTATAGCTTTTTGCTTTTGATAAATTTGCTTCTAACTGTTTGTCCGAAAACAGTGACAACTTATGCGATCATCCAAATAGGGCTGGAGCTCATAATTTTTTAAGATAATCTTTTTTTATGTATTAGATCAATCTTAAGAACCCTAGCTATGTCTGGCATATTTTGTCTGACCAGCAACCTCAAAACCCAGAAGTCTCCACATGTTATCATTTTTTTGTCTTTTGATTGATGGTGATTAAGCAGCTTTTCATTTCCATGGTAGATCCTGTAAATGTTGAAATATAACAGTCGTATTAAGGTGTTTTCTGTTTGTTCCATTCTTTCGGCCTTAACTGTATTTTCAGAAGGTGTAACCAGCATGGCATAACTGGGCACGGGTTTATGCAGTGTTACCCCTAGAAATAGACCTAGGACTAATAACTGTTTTATTGTATTATTGTTGTAAGAGCCTATATCTTGTTTGTAACACTTTGCAGAGCAGTCAGCTGATTGGTGGATGTGTAAAGAATGGGTGGAGATGAGAACAAGTTCTGTAAGGGGTAACAGCAGTGAATAATTTAGCAGTCTTGTCTAGTATTTCAATGCCTTTAGGATCTGACTCCTCTATGTGTATAACATTGTATTGTAATTGTGACACAGTGGATCTCGTTTCCTAGAGCAGTGGTTCCCAAAGTGGGTGCAGCAGCACCCTGGGGTGCCTTGAGGATGAGCCAAAGATGCTGCAAGACTTATATTATTGTACATTTATTGTCCATTTTCACCACTTAAAAAATATCGGCAACACTTACATTAACTATGTTTTATGCTTTCAGACATATCACAAAAAAACAATAAATATCAAAATCACTGTATTAAAAACTCTTTAATATGCAGTTATATTGCAGCTAATGACATTACAATAATTACTCCTAAAATATACAGTAAATATTCACACATACTTGGTTGATAGTTGTTGCCCAGCATTTTAACTTTATTTGTTTAAAGAAGATGCACACATAAAATACCTACATAAGCCTACAGCTTGCATTTCGTTGTACAACCCTGTGTTTTAGAATGATGAATAAATTAACCATGAACCTTGTAAATGCTGACGTAAATTTGAAGTTGAGGATGAATGAATCCACTGCCGACACGGTATCTTAATGATATCTGACTGATGGCTCCTGTTTGATGCTATTGACTGGTCAGCACTTTCACGCGGCTTTAAAAATAAAAACGTACTTAAAGACTGACTATAACACTGTTTAGCAACAACAAGTTGATATGAGAAGCTCTCAGATACAATTCTATATTAGGTTGTACAGCAATAAGTTGTCTTTTCCTTGTTCTGATGACTGTGTTGCTCAGCAGTTACACTCTGGTTGCAGTTAAAATATTCTGCTTGCATGCTCAATGCTGATTGGTCACCTTCACAGACAAAACAGGTGGCGACCTTGAAGCCAGCTCTACATTAGTTTTCACTTACTGCTGGGTCCAGGAAAAAAATACTCAGACAAGCAGGCCTGGAGCTTAATATAAAAGCCTCATGATAGCTCTTTTCAACTATTACAGTTACCAGGCATTTTTAATTTGGGCCGTTGTGGCATGAGCTGTGACCTTCTCAGGAAAATGAGCAATGCTTGTGTGGGCTAATGGGTGTCACTCCATAATGGTAGTTTCTATATTAAGGGAGATCGTTCTTTCACTGTTCTGACAGCCTCAGTTCAGTCAATGGCTGTTAGGAGAGAGTTTCACCCGCTTCCTTTGTTCTGTTCGACTCCCTCTCTTTTTCTGTCAGTATTTGTCTCTGTCATTATGTGTCTCTGTCATTTCTCCCTGTAATGCTGTCTTCCTCGCCTCAGTTACACGCACCAGCCAGTCAGCTTGTTGCTAATTAAATGGCCGCGTCCTGAGAGGTGGGATCTGGAGTATGTCCAGATGAGGTTGTCAGGTACAGTGTCTTCAAATTAAATTGACCCCTGTTTCCATTTCTCCACTTACAGACGAGGACTGAATCCACCCCACAGAGTCAAGTCCATCTCCATGACAACCTTCACGCAACAGGAAATCGAGTTCCTACAGAAACATGGCAATGAGGTAGGCATGGCGACTGTTTGCCCTGTCACAGTTGTTGAGGTCAACTTTCCCACTGCTTTGGCAGGTTTACTGACTGTCCTGTGTATCCTGTATTTGCTGTCCATCGGTGACATATTTTTTAGACAATATGGGAATCGTGTTGAAGGGTGATTGAATGTCACTTCTCAGAAGTCTGGGGCGGCGGTGGTGGTGGGGGCTTGTTGCTAACTGGAAATCTGGTGAAGCTGGTGAAGAAAGCTGAAAAAGACCCAAATATTTTCTCAGGACTTGGTGGAAACCAAAGCAGCACTGGAGGGCCAGTACATTTTGTGGCATACTTCTGTTTGTTGTGAAAGTAAAAATTTTTAGGGCAAATGCAGTATGACTGGCCTCTGTCTTTATTTGAAATAATAAACATTTCATTTTCGTGATAACGTTTTCAACCATATTGCAAAGTACTAATAAATATAAAATGTCAAATTATATAAATGGTTAGAGGTGACAGTCTTTATGAAATGTCATTCAAATTCTGCAGCTCTCACCTATCCATCATAATCAGATAGGGTAGCACCACATATTTGTACTGCACAGAGGAATCAAACTGCATCATCATTCACCGTTTCTGGTAAACGGAGTATGAAATAGAGCAGTGCCACCTGGGAAGCACAGCCTATTAAAAGCTGTAGCAAAGTGGCAGGGCAAGCAGACATACAGGAGACTCAAGGTTGGATGCATATATCCTTCAAGGCTGCTATATAAATACTACAACCCTCAAGTCGCTTTTTGTCTTTCCGCAGAGAGCACTTGACACAGAAATAAACTGATAGAAAAGGGTGCACTTTATATTTTCAACAGTTGCTGTTTCAAAATCTTGCTGATAAGAAAGAAAAAGTGAGCATGTGCTGTGAGTGTGTGTGCATGTACATCAAAGCCACCTGAATAAATGACAGCAGCAGAGGCGTATGTACCACAGCCACGTTGCCTCTTGCAGCACTATCGCTTCATTTTCAATGCAGCACCCTATACTGAGTGCACACACGCATGAAGCCTATAAATCTCTCTTTACAGGATTAGGCAAATACTTTAGGAATGCTATCCAAAACCCAAGGCCAGACAAAGGTGAGACTTAGACTGATTTTTCACCAAGCAACTGTGTTCAATCTGTTTCCAAACATGAGGCCAACTCATGTTTGACTCCTCTACACCAAACGTGGCTAAAACATAGTAAGTAAATAGTAAATGCTCTTTTGAATTTGACCCGCACTTAGTGGCCTTAAGGTGATTAACTATATCATCACTACGCAAGTTTTCATTTCCTTGTGCCGCTCTTTTGCTTTGGCTTAGCAATTTTTATGGCTAATCATGAAGGTTGATGAGCCCTGCACTCATTTGTAGCTGTGTGTGCTACAGAAATGTTAAAAATCGCTTTTACTCTGTGTGTTCCAGGTATGTAAACAGATCTGGCTTGGCCTTTATGATGACAGAACCTCCTCAATACCAGACTTCAGAGAACCACAGAAAGTCAAGGAGTTCCTTCAAGAGAAATATGAGAAGAAGAGATGGTAAGTCAGTTTTACAAGCTGGCAGTGCAAAGATATGAACAATCCCCTGGCAATGTGCACTGCACAGACATGTAGCTGTTTCTTTGTGTTTTTCTTCTCTCTGGCTTGGAATGTCTCACAGGCAGCTCGTAGCAGTTAGCCTCGAGCAAGCCACCAGATATCCTTCTTTAAATGCACAGAATGTAGGTCATTACAGTCAAGCTGCTTTATGTGCAGGAAGTTCCATGAAGTTATGGGTTTAATTGTGTTCAAATATGCGTGAGGGTTAGCATGGTTGTTACTGGTGCACTGTGGCTGCTGAGTGTGGTGACTAATTAGAGTTATTTCAGACAAATAAAACCAATGGCACACCTAGCCAAACAAGTGCCTGTCATATTGATAGTTGCAAATCAGGGATTGGCCATCAAAAGTAAATTTTAATTTAGTGAGACTGTTGTTTTATGCAGTTAGACTGTTTCCGTAAAAAAACGGAGATGCGTCATTAACACAAATGTCTTTTTCTGGATATTCAGATATTCATTGAAACTATGCACCTAATAGTGGACTATTAGATTATATTACACCTATTAGTTTAGGTAGTAGTGCTTCTGTCATCTGTTAGTGTTTGGTCTCTGAAGTCTGACCAAAATGAGAGCAAGGAGTGGTGCATGTCTCAACATGCCACCGTTGGCTGCAGACCTGCATTCTCACCGACATAGGCCTCTCCTGTAACACACAACTACACATCAGTAGTAATGGTACCATTGTCATAACTGTGTCAAAGAATCATGGTCTGTCTGCAAGCTGTGAATCACATTTGCACACAAATAAACAATCCTTATTATCACATTTGGATTTGCATAGCATTGGTTTTGCCAAAAGGCTGCAGTACCATTATTTTGAAAACCCTAGATTATTTCAGTTTATCTTAAATATTATTCCATTTGCCAATTAGCCAGTAGCATCTGGTGGGATACCATCTGGTGGGATTGGTTACCTTAAGTATTTGAAATTACATTGTGATATACTGTAATGTATATTAATGAAGGTAGATTGTTTTGGTGCTGTATTTTAACAGCTGCTTGGCATTTAGTGTAATGTAATGCATGTAATTTGAACTGTTTCCTAGGTACGTACCTCCTGAGCAGGCCAAGGTAGTGGCATCCGTCCATGCTTCCATCTCTGGCTCCTCAAACAGCAGCACCAGCAGCACCCCGGAGGTTAGACCACTCAAATCCCTGCTGGGGGAGTCAGCCCCCTCCCTACACCTCAACAAGAACACCCCGCCTAATCAGGTGAGATTCATGTAGTGCACACGCACGTACACATGATGAATTTGTAATTATTGCCAGACATTTTGGTTCACCCATCAAGGGCTGGTGAGGTTTAAGGAATTACTTGCTAAAAATAACCATTCAAAAATAATTAAAGGTACAGTATGATCATCAAAGTATGTTTTTTGAACATCATCTTGTACTACCCATAGAAGAAAACTAGAACATAGAATAAAACATCAGTGGTATAAGTTGCACAATGCCTTTTAACAGCATTTTGGATTTCTGCAATACATTTTCGCCATTTTTGATAGATTTTACCACTTTTTGTGGTAAACACAGCAGACAGCTAGTGTGAGTCATTGGTTTGCTTTGATTCGACTGGCTCGCATTCAGAAAGTATACAGTTATTGATTTATCTGCCTGATAAAGAAGAACTGTAGCTTTTGGTACTTGTAAGAAGTTAATATCAGACCCCATCTTGAATCTTCTTATATCTGCAAACTTCCAGCTTGTGTACATCTGAGGATTAATCAAACAGTGCGAATTCTTCCAAACCAATAAGATGCGGCCATGTCTTTAAGCGTCATCCTTTTTAATCAGGTCTTTTTGTTATCAATGACCAAATATACCCACTGGGATAAATTTCATCTTTCCTTACTAATGCTGTTATACGAATGAAGACACACTGACATAGAATCAAAAGGCCTATTACTTGTCTTCTTTAGTCTTTGTGTGAAGCTTGTTGAAGGACTCAGAGCCATACACACATATTTATGCATGCTGACCAACACATACCTGAAGTTTCTTCAAATCCATTTCTTGTCTCCACCAGTCTCCAGTGGTGAGCCGTGGACAAACCCATCAGCAGCAGTTCCATGACAAGAGGTTTGACCTCCTCAGTGACTTGGGTGGAGACATCTTTGCTGCCCCGCCCAACATGAATGCAGGCGCCAGCTCCAGTTTTGCTAACTTTGCACATTTCAACAGCCACTCAAGTAAGGAAAAGACAAATAAACGAGCCATACATCTAAGACAAAAACTCATTGAATCATCAGTGTGACCTTTTATGTTTGAGTTTGACACTGTGCAGGGAATTTCACCAGTTGAGAAGACAGAAAAATACTAAATATCTCTATCTAAAAACACATGAAAGTGATCTACTGAGACATAAAGCAGTAAGGGAATTCAGGAAATTAGCAATAACTCCAGTCACAATGGTACTGTCTTTTAATTGTGGAAGTTGTTTCAGTCACAGTATTTCACAGGCTGTACCAGGAGCATCAGATCATATGCCATGGAGGGCTGAGTGCATGCAAGTTTTCTTTCACCAGTTTCCGTCACTAGTTAAACATGTTTACTGGTGAAGTCACCTCAATTGTTTAGAGGAAAAATATGATAAATTTCAGTTGAAACAAATTCAAATTTGTTATGTGCAAGTAGGCACGAGTACCTCTTTGTGGAGAACACCTGTGACAACTGATGTGAATACTAGACATGTAATGTTGCAGCCATTTAAAATGCTTCAGGTGTTTTAGGAGACAGCTGCATGCTGATTGATGTTGCATTCTAATTAACTTCTTTTATAGACTGTGGCAGAAGTTCAGGATCATGCAGAATCTGTTAAATGTCAGGAGCCACGTACTTCTGTGATTGCAAAACATGGCCATACATTATGGAATAGTACCAGAGGTGCTATGGACAGACACATCTCCATGGTTACTAATGCCTGTAACATAGGGCTATTAGTGTTTGCTTCCCGTGGAGGATAATGTCCTCTCATTTCCCCCTCAAAGAGCCATCAAGACTCACCCTTAATGCTGTGACTAAAGTGGCATCCACACATCTCCACGCATAGTGTTACGCACACGCTTATATGCTGTGTGCTCAGCAAGGAGTCAGTATCTCATGGGAGAGAGTGAACGTCAGACCATCTTGCCTGCTTTTTAATTTATTTTTATGTGACACCACTCTATGATTATCTCTCATATATGTCACATAATCCATTGTATTTGTTTTGCAGTCCATGTATTTTGTCATTATATGTGTAAATCCATTCTATTATTATCTCATCCATTGTTTTCCTCTCATTGTGTTTTTTTGCTCATCTGCCTGTCTGAACCTCATCCTGACACCACCTCCAGCGGCACAGAATGCCAACGCAAATGCAGACTTTGCTAATTTTGATGCATTCGGGAGCACTTCTGGGTCGACAGGTGGTTTCCCCTCCGCACCCCAAGCCCCATTCCATCCCTCAAATACAGGTAGAGCACGATCTCTTCACTGGGCAAATGGCACACATCCAAATCACTCTCACATAAAGACATTCGCTTATATAATTATGTATACACATGTATTGAGCATGTGCATATAGGCTAAACACCAACAACCTACACACATGCAGCAGATTGTCAGCCATGTTTTCTGTCAAGTCACGAGTTTTGTTGCCATTTGTATTTTAACTGTTGTAACGCATATCCTCTGCTTCCCAAACCTTTCCATATGTGCAAAGTCCATTCATCCGGTGTCAAATTTGAAAGACCTCTGTGCACCAGGTGGTCGCATTACTTTCCAGTAGTCCAAATTTGGTTTATAAACTTCCTCAAGGCAATAAAAAAACGCTAAATACGTATTCCTGTTTTCTAAAACAATTCAACAAATTGTGCTTGGCTGCAGTTGAACACATGATATTATGTTTACATGGTATGTGCCTTAAGCCAAAAACTCAGAGGACACAGAGCATGAAGTACTGTGCACAGCAGCACAGACACACTAGAAGCATTCACTCTAAGTGCCACTTGTAGCATCATATCTCTATGACCTACTTTTGAAAGCTTCATTTTACAATGGTAACTGCTGGGTTCATACAGGTCACCCACTTGTGTAAAAAATAAACAACAAACCTAGTTTTAAAGAGCAAGCGATGGTTGTACACCAGAGTAGTGTACACTTACTACACTTACTACACTTTAGACGTTTTTGGCTTATATATCTGATATATCTTGAATATGCAATATGCTGAGTCCAATTTATTTTTTCTGAGATGAAAATACCATAAAGTAGGCAAAGATCACTGTGCACTCACTAGGCAGGTGATTATAGTGATATAGTACCTGCAAAACACCAGGTTAATTACTGCTATAGTACTGTAACCACACATTGTCTTTCCCTATAGGAATATTTCAGGATTGTTTTAGAATATATTCCGGTTTTAACATTAGTGTAGCATGCTGTGGATTTTGCACTGTGTGATTTTGTTGAATCTATGCTCGGCTCATAGAGCTGGCATTTTAATTTGGTATACTGTGGTCTTAAAATATATGATTGAGACATACTGTTGTTTTCATCTTACCTGTGTTTGTTATTCTGGTTCATATGTCCCTTCATGCGGTTTTACATAACATGTGCAGTATTCACGTTATGTAAAACTTCCAAGAGTATTTGCTTAGCAGTAATTGGCTGTCAGGCTTTTTACCTGAGCGCTTTGCCTTCTCTCTCAAGTGCTTCTACAAAAACATTGACTCTCATACACAAACACACAATTAAGCCTCCTCCCCTTGGTCTCAGGAAACTGTTGTGTGCTACAGTGCCCTCTGCTGGAGGTGTACATTGATAGCTATCTTCTTGTGGAGCTGCACAGTGATCTCTTTAGTATGCCTATTGCTTGATGGATAAAGCTCCCCTCTCTCTCGTGGCTTTGTAAGATAATCCCTTTCTCACAGACACTGACTGACTGTGCTATCTGGCCTAAGCTGTCCATTCTGTCTCATGTGTTTTTCATCCTTTGCTTGAGCAGCAGTTGATTTGCTTTGACTTCACGCTTTTTAATTTTTACCTCTGGTTTAGCTGACGTCTTTTCTTTTGTTTCTCCGCCCTGTCTTACATTGCTCATTGCCCCATTTCTCCCTCCCTCTTTGATTTTTCGCTGCCAGCATTCACTGTGCTCTCATCTAGCCGCAGTATGGGTGAGTTTGCCACTGCTCTGCCTCTTCAGGGTGCACACAGTAAGTCTCTCTCTGGGCTCGCCCTCTTAACAGCTTTCACCCTTTCCACCGTCTCTAATGTGTAGTCACTCTGATCCTCCTCTCTGAATGTAATGTGTGTCTCAGCATGTAGTTCTTTTTGTGTGTGCAACTCTGAATCACTGTTGACAATCTCACTGGTTGAAAACAGGGATAATAAGCTTTGATTGTTGGTGTCAATTTGGAGCACCACTATGGAGAATAGACCAAATGGAAGGACATGAGAATGTAGCAATGCAAAATAAAGAAAGAAAAGAAAGAGAATCAAAGAGAACAGAAACTGATAAAAACAGGGTAGCATCAGACAGTCGCAGTACTGTTTTTAACACATCTTTTCACTTTCCTTTTAGAGCAATAATAAGGAAAACACAAGAACACTGTTGAGGACACTGTCTATCTATCAGTTATTTATGATAAGTAACTTTTCTGTAACCCTGTATGTTATGTAAGAAATAATAAGGGAAAAAAACGTGATGATGATTTCTTCAAGAGTAGAGTTACCCCAGAAAAGGACATGCTGTTTTAAGCTTTCTGGTATACTTAAAAATCATCATCAGGAGCAGGTTTAGGTTTAGGAAACAACAGCTAATAAATACGAGGTGTGCCTGGTATTCTCAAGGCTGTCAATTTTATGTAAACAACTTCAGTTCCTCAGAAGCTTTTAGACCACTGTTCAGAGAAGGTTTATATCTGCTAATGGCAAACGCTTCTTTAAATGCTTATTAGTATTTTCTTGTCGGCTCTCCCAGTAAACGCTCTTTGAACAGTGTTCTGACAGTTTGCATGCAAGATTGTACCTGTCCCTGTGCTCTTGACAGATCTTTTACAGTTTGGCTTTTCCCCGAGCTAAAGGTAGTTATACAAACAGATTTCCATGGAATGCAATTAAACCAGTGGTTGAGATTTTAACTGGTGTGGGGGTTTCAGTGTCATTACTAAAAATTGCCTTCTCTCCTCTTCAGGATCACAAAGACTATTCTGTGTCCAAGTTAGCTCAGTATCCAAAATATTTTGTTGTACCGAGTTAGCATTAAATATTGTGATGTATGAATCCTTTTTATTGCATTGCAAACAAATCAGTTCTCCCTAACTGATTTCTTAGTATGCTAGAGAAACTCATGGAGTCTGGCCTGAAGGTTGATCATAAAGAAGTGCCTGAATTAACATGGCTGTCAAACATAATAGTGTGAAACAAATGACACATAGGTATTTACAGCGGTAAAATTGTAAGCAGTTCTTTAATAGGCTGTGTTCTTTGCAGAAAAAAACATTTATACATTTATCAGTTTTCTGTGTTGTTGTTTTGCTCTAAAAAAGCAATGACTATGTGTAATAATTATTTGTTTCCCTAATCACAATCTCATATCAGGTTGAAAGTGATGGTCCGCTCATTACAGAGCTTTGTAATGCCTACAGGGCGGGTGGCAGACTAAAGATTGTTTCCATTGAACTATCAAGTTGTTTTCCATATCACTGTTAATAAATTTTGGGTTGGTTTTGTCTGTAATTCCCTTGATCCACAGTATGGTGCTGAACTGAGCTAACTGAGGCACTCAGGAAAGGTGCACATCATGTGCCTCGAACAAAAATAAATGCTAATTTTATGCGTTCCTTAGGTTCATAGGCTAATGGAGAGCCAGCATAGTGAAGTGTTGCAGAGGACATGTTTTAGAAGTGTTATCTATCCTATAGATAATGAAGGTATTCCAGCCCCAGCCTGACTCCACCCCAACTTTACCCTCCATGCAGCTTCTTATCACCCTCTCCACCCTGTTAATACTGTCACTCAAAACCAACAATCGAGGTCCCCCTTATGACTTTTTAATCTCTCTCTTTCATGCAGGTAGCGCCTCAGGGGGACTAGCAAATGCCAATTTTGCAAATTTTGACAACTTCCCCAAATCGTGTAGTGCTGACTTTGGATCCTTCAGTTCCTCCTCCCAGAGTAACTCCACAGGAGCTGGCAGAGATGCTGTACAGAGTACTAGCGCCCCTGCCGATAGATACGCAGCCCTGGCTGACCTGGATAACGTGTTTAGCTCTGGCAAAACAGAGCAAGGTAAACTTCTCCTGCCTAGCCTGTCTCATAGATCTCAATTGTAGGGATAGAGGTTGACCCAAAAAAATAAGTCTTCTTCCCAGTGCAGGGACAGGCATAGTCTCTCTCAAAACATGGCTGATTTACATTTTCTAGCAAACGCCTAATTCTGTATCACTTAATTTTTGGCTTAGCCAAGGCTTGGATGCATTTTGAGATGGCCTTACCTTTTTTTGTTTTTTAAAATCGCCCCCCTGGCCTCAGTGCCACAGAACCAGCCTGTATAAAGACGACAGGCCTCTGCACATGGTGGAAATACCTCCTTGCTTTAAAGAATGCTATATGCATTGGTTTCATTGGAGAGTTTTAATGTCACATGGTCAAAATTCTGGCACTCGAGCATCTGTGAATTGTACTGGGCTGGTACTAGTTTATTTTGTTCATATTACAAACTGTATTTCTGTGCTAGAAAATGCAAATTTCCTAATAATTAAACATTTATTCCCCATCATTTTTTAATAGGTTGAATATGGCAGCTATCTCCGGACCTTTTGTTTGTGTCTTTGAAATTTGAATTTTCCTCCTGGATCAGTTGAGTCGAGGTGGATTGAACTTGGCTCTGCTGTCATGTGCTTCTATTCCAGGAGGTGGTATTCCTGGTGGGGTGAGCTCAGCCGCAGCAGCAGCAGCAGCAGCAGCAGCAACGGGAGGGGGTGGTTTGCCTCAGAAGCAGCCAACAGGGGGGGACCGCTATGCTGCTCTAGCTGAGCTTGATACTGTCTTCAGCCCCTCAGCCCCTGCCACCAGTGTTTACAACACCACCAGCACCTCACAAGGGTGAGACACTAAACACACACACATGCACACACCACAGTAAGACCCCTGCTATAGTGGTCTAAATCTACAACTGAATACAGTTCATAATCCAAAGCAACTTGACCTCCAAACATACAGTGACAACACTCCCATCACACAGGATTGTTCTGTGGTTTCTGGTCTTTTTGCAGGCTTTCCTGATAAGCTTATGTGTTGACTTTGTTTCACTGCAGGGGTATGTTTGGCCCAGAGACTGGGGTGTCATCAGCACAAGCACAGCAGGCCTTGCCTGGAATGGCTCAAGGTTTTGGAGGTGAGTGAACCTACAGGCTCTTTTCTGATGGTTTGTGCTTATTGTGCTCCTAAATTGAAATCAGTAATGATTTTTAGAAACTCTAAAGTAATGTTGGAAACAAGATACAGTGTACTATAGGTAATTATAGCTAGATTGTGCAGTTTGTTCCATTCTTTGAAAAATCTTCATGTTATGTCAGACATGGATACTCTTTCTCTGTAGTTTTTGTTTCTTTTTAGACAACCTGCCTCACTGGTAAGTTTGGCACTTAAGAAAAATGTCAACCCTATGTGTTATAACATTACAGCAGTTTTTTGGAAACCTCATCATCTTACTGCTTAGGACTCTGCACAAATCTTAATTTATCAGCAGGAATTTAGCCATGATCAGTTTGGTTCAACAAGAGATAATTTGTGTTCCAGAGATTTGAAGTGGAAGTGGGGGAGACCACTGACAGTGAACATGTTGAAATGGAGCATCCTCCATGAATCAGTGCTTTTGTTTTTAACATGTTTAGTCCATGCACTTTATTGTTCTGTGTCACGCTCTCTAATCATGTTTGGTGACTTGATACCTCTCTCCAACAGCTCAGTCAACTAATCCATTTGTAGCTGCTGGAGTCCCCCCAGCAGCAGCTCCCACCAACCCATTCCAGAGCAACGGCAGAACAGCAAACATGGCAGCAGCCGCGGCAGCAGCAGCAGGTGTGTTTATGCGTATGATTGTGTGTGTTTGAGAATGTGTAGCAGTACACCACCCAATCAACATACTCAGTCAGTGCAATAGTGCAGATTAAAATATTTTTTATGTGGAAAAAAATGCAGGTGCGTTATCGTACAGCAGCTGTATGATTTGTTTGATTTCCTTGCACACCCAAAGTGGCAACCTTTGCCCAGGTGGCCTCAGTAATGAATAAGCCTCGGAAGATACTGCCAAACACACAGGCAACCAATCAGGGAGGTGGAAGAGAAAATGATAACATAAAAAAAGTGCTGACTATCAATTTTGTTCACTGTGGAAATGGGTAGCATGACTAGCGTTTCCATTTACTGGTGTGCGCAAGAGAAATAAAAGCTACAGTAAGGTGCATTAATTGAGATCCAGTTGTCTGTCTGATTGCTTTTGCCATGCCGGACAGGCTTGATGAGGGTTCTTCATGGGCAGGGTTATCCCCCCGCCTTTGGTAGGTTCCCTTGTGCTCTCTGCTTCCCTTTTGCTCTTCTGTGCCTTGCTCTGGCAGTGCCCTCTTGTCCCTTTAGCAGATCTATCAGGAAAATGTTGTGGAGGTAAAAATAATCACAACATTCAGAAATAGGGGTGTGACAAAATATACAGTAGCTAGGGGAGAATGGGATACGTTGAGCTTAGTGTGTAAAATGAATCCCACTCCTTTGAAAATCTTGGAAATCATGTAATCATGGATTAAGCAACAATAATTAGTTTCCACATTCATATGGAGAGTAATTGGAGTCGTGTCATTTCATTATGATTAAAAAAGTTTGTTTTATCTATCTAAATAATAGGTATCCTTTTTTTCTGAAGAATGGCAGTACCCTAACGCCCTCTACTGGGTTCCTGTGAATTCACTGATAATGGCTTCCTCAACATTTTCCTTTTATCAGTTGGCAAGAAGCATAAACTCTCTTCTGCCTTTTTTAAAACATTAAATGACACTAAGAATCATCTAGTCATTCATTAGCTTCGTAGTGTCATAAAATGCTGCATTCAATGAATAAATCCAGTAAAACATTAAAAACTGTTGATTTTGTTTAATGGACATTGGATGTAGCATTTCTACCGGATATCATATTGTTTAATTGCCATCTGGCTGTCTAACTTACAACAGTTTGATTTCACCTGTTGCACTGTGAGAATGCCGTGCTCCTGTGTGGTCATCAGAAGTCAGACACTGGTGCTACACTTACTGCAAGTGTTGAAGCCTCACGTCGGACCCTTGTTCAGACAATCCCTCTCTTTTTCCTAAGGTTTGTCTGGAGACAACCTTAATCTGAATTTGCGTGTGTTTAAACTGTATAAATACACACGTGAGATTCTGATGATCTCAGAGGCAAAAAGTGAAATGGACAGTTTTGGCATCGGGAGCCACATTATGGATTACAGAATCACCTGTGCAGTTATTCACCTGCTAAAGGGATGGTGACCAAACACACTGCATAGTGTAGCTGTATCTCTTTTTGTTTTCTTGTTGACTGTTCTGTAATCCCTAGTTGTTCATCGTCTCACTCATTTACTTCTACTATATTGCTTTCTAACTAACTGCTGATATTAATAACATCTTAGTATTTTCATTTGTTTGTTTTTTTTCTGCTCATGTGTGCCAGCTCCTGTGTGTAAAATTCTTGTCATAATTTTTTAAATAAAACGAAGCAATAGGTTATGTTGTCATGTGCCTGTAGATGTCTTGTATAGCCTCCTTTTTAACCAGTTGCTGTCCTGCTGTGTTGCAGCATCATTTGGCACAGGCTCCATGAGTATGCCAGCTGGATTTGGGAATGCTGCAGCCTACAACCTCCCCACCAGCTTTAGTGGAACCTTCCAGCAACCCTTTCCTGGCCAGGCTCCCTTCCCTCAGCCTCCTGCGTATCCCCAGCAACCCAACGGTGTGTGTCTGTTTGTAGATCATGTAGATGTAGACATATCTAACTATGCTGAAATTCAAGCTGGCATGTGCATCTGACTGAGTAGTCGTCACATTGTTGCACTTACATCCTTTAAAAATGTTAGTTTGCAGTCATGCTATTATATGCTGGTGCAGGATTAGTTTTGCTCACTTGAACATCAATATGTAATTAATTTGTTGGGTGGGTATTCCATCACATCTCCTAAATGAGAATGAACATGTCTTTCAGGTGGAGGATTTCCAGCCTTTGGCCAGGCCAAGCCTGTTGTGACTCCTTTCGGGCAGGCGATGGCTGGACCTATGGTCTCTAGCAACCCTTTCCTGGTTAGTAAGAGGGCTACATGCCATGATTTCCTGTAGAAAAACTTAGTTTTATACCGAGGAATAAGGGGGCATCAGTCCCATGAGCCAGGATTACTGTTGATAGAGATTAGACAGTCACATTTGACCATTGATTACATTATCACTATTGTGTGTCAGTACTACTAAAATAAAACACCAGTGGTCGGATTAAAGCTAGATGTGATAATTTTATATTAATGGATAGTGGATTTATTTTGACCCCCTCTCAATGCTAAGTACTTTTTCTGATTGTGTTTGTGTATCCCTTTTTCCTTCCAGGGTGCGGGTCCATCTGCACAATATCCCGCAGGAGGCTCCTCAACGAATCCCTTCTTATAGCGATCCATCCAATCAGCTCCACTACAGGGTCAACAACTGGCGCGCTTGCACCTATTGCACTGTTTTGTTTCACAAGTAGCTTTAAAAACACAATGTTTGTAAGAATTTGTATTTTCTATCGCCATTTGTCACGGATGGAACAATATGACAGACAGTCACGCTGACACTGTCTGTGGCTACAAAACAAAGTGATGGTGTGTGCAGAGAGAGAGGCTGATCCCCTCTTCTCTATTTAACCTGTGAACTGGCCTCTACTGAACCACAATGTATAATCAAACTGGCTGAAAACTTAAGTTATTGCATACAGTGTATCCCATTCATTATGCTGCAATTCTGTACATATGATCTTTCTTTTAGGAAATTAGCTCTTTGTGCATATCAGTATTTGTATCTAACACACAAGATTTGTTGAGACAGAACTGTTGCTTGGAAAAGCTAATGGGTACTGCCACTTACTGTATTTGTGAAGAACCAAACTGTTTATTTGTTCAGGATCCTTTTTAGGTAAACTGTTCTCACTTAAGAAAAAAAAAGCCTATTCCGTTGTCGAGAGATGAAAGAAGGAGTGACTGCTGTATCAAGGATGGGCAGGGGACCTTGATTCTCTGCCATCCCCTGCCCTGCTGACAGAGGCCCAGGTCACAGCGCTTCTGAACTACACTCAACCACATCCATAAATGGGTAACAGGAATGGCTGAGCTGAAAACCACTTACATTGGGTATTAGAGAATTTTAAGTTAATATGTAAATATATACAGTATATATATTAAAATGAATTTTAAGTAAGAAGAAATGACCAAACCATTCATTTATACTGATGTATGAAAATCTTGTACATTTGTTTTGTATAAAAAAAAAAAA
>NTHP01000109.1:899672-912439 GCA_003416845.1 Oplegnathus fasciatus
CACTGCCATTACGCTCCATCTTCTCTCTCCCTGAGCCAACTTCATGCGTATCCTTCACTGGTTCCTCAGGCCCGTCTGCTCCCAGTGGCCTCTCCTGCTGGGACTGCGAGCCCACAGCTGCAGCCTTTTCCCCTTTGAAGAACAGGCTCCTCTGGGGCATGGGCAACCAGAAGGAGACGAGAAAAGCCATGCTTACAATTCCCAGAGTGACAGCATTGATGTAGAAGAGGTCCACTTCTGTTGATTAGGGTTCATACTTCATCAGTGCTTGCTCAAATTCTGAAGCACAGTTCAGTGCAGTTCTCTGCAGTTAATTTTGTTGTACATGCAAGTGAGGCAGATTTTGAGACTTTTTGTATTAGGAGATATTTATTATCTCTCTGGAGGAGTATTCTTCATATGTAGAGAAAATATAGAGATACAATATTTATCTAAAACTTTTTAAATTTATTAATTGTTTATTATAGGTTAGGAAGCCCTACCTGCCAGGGAGACGAGCATTTGGCCCAGGCTGGCACCACAGGTATATCCAGCCAGCATGGCACTGCGCAGGTAACCAGTGGCTCTTTGGTAATTCTCAACTGGAATCACGCTGTAAATGTAGGAGAAGTAGGCCACTTCTGTGGAAGTCACTACAGCATAGTTGACCTGTTGATGGGACAGAAGAGTTTTAAAGAGATTGCAGCCTATAATGAAGCACCTTGTACCAGAAATGCACAACATAAAGCATTCTATCTTTAGAGGTTCTTCTTGAGTAATATGCAACAGTGNAGCAATACTTTGTAATGCCTGTAAACAGCAGGTCTATAGTTGTTTGCATTAGAATAAGATATTTTTTGTTTTTTAATAGACTATTCTGAATAAAACTGAAAGTTTAAAATTGTTACATGAGGAACATTATTACTATTCAACTGTTTTCAATAAATTTCAGCAGTGTTTCAGTGGACCTGAAGGAAGATCATAGCAGGCAGACCCGGGGCAAAGCAGAGCAGGAGGTAGTTGGTGACCAGGAAGAGCCCCTGTACCATAATGAGGGGCTTATACCTCAGGAAGTCAGTCAGGAGGAAGACAGGGAAAAGGAAGGCCAGGTAGGAGTATGTCCAGATAGGGAACAGGTAGTTGGTCACCTGTGGGAAACAACAAGCACCAGGGAACAATGCATATGCAACAACAGAGAACATGCATATCTCACTGTCAATCAAAACTGAAGAGCGGTTGGTCTCAGACAAGTGATCCTAATAAAAGATACAGCATTTGATGTGAACAGGCTGTAGAGTAACTTGATGTGTACATGTTTGTATATAACAGTGTGTATGTGTCTGCCATTCTTATCACTTCTCCAGAGATGTTCTTGTTTGGTCCAATCAGGTACGGTGCGAGGAAAGGTTCTGCTAGTCTGCAGCAAGCAAAAAACCCATAGAGTGACAGGACTGCGGTGGGATAAGCCCAGCCGGAGGACTTCAGCTTGGCCCAGCAGCCCATGCTTTCACCTCAGCAGAATTTCCCAGAGATNNGTCTTTGGTTTATATTCCCAGGAGCGCTACCTGAGCACCTTAGTCTTAATTTGAAGTCTGACTACCTGGGCTATCCCTTAAGTGCGTTGACTGTTCTTGAAGCTGTCGGTAATCATCAGTAGTTAGAATATACACTCATAATCTTTATAGTCTGCTCGTGCCTTAGTCATAGTTTATGAGCAATAGACTTTGACTTGTTAGGAAACAGGACAGCTGAGAGGTGATGAAATGAGACTTCAGGTATCAGTACAAGCCTTTACTCTGTGATAGATCATATCAAACAAGACAATAGACAATCCAGGAATTTGGCCCTCCCAGGAGAAATCAGCATTATAATTGTTATTATCATATATATATTTTTTGGCTGTGATTTATTTTTTATTATTGGATATATATGCGCTTTATCCAAATGTTTCTTTTGTATTCAACTATCTTACAACATTAGTGTATGGAATATCATGTTTTTATTGTGGGATGAAAGTCTGACAGAATTGGCCCCGTTTCTGATAATATGGTCTAAGTACACCCTCTGCTGGTGATCCGCTAGACTGGTTTTGAGTTATGTGTAACAACATGAGTGAATAAAATGTCTGCATGCTGTCGTAGTCTTGCTTGTTTGATGTGTAGTGCTGTCCATGGTGCTGATGCAACTGTCACGATGTTGCTGTTTTAGACTTTGTTTTGCACTGATAACTGACTTAGGCCTCGGACTGTTTGTGTATGAATTGTAAGGTTTAATAGTGGGATGAGACTACACAACTTTAGCATGTACTGTGACAACTATTTTCTCTCAATAATGAGCCTTTGGTCATGCTTCGACATGCTGAAAACTGATGCCGTTCAGCTCGGAGTATCATGTCCAGAGAACTGAAGGGAATTTTTGTGCAATTTCAAAAATGAACTCGATCCATTTACGATACGATAGCAAAGCCCACTCAGGCCAAAATTTTACCATGGCGAAGGAACAGGCGCAAAACTCAAAGTAATTTTTCTTCGAAATGGCAAGATATAAAACTACAGTTTTTATATGGAATAGAGAAAACACTTTAGACTTTGGAAATATCTAGCTTCCATTAGTCGTTGATATCGTTGAGAGAAAATAGTCATTACAGTACATGAAAAGGAGTTCTGTGAATCTGCACTCAATTGCTCTTCCTCAACGACTGGGTGTGTGTTTCAGTAAACTGAAATTGAATTGCAAGAACTGAATTAGAATTGTGAGAACTGAGTGTGGAAATATATGGAGAGTTGAATTTTCAGTTAGGATCAAATACAGTTTCAGAGCAACTGAATCCAATAATCCTTTATTGATCCCTGGAGGGGAAATTCAGGTGTTACAGCAGCACAAAGTCAGATAAAAGTACTAGTAAACAGAAACTCAAACTAAAATAGGATAAAAGATAAAGATAAATTATAAGTATATAAAAGAAATAAGAATAGAATAAAACAGAAACTATACAAGCAATTAACTCAATACTGAAACGTACAGACAATAGCAGTACACATTCAGCAACCACAACTAGTGTAGTACATGAGCTGAGTGCAGTAGCTACCATCTCAGGCAAAGTGACATAGCGTGAGTAGTAGCAGCAAAGTCGGCAGATTATACTGTACAGCAATATGATACCATCAGCTATAACAGTGTACACCAGAATATTATATAATATGATATGTAATTATACTTAAGAGTTGTCTGTATTAATAATATCGAAATATAAGGTAGTACATTATGCAATAAACTGTATAACATATTATATATATATGGTAAATTATATGTTATATATACACACATACATACATATTCTAACCGGATATAGTGTAAAATGGTGCAGCATAATATAGTATGGGATAAGTATAATGTAATGTGAGATGTAGATATAGAATGACATAATGTACAGTACAGCAATATGACTCAGAATGAGATATATAATAAATGAGTCCAGCAGAGACAGTGGAGACAATGGAGAGGGGGAGAGTAGTGTGAGTGGCAGGGGTGGGGTGGGGGGGACCAAACCATTCATTAGCTGCCTTATATGGTGATCTGCGAAAAAAAGCACACAATTAGTGTTTATACCAGTGATGAGAGGACATATAAACACTTCTGCTACATCTACAGAAGACCTGACTGACATTTTGATTAAGTTCAGCAATGACCCGGATGCGATGACTAAGGTCAGCAATGACCGCAACTTGCTTGAATGAGGTCAGCTATAACCAGGAACTGCTAGAATGAGATAGCAATTAGCAGAATTAATAAATAACAAAACTTACCAGAGAGTAATGAACATGAAAGCACTTATGAGAAAGCCTCGATTGTGGCAAAATCTAGTTGGTTTAACTGAAGAGTGAATGTCCATAGTCAGTTTACCAGCAGCAACGGATTTCTAAGAAATATGTAAAAAAAAAAATTAGTCAAAGAAGAATTGCATAGATGAAAAGAAACAAAGGTAGAAAAAAGGTGATAAGGTCTGTCAAACATAATGCTACGAATGAGGTCCGTCAACCATAGTGCTATGAATGAGGTCCGACGACCATGATGCTATGAATGAGGTCTGGTGACCATGATGCGATTAACGAGGTCCAACAACCATGATGCTATGAATGAGGTCATGTTGACCTTCATGCCATGAATGAGGCCAGCAATGACAAACTAAATAAGGGAAACTATGATCTGAACTGAATTTATGTTAGAAAATGTGAAAAGAAACAAGGGATCAGCCTTGAATATTATTAGGCGGTAAATCAAATGGAAGGGTGGTAGTGGCAGTGACTTCCATATACCAAGAACTCACCACAAGTTACGTGCGTGACTTACCGCAGAATGCAACAATATTTAGCAAGAAGCAGAATGCAATGTAAAATGTAGCAATTGGCAGAATACATAATATCAAATTTAGTCAGAAAAGCATGCTAATGAAGTAAAGGCATTTCTTTAATTGTTTGTTTTGTATTTATTTGATTAGCAGAAAGCCATGAACATGACAGCACTTACCAGAAAGCAGCAATATGTAGCAGTTAGCAGAATGCAATGAGAACGTAACGATAAGCAGAATGCAATATCTAGCAGTTAACAAATGCAATACATATATCTCAATTAGCAGAGTGCTTTGAAAATGTTTAGCAGAAGCAATGATTATGTAGCTACCAGAAACATAGCCAAACTTGTCAATGATCGGAAGACTAAATTAGGGTACCTATATGGCCTGCAATGACCAGATGCGTCAGATATTGACGGCTAGGGTCTTGTTGATTAATATGACCAGGACAGCATGAATGTGGCCGGAAATACCAGGTAAGTACAATCAAGGGGGCAGTGAGCAGAAGATAGCCGTGAAGCTGGAACACAACCACCAGTTATATGCATGATAAATGAATCTGTGCAAGCCACAATACAAGCAAGCAACTCCACATGAAAATGCTTAAGATGCTGTAGTACTGGATGAAATACTGAATCAGAAAATAGATATCTCTATCTGATAATGAATTCAAGGATGTTGACTGGGTTTTTGACATACTAGTAGAGCGCAACATAGTAAAGTGCCTAGCCTAGATTATCAGGACAGAGCTTATACGATCTCATACAGTGCAGATGACATATCGAAGGGGAGTAGAGGAAGGCTGGTGGCACGAGCCGCTGGCCGTGATACTCCCCAAACTCCACGAGAACTAGTTGTCGGAGGAAGCACCAGCTCAATGTAGAGGAAGATATGCCAACTGTTGCACTGTTGGTTGTGATGTTTGTCATGAGGTCAGCAATGCCAGGACTTGCTGGGCAGAGGTCGGCAATATGTTGACAGGTGTAATGTTTAATGACCAGTCTGTGTGAGTATTCTCAGTTTCCAAGCTTTAATAGGAGCTACGTTGAGAACATGCATACAATGCTGCTGCTGTGTACGCTGGTGCTGTTGTCACGCATGCTCACTCACACAGACTACACTTGAGTCTCTAATTACTGCGCAGCATTAACTAGTCCCAATTATTTGATAGGCTCGCTACATTACACGTTCCCTCCTTTCAGTAACTAAAGATGCATTTAGGGAAATAAATCAAATTTAAACTCTTCTGTAACAGACCATTGAACAGGACTGAGCAATAATATTGTTTATTTTCATTGTGAATATTTTTAAATTGTTTCAGTGCTAACGGAGTGAGCTCTTTCCTTACTCAAAACAATCACATGAACCTAAACTAGGCTTCCGGGTAGACTACTGGTTGCCCACATAGATGCTGAGGATTATTCTGTCTCATTAGCGATCTATGCACTAACTACAAAGTCTTTCAAGTGACAAAGTCTTTCAAGTGAGATGGCTGTTTAACCACTCTGCCTCTTAACGTGGTGTCTGCGTTGTTGTCCTTTTGTCTTGTTGTTGTTGTCCGCTGTCCGTTTTGACGGCCTAGCATCAATTGGGCTGGACTATAACCTGCTGCCTGGATGGGGTAGAGCTGAGAAGGGCAAGAGAGGGATCCTTCTGTTTCAAAATGTGTTTAGCAGTTCTCACGGCTCTTTCATCTGCACCATTTGACTGGGGGAAATGTGGGCTTGTTGTGATATGGTGAAAGTCATAAGCCTTTTCAAAGTGCTGAAACTGATGCCTGCAGAATTGTGGCCCATTATCGGTCACCAGGATAATGGGGCAACCCCACCTTGCAAAGCTGGTGCTGAAGCGAGACCTCACTGTGGCGCCCGTCATGTCTGGTAAGTAGGCAAGCTCGATATCTGGAGAAGTAACCCTAACCACCACAACATAATTTATTTTGTCCACTTCACAGTCATTCCACCATCTATGACCTCGGGCATTTGGGAATGGCAATTCTGTCGCTGTAGAGAAGCAAGTTGCGGCATGTTGTGAGAGAATCTTTCACGGTATAGTACGGCTTGATGTTGTTTGGCACTTTGGATGCATATTTCAGCCAGCCATTACTCACAAAATGCATCAACATCTGCAGCTCCGGGTCATCCTTTGTGTGTTCTTTAACCTCATCCAGACGTGAACTTGACATCGGCCATGCTGGCTGTGTGGCTTCCTCCAGGGCCAGTATGTCATCTGACAGTTCAATTGTTTCCAGGTGTAGCACTGCAGAAGGGTGTCTTGAGAGTGTGTCTGCTACTAAAAGCAGTTTACCAGGGACATACTCAGCTTTTGCGTTGAATTTCATCATTCTCTAGAGTGATTGTTGACAACGAAGTGGTACTGCATCAATGTCCTTCATGTTGAAGAGTGGGACCAATGGCTTGTGGTCTGTTAGGATAGTGAAATTATCCAGGCCATACAGGTATTTTGAGAACTTTTCACATGCCCAGACCGCAGCCAAACACTCCTTTTCAATCTGGGCATATCTCGTTTCGATATCTGTCAGGGTGTGAGAACAGTGAGCAACCGGCTGTAGATGTCCATTGTGGTCCTGAAGGAGAACACCTCCCAGCCCATAGCTGCTGGCATCGGATTGTTGGTTTGCTGACATCATAAAAGGCTAGTATGGGTGCTTCTGTCAACAGCTGTTTGACTTTTGTTAAAGCCTGTTCCTGCACTGGGCCCCACACCCATGCTTTGTCAGCCCTGAGCAGGTCGTTGAGTGGGTGTATGACGTCTACTAGGTTGGGCAAGTAGCGTCCCAGATAATGTGCCATACCCATGACACGCTTAAGCTCTGTGGTGTTCTGCAGCGGATTAATGTTTCTTATGGCCTCTACCTTTTCCGTGTCAGGTCAGTTTGCATTTTTCCTCGATGAGCTTCAGCCCGGCATCTGTGAGCATTTGTAGTACTCTCTGCAGGTGTTGTTCGTGCACCTCAGGGGTCTCTACATAGACTATTATGTCGTCCATGAAAGCTGCTGTACCTTCGTGGTCCTCATGAAGATTATTCATCTCCCTTTGGAAGGTTTTGGGAGCGCTAGAAGGAGCTTCATTTTTCTCGTCCCACAGCTTCATTGAGGCAATTAAGTCCCACACATATTCTCACTCGTCCATTTTTCCTTGACACAAGCACCACTGGGGCACACCATTCCGTTGATTCGGTTATCTCCTCAATAACCCCACATTTGACCTTTTAAGCTCCTCCTTCACCTTGGGGAGTAGGGGTACGGAAAACTGCCGAGCTGTGGTGACAGAATATGGTACTGCTCCATCTTTCAGTTTTATTTTTACTGGAGCTGTTTTCAAAAGTCCCACTGTCTCACTGGGTACGCTCGACACATCCTCCACTCTTTGAATGAGACCCATGGCCACTGACACCTCTCTGCCAAGTAGGTTATTGACTGCAGGACCTTTGACAACATGTATATTGAAACAATATTTTGTCCCTTTGTAGTAAGTGGAGGTTTTGAATTAGCTTTTGTTTTTAGCCCGCCCCTTGCACAATCCAATACAGCTTGTGAATATTCCAGCTTCGGCTGTGCTCTTAATGTTCCATAAGTGTGTTGAGAAGTAACACTGGCGTCGGCTCCACTGTCTATTTTGAACTCTATTACTATCCTGAAGTTGTAGAGTTACCGGCCACAGCGTATTGGAATCCTGCACAGTAATAGCACCCAGGTTCTGGTTCTGTTTGCTCAACACATTGCTGACTTGTAGAGTGCAACACATAACAGCATGGTGGCCTTTCTTACCGCACATCTAGCTGCGCAAACATCACTCTTGGCGTGCTGCTTGCCTCACCTCAAGCACTCTCCTTGAACTGTATTTCCCGTGCCGAGTGCTATTGCCCGGGAGGCCTATAGCTTTGGCCGCACGGAGTAAGCTCGTTTGTGTGTGCGCGTCACCTCACATAATGACTCTGCTTGGAAATCTGCCCTTTGGTCTGTTCAGACTGCCTGGCTTGTCTACATGATGTATCCAGGGTTAAATTCAACATCATTTGCAATTTCTATGACAATTCTTTGTCCAGGACACCGATCACAAGTCTGTCTCTTACATTCTCATTCTTCACTGTGCCAAACTCGCACTTCTCAGCCAAGTCATGTGAACTTCGGATGTATTCCTCCACACTTTCACCATGTTTCTGTGCCCGCTGGTGGAATCTTGCCCTCTCGTGAATCGCATTAACTTTAGGCACAAAATATTCATGTAGTTTACCGAGTACGACTTCGTACACATTTTCATCGCCCTTGTTTGCGTAGACAAAGGTTTCAACAATGTGTTCAGCTTCACTCCCAAGTGAATACAACAAAGTACACACCTGCACTTCTTAATCCTCTTTGTCCATGTTGGTTGCAATTCTGTACCTGTGGAACCTCTGCTTCCATTCAGGCCATAGCTCCGGATGACTGCAATCAAAGTTGTCTGGCGGTGGGAACTTTGTCATGGTTGACCTCTGACACCATGTAATGTTTCATGACCAGTCTGTGCAAGTATTCTCACTTTCCATGCTTTAATAGGAGCTACACTGGGAACATACATTTGCAGGTGTACATGTGTTAATGAACCAGCCACTGTGTTGTAGTAATGAACAAGTGCCCCAGGGGGAGACGGATGCATGAGGTATGGATCCATGAGGGTCGCTGAATTTCCCATAACACATTTCTGCTTACAATAAAAATCTTGTGAAGAATGAAGGATTCTGGCCACAGAAACGCTAAAGGGCTTAATTTGAACAGATACAGGAAGACATAAAATGCTTTATACTAAATATGAGCAGATACCCTTATAAAACACAGGGAATTTAGAATACGGGCCTGACTTTGTAAAAGCCTGTTCGTTAAAGCCTCTAGCCCTTGTAGTTGAGGTAATCGGGCTCCGCTATTAGACTACGGTAAAAGTTTCCTCATCGGACAGGTGGACGCCGGGAGAATGAAAACAAGGTTCCAGTTTGGGAATCTGTGAGAAGGGTCTACAAACACTGAATCCAGGTGAGGACAGTTCGGGTGCGGTGTGCTGAACAGCTATTGGTGTGAAGGATGCTTTATCAGGATGACTTTGACCGTATCGATTCTCTTGCGGTGGAGGATTCACACTCGAGATGGTTGGATAGGTTTGTGAGATTTATATGATGGAATGAATAGATGTGAAGCGCTGGCTGCAACGTGGAGGCCTGGGCAGCAGTTTGAGAACAGTTTGAAAATTTGACAGCAACAAGATGATTGGCTCACGGGGATCGTGGCAAAATTTGGTTGGTTAAACTGAAAGAGTGAACGCCCATAATCAGCTGACAGAGTTGGAAGCAGAAAGAGGGAGAGAGAGGGGGAGACAGGTAGGAGTAGGTCCACATTAGGAAAATTTGATTGTTTACCTGATGATAGATGAATAAATAAATGTGAAAGAGCCATTGCACGTAAAACATGAACTGTATTGCTTCATAGCAATAAATCAAAGATTTTATAATCATGATTGGATTTTTACCACTTGAGTAATACGGATTTACAGATTTAACTCTACTGTCCGTCACCAACTTGGTTATTTTGCAAAGATTTAAAGGTCCTAAATACAACATTCAGAACATTAATATAGTAGCAAACAACTATTTGCTATGTAAAGATATAGCATCCTGTAATGGCATCCTGATCTGAGGCTGAAGTCACCCTCCCTCTGTGTGTGTTGTGATCCTAGCTTCTCTGTTCTTCGTTTTGAAGCCGGGACGGCCATGTGTGCATGTTAGTGCATGTGAGTCTGCACCACGTTTATAAAGAGACTAAGAGAGTTCAACTGAAGGCATTTACAACCATCAAACTTTAGCTACCTGAAGCATATTTTACTCGATGTTTTAGGTAGCTAGCGTTAGCTAGGTAGCTAGCGTTAGCAAGATAGCTAGCAAGCTAATGGCAGGCACCGACTGTGTCTGAGGGTGTGTGTGTCTATGTGTTTGTGTTCATTTCAGCCTCTGACTAAACTCAGCACTCAACAGAGACCCCGGTTCTTTCTGTTATTTTCAGCAGTCAAGGACAAAAAGAGACTAATTACATTGTAACACCCCACAGTGGAGGTTGGCACCTCCGCGGCTCGCTGCTGCAAACAGGTTGAGAAGCGAGATTGAAGATAAATCCACTTTTTAACACCAAAAGTTTAAAAAATAAACTCTGAGCTCTCCTCCCCCCGGTTAGCGGCTCCGGATTAGAGCAGAATCCGGTGTGACTCCAGGTGTTTATTCCTTCAGATGCTCTGGCTCTGCCCTCGGCTTTCTCCTCCAAAGCTCCCCAGCGCTCAGCAGCTGTCTGTCTGCGAGGAGCAGCTCTGTCTCTCCGCTGGTCCGCTCCGCCCAGTCCTCCCCACACAACACTCTGCAAAACCCTGTGATATGCGCAGATTTTTCGCTCAAGTAGAACATTTACTATTACTATTTATTTATAGACTATTTATAGACGGTTTTGGTGAGTTTTATTTTGTTTCTGTCGAGTTTGAATCAAGTGTGTCCATTTGTTTTGGTCCGAGATGCTGTGCTCTATAGTGCAACATCTACTGGTTCTGAATGTCGTATATAACCTTTAAAAGTCCTGTATGTAACATCAGAAAATGTTTGTTAACAATGACACCAGTGGCAACTGCAGTCAGCATACTGTTGCTCGTGCTCGAGCATGTGCTCACATTCTGCACTGAGTCTCAGCAACGTCAGCAGAGCTACATTAGCAGGATGAAAAAGCTAACGGTGAGTGAGCTGGACGGAATGTTATAAATAAGATGTGTTGCCTGTGTTGAATTGTGAGTCTGTGTTGTGGTGTGTGCCGGTTGTTTGTTAACGTTAGCTTAGCAGACGCCACTTACTACAGCAGTATGATCCCAAAATAAACATATTTTGCTGTCATTTAATTGCAATAAACAAATCAAAAGGATGCTGAAATAACTGCATCATGATGCGGATTTGTAAAAAGTCTAAATTCATGCTTTGTCAGGTCTGTCCGCAATACGATAAACAAACAACTGAATGGAGTTCAGATTGATCAGGACTATGCTAACATTGTGGATGCTCCATCAACACTCATAATAACGTCAACTAAATTAGGTCTAAATACGGCAGCAGCATTATTATTTATACACATAGATATCTACATACTGTGTAACTTTAACATTATATCTGTATAAATATGAAGTAGTATCATAGAGCTAACGTTAGCCAGTGTTGCACACTGTTGCCGCTGTAGCAGAGCTGAAGAGAATCAAGGCACTCGGGAGCGCGCATAAACGTTACATCTGTTGGATTTTCCCGGAAAAACCATCCCGAGTCCTTTACATAGAAATCAGTCCACAGGATGTTACAGGCAACCGAGAAAGTCGCATAAGGTCTCAGTTTTTAAGTTATGTTACAATCCGTTCACACATTGGCAACAAAAAACGATTACAAATCTATTAATACAGGTAAACTGTTATATACAGGACCTTTAATATGTAAATATGATTTCTGCAAAGTACAAAAAAGTAAGTACATTAGGCATTTTGGGTTTTGTTGTCAAAGCCACAAAACTGATAAGGCAAATACCTACACTAATTGTACTGTTTGAGATCCTCAGTAGATTCTTTAAGAGATAACAAGTTATAGAGATAATACAGAAAACACCCATGGGGTCAGTCAGCAACTAAAGGCCATTGTTGTATGTATGGGTACTATATTGGAGGCAATAAGATGCTCAGTTTTACACTCATTAGAGAACAGTAATGCTGTTGTATAATGTATGATTTTATTCCCCATAAACAGATGAAACAGACCAAGACTGTGACAGTTTGTTGACCTTTGTCAGAAACGTTCAGTAGAGATCACCTCCACTGGACTCTTGTTCCTTGGTTTCTTTGTCCTCAGGACTGCGTTGATTTACACAGGCAGTGTAGGTCCCTCGAATCAGAAACAGCACCGAGATGACAGCGTAGTAGCTGCCATAGATGATGAACTGCAGAGAAAGCCTTCTGTCATCCTCAGTATTATTATTAGAATCATGTGATGGAGCAATCTTCATCAAACATGCAACAGTGAATGATAGCCACCGGGTGTCGCCCTGTCCTCACATTTTTCTGTTTGTTGTCAGACAGAAAGCCTATGCTGCTAACTGTACATTCTTGATTTAGGGTTAGTTCACCCAACTAGTGTACTGCCAAAAAGTAATCAATCAATACTTAAGTTTGTGTGCGGACATACCTGTGTCACAATGTCCAGTCCCAGTGCAGCTTCATCCACGACAATGACCGTAATGATGGTCTGCAGTGAAAGGGCTACAAAAGTGTTGATCCCGAAGGTCAAAGCATAGCACTCCATGGAGAGGTTGGACGCGATCTGAAATCTAAAATGACAAAGTGTGTATAATTTCTGAGAGAACTGTGATATGATTAGACTGTC
>NTHP01000109.1:923540-941280 GCA_003416845.1 Oplegnathus fasciatus
CCTTAAGTGCATTGACCGTTCTTGAATCAGTACTCATCAGTTGTTAGAATGTACACACATAGTCTTTATGGTCTGCTCGTGCCTTAATGTCATCGTGACATAGTTTATGAGCAATAGACTTTGACCTGTTAGGAAACAGAAGGGAAGCTGAGAGGTGATGAAATGAGACTTCAGGTATCAGTACAAGCCTTTAGTCTGTGATAGATCATATCAAACAAGACAAGAGACAACTTAACAGTGAAATGAAACCTCTTATTGTTAGACAGAGGCAGGCAAATTGAAGCTGGGAATTAAAATGACTCCCCCTCTTCAGCATAAAGGCAAAGGTAGTTATTAATAAGAAGTTATTAGTGTGTAATCAATTCTCTAACTGCATGAAAGAGTTAAGTCAACAGCTGTACAAAGCAGTGATATAACATTAAAGTGCAAAGATATGATATTAAAATAATTCACCACGTACAAACCCAAGTTGTAAATGAGTTTGAAGTAAGTTAGTCTCCCACAGCACTGAGCAGCTGGGCTGACCTTGTCATGAGAAATTCATAGCAAAATGCTGTTTATTTCTCATATATTCCTCACTTAACTGGGAATGAGATTCATCACTGACTACTAGCGAAAAAAAACCCCTCAGAAATTTAGGCAAGAGCCAGTGGCAAGAGAATGACTCGAAGGCAACATTTCTGGGGGCACCCCTGCCAAAATGCTATAGCCTAAAGCGCGATACTGCATCGTTCCGGGTTCCTTGTGTAATATAATGTAATGTAATATAATACAATGCCTCCAGGATGTGGAAATATAGGAGCACTAACTAACATCCTCGCGTGATTAATTGTTCTAACAGACTTGTTCAAGTTCTGGAGGTTTGTTTATGTTCGTAGTGCGCATGCGTAGTGAGTGACGCGAGCACGTGCCCAGTGCGAGTCTGTCGCCATAGCAACGGTTTGTTGATAGGTGATGTAAAGCGGTCTGAATACATGGCAAAATGAAACTCAAGCGGTTCCTTCTCAGATATTATCCACCGGGTAATACAAGTAATTTAACTTGTACAAACTTTAACGTTAGTTCTGCTGTACAGGAGTGTTTTCAACGTTGACACTGTGACACTTTAACTGTAGCACCAAGCTAGCTCCGGAACCATAATATTTGGTGTTAGCGCTGTTCTGTTCAATGTAGCCGGCACGAGTGGCCTTTTCTGGTTTAATTCGTTTTTCTTCCATCAGGTATAATCTTGGAATATGACAAAGGTGGACATTTGAGGACCAAATCAATCGACCTTTTGGATTTGACTCCAGAGTGCGTGAGTTGTACCCTATAGAGTGACATTCATGAAGCTAGGTAACAGCACTGTGGCTAACTTAAAACCGCGTGATGTCTTAATAACCTTCTTTAGGAGTGTTGTTGATTTTCATCTCTCACAAATATCTCCAAATAGCCCTATCTGTGACCTCAGCACTCCATATGAGGTCAATTAAGGGGTTGATCACCAAACTACTCTACTAACCTACATTTCATCTGCTCTGAATGTGATACTAAACATTTAAACACTTCCTACGCTAAATCCCTTCACTTCCTAAACGCTAACACCCTTTACGCTATTTAATCCTGTTGCATGTATGGTGACGTTGTACTGTAAGTTGTATTATTTATAGTAAAGTTATAGTTCCCTACGTACCACTGGTCCGGTATGTGTTTTTTTGTGTGTTTCTGATGTGCATTTGACATTTTTACATATGAGAAAGTTGTTTTTGATACCACACTACACATCAGTTTTCCCTTGGGGATAAGTTAATCAGTTCAGCTCACCCCATAAGTGTACTTAAATCAACAAGAGGAATTCTCACCATCAAGTGATCTTAAGTTTGAAAATGTGTAAGAAAAAAAAATTGCATTTTCCCACCATGCAGAACAAATCCGGATGAGTTGTTGGCAGAAATCAGGCAATCGGAGCCTCTGATCACAGAGTCCCGGGCTGATCAGGTCAAGCAGCTGATCCTTCGACTTCAGCAGAAACAGGGCCAGCAGGAGCACCACAGGTTCTGTTTCTTCAAGGTCAGACACTGGACTCATGCTTACATTACTGGCCATTATATATACATAAATCAACACAGTGACATGACATCTAGATTCAATAAAGTAGCTCATATTTGTGAAGACAAATTATTTACATCTGTGGAAAGTTAGGAGTTTGAGTAGTGAAATTAGTCAGTGCCCCAAAGAGGCACTAGAGAGCAGCAGTGGTTAGGTTACTTAGTCTTAGAATTAGAAGCCAAGTGCCAACAGTCTGATAACATGATAACAACTGCTGCTTCATGCGTGTCTTAGTGTGTTAAGGAATACACAGGACACAATTGGTAAGAGGTCAGGGTTGGTTGCGTGGCTGGAGGTCAGAGGTTATTGGTGTTTTCTGCCCGGATCTAAAACTGGTCTTGAGACTGAGACTCTGCTGTGCTGCATAAAAAGAGCAAATCCTTCCACCACTGGTGGGCCAGGAGGGAGAGGTATTCCCATTACATCAAAGTCAGAGTAATTATGTATGGGTATTACATGGGTAATCTGAAAGATGAATGAAGTAAATAACTACCTTGCCTTGGAGGTTATATTTTCTAATCTTTCTCTGGACTTTTTTGTAGGAGCTTAAGGCACACATACTGCCGCTGACAAATGTTGCCTTTGACAAATCAGGGTCACGGTAGGTTCATCTGCAACACACAAAAGTCTGGCACTTTGTAGTTCAGGAAAGGCTATGTATTTTAGTTTGTTGTATTGTTCTTTACTGTTCTCTCTGACACTCTGCAGGTTTATAACTGGGAGCTATGACAGGACATGTAGAGTTTGGGACACAGCCTCAGGCACAGAGCTACACACGCTAGAGGGTCACAGAAATGTGGTGTATGCAATTGCATTCAACAACCCCTATGGGTAATGAGCTGTCTCAGCATAACTTTCATAGCTTTCATAACTTTCCCTGTTAAGTATTTAGCCTTTCAAATGAGGCTTTTCATCATTTCTCTTTTTGCTTCATTCTGTCTTTCTAAAACTTAGAGACAAGATTGCCACCGGCTCTTTTGATAAGACCTGCAAACTGTGGTGCGCTGAGACGGGCAAATGTTTTCATACCTATCGCGGACACATGGCAGAAATAGTATGTATGACAATCTGTGTTAACTGATAATTATTCAGTTACCGTTTGTTTTTAGTCAATCGTTGCTTCATACGCTATAGGCTACTGCACATGGTCAGTATTTATGTACATTTTTACGCTGCAGGACCAAATGCCTTTAGTGGGGCCCAAATACATCTGAGCATTTAAATTGCATAGGTTTATGGTTTTACTTTGGTATTATATTAAGTACTTAGATAATAGATATGTCTGCCAAATCATTTTTGGCTTTGTAGCAGCATCCAGCACTAGTAACTGTAAAAGAGTTTTGTATTGTGTAGGTGTGCCTGGCGTTCAACCCCCAGAGTACACTGGTGGCCACAGGCAGCATGGATGCCACTGCCAAGCTGTGGGATGTGGAGACTGGGGAGGAGGTGGCCACTTTGACTGTGAGATATCTTTTCTTTACTTACTATATCCCAATGCCTCTCTTGCTCTTTTTTTTCTGGTTTCCATTCATTAATAATGCATTGATTAACTTTTCATTCACATCTAAGAGTAATTATTCCTAAATTGAGAGTTGTTACTCCTGCTGATGGCCAGTGCCTTTTCTACAACACATATCCACCCATGATGATCTGACGGGGAATGTGACTGTAACTAATAAGGCACTGATAACCCATTCTGAGGGGAGTAGTGAGCTCTCTTTGATGTGCAGACTGCACGTGGGTCCACGGTGTGACTGGTTGGTTGGCTGGCTCTGTCTCAATGAGAAGCACCTCTCTGCAGCTCTCTCTGTTCTTTTAGTACTTCACACCATGAAGAATCAGTCGTGCTGACAGCAGTCAATTGAGCGCAAAATCTTAAGCGTATGCTCATTTTTTAAAATTTATTCCAAGAATTTAAGAATCTACCTTTAAGGCTTAAGTCTGTATGTTTATTTTAATAAATAATACTGTGTTTTTCATGTGCATTTTCATGCGTACAGGGACATAGAGGGTAAAAAGAGAGAAAAGAAATGAGACACTGAGGGATAATGCTCTCTTTGATCTTTGATTTCATCCAGGGTCACACTGCAGAGGTCCTCTCTCTGTGCTTTAACACAGTGGGAAATCAACTTGTCACTGGCTCCTTCGACCACACAGTTGCTATATGGGATGTTGCTTCAGGAAGGTCAGACATCATCATTGTCACTGCAATGCATGCGTTGATTTGTGTGTCATCATTTATACTCTACAGTACACGCGGATTGATTCTGCATACAAGAGTGCACAACTGACTCATTGCTGCTTTTTCTGTTTTTCTCAGACGTGTCCACACTCTGATTGGTCACAGCGGGGAAATCAGCAGTGTTCAGTTTAACTGGGATTGCTCCCTCACAGTCACAGGCTCCATGGACAAAACCTGCAAGGTGAATTTTTCATCAGACCAAAGACTTGCAACTGTGTATGTGTGTTTTTATTTGACTCGAATACAATTATATTGCCAAAAAGTTTCTTTACAAATTGGAAGTACATTTTTTGCCACAGCAATAGTTCATTCATTTAGCGTTTAATATTTAAATATTGCAAAACAAGGTATTTGAGATGGATGGCTCTTATCATTCATATTCAATCTCCTCCATTTCCCACTCCCCGTCTCTCGCCACCTCCTGTCTCTAAGGTCTCCATCATTTAAAGGAGAAAAATTAAATCCTAATTCCTTAATTATGCCAAGATGAGTCATGCTCACAAGTAAGAATTATCCACCTCACTGCATTCCTCCAGGGGAGATGGTTAAAATAAAGCCATAATAAAATAAGACAGCTAACAGCTACATGCAAGCATACTTGATGAGACTGTATGTATTTTCTCACATGTATGTGTGTCCTAGTTTTTGTGCTTACGTGTTTGCTGTGTGTGTGTGTGTGTGTGTATATAATTATGTCAGTGTTTTGTCTTATGTTTATTTATTTGCAGTTGTGGGAGGCAGTCAGTGGGAAGTGTGTGGCCACCCTTGTTGGACACAAAGAAGAGGTGCTAGATGTGTGTTTTGATTTAAGTGGTCAGCTCATTGCTACTGCCTCTGCTGATGGTGAGACTAACAATTATTATAATATAATAATAATATATTAAAAGTTTACATTACTAGCAAAGTTATACTATTATAGTATATATACTATTTAGGATTTCATGTTTTTACTAATTTCCACTTTTTCCTCACTCAGCAGTTTGTGTTTTGTGTTTTGATCTTATGCCTGGGGTTAATGTAAAAATTGCAAAAATACAATTTTCCCCAGATTTTTTACTTGTTGATATATGCTGGTTTCTTGAGGCCTAAATGCAACAAAATCCACATTTTGACATGTAAAAACAGTACAGTACAGCGCATGTACACTTACAAACCCTGTCTGTCTCTGTCAGGTACAGCACGAGTGTTCAGTGCAACCACACATCAGTGTCTAGTGACCCTGAAGGGCCATGATGGAGAGATCTCCAAGGTAAGTCACTGGACCCAAAATGGCTTCTCTGCCATAGCTTGTAAAAAGTTATTTCATGTCACCATAGAGCCAAAGTCTCACCCCATTTGCGGGGTAGCTTTTGTTTCACTAGCCTCCATTTATTTAAACTAAAACCTGAGTATTCTGTCTCTCTGATGAGCTAAATAGGCATTTACTGTTGTTCTAACTTGTAAAATTTAGACCCCTACTCAATTTAAGAAGGATATAACAATGAGTCTATTTTTAGCATTCTGTAAATATGAATATATCCCATAAGATCAGTGCAGCTGTGTCTCTCTAAAGCTAACGAGATGTAAAGTAACAAAATCTTTAGCCAAACATGTACATGGAGGCTAGTGGAACAGAGAGTAGCACAGAAGTGTGTCAGGACCTACTCTCTATAGACTATTTCATCAGAATTGTGTTTATTGGTAGGAAATTAATAGGAACGTCAACGTTTGATATTGGCAGGAAACAGGAAATACAATTTTACCCATTTATAATGCTCATGTTTGTAGAACAGTATCTCCCAGACTTGTTTGGGAGTAAGTATTATTATAACTCGTCATGGGGCACCACCACAAGTTTGCGGATTCACCAGGCAACAGGTGTGAATGAGCTTCTGTGTTGTGTAACAGGAACCCTCAGTCTCTAGCTACAGCTCTGCTGGCCAGTGCTGTAAATATGACATTGCCTCTACTTGCCTTGTTAATATGGGATGAAGCGTGATGCTGAAGTGGAGGGACAGGAGTCCAGGCTTCAGGCTGTTTTCTGCTGCCTGTGTCACATGGTAAAGCTCAGCAAGTAGGACATAGGACTGTAGTGATGCTTCTCTTGATCTGACTAATTGAATCTCTGGGTCCCAAACTAGATTGTCAGTGTTTTCTAAGTAGATCTGCTTAAGAAATTACAAATACCATCTGTCATCCCTGACCATAAGTGAGCATGGTCTGACCTTGTGTTATTAGCTTTTGAACTCAGAGCGCCAAATGTTGCACCCATGCCATCACATGTAATCACACATCCTCAAAAAGAACATTTAACCCAGTGTATACTTTGGCATAAGGTGTGTGTTTGTTTGCTTCTGCACTGACCTTGTACTTTAATGGGAGGGACTTTTACCCATTTACCATTTTCCAGGTGTCTCGCTCTGCGTGAGTGAGTTTGTGTGTGTCCTACAGGTTTGGGCTCAGAGGGTTTCTGTGTACGAGGGGCTGAGAAGTTACCTCTGTTTACTGCCAGTAATAAATAGGCTGGATGGAGGATCATTCCAAAGGATTATGACACTAATCTCTCCCTAACAGGACACCTCTCCATGCTTCTTAACCATGACATGCTTTTCTTTTCATTGGTCTCTTCCTGTCTGTCAGTGTCTTGCTCTGTATGTACTTTGATTTCATTATGTATGAGTCCTTCCTCTAGTTAATTCACATTGCTGCCGTTTCCCAAATTTAAAATTTGGGAAATATAAATGATGGACTGTTAATGGAATGACTGATTCTAAAGACCTGAATGTAAGTTTCTATGTGGATTCTACTGTATATAGCATCTCATGTCCTCAAGACTTTTTGTTTTCGAATGCTTTGTCCATCTAGTAAGGAGAATTAGCTTTAATTTTGCACTTAACTCGGACCAAATTGACAAGTTTGCACAGAAGATTTTTCATAATCCAAATGTCACACTGTCGTTAAATTTACAGTACAGTGCTGCAAAGCTGAAGGGGAAGAAACAAGATGGCTGAGTTAGTGGCACTTTTGTAGGGCCTGGTAGAAAGTTTTTTTTTTTTTCGTAATTATTACCTCGAAGTTAAACTGACCACATAACCCTCTTCATGTAAAGATCTACCAAGTTGGCTTTGCAAATGTTTTATACGAGACTTATTTTTCTTCTACAAACAAGATGGATATCCTTGTAGCATACCACATGCCCATGACTACAACCTGGTGACCATGTGATGAAGAAGAGACTTACAAATACACATCTATGTGAGCACACATTATTGCCTAGTTCATCCATCCATTTTCTATACCTACTGCATCTATGTGCAGAGCAAGGGGCAAGCAAAAATGGTCTTAACTTGGAGATTTGATTAAATATTTGACTGTCCTAAACGTATATAACTCTGCATTGAGGCCAACATCCTTGAGGCAGATGTACCAAGGAACATGGTACATCAGGTTACATAGCATCCACCAACTAACAGCACACTCAGAAATCAAGCAATTTTAGTATGTATGCTGACAACTTTGAATATACATAATTTTGTATCTTTTTCAGTGTGACTCCACTATTTAGGAAATGAGGTTGGAATTAGTATGTAATATGGAATTGGGACACAGCTTTAGTTGTTTATTTATACCTCTTTCCTGTCATTTTCTCTTTCCTGATGTTTTTTTTTCTCTCTTCTCCGTCCATTTTAAACTGTTTTTATTCCATTTCTGTACCTGTCATAGCTTCCACTCTCATCTTCTTCCTCCGGTCTTCTATCTTTGTCAGCTTCTTTTCTAGTCAGTTTCCATTTCCTGTCTAGGGTCGCCCCTTGGTGCTCAGTTTAGAGTTTTAATAAAAACATACTTTACTTTCATGGCCATCTAGAGCCAGCTTCATTTAATCATCTCTTCTTTTACCTCTCTGTGGGGATATAAAACCATTCAGGGAATGATAAACCCAGGATCTAACAAAATCAGCTTCAGCCATGATTTTCATAATACTCCGCTGGAAAAACTCTTCACTAAGTAGTGCCACTGGTGCCTTTATCCTCCTTAAGTATTTTAAGTCGAATGACCTCTGTGGAATAATGCTGCTGACGTGGTGAAAGTCTACTAAACTCACTCATTTTCCCCTCCCTTTGTCATTTCAACCACTTCTGGCATAATCTCTTATTCAGCACTCTCTCTTGCTCACTCTATTGCTCATGTAGCACACACACACACACACACACACACACCCCTCTGAATAAGACTAACTTCCCTGACTCTGCCTCTCTTGGTAGATCTGTTTCAGCCCTCAGGGCAGCAGGGTCCTGACTGCCAGCTCTGACAAGACAGCTCGTCTATGGGACGTTCAGTCTGGAGTCTGCCTACAAGTCCTGCAGGGGCACACCGACGAGATCTTCTCCTGTGTCTTCAACTATGAGGGTGACACTATCATTACAGGTATACACTGTCCACACACACACACACACCACATCTGACAACCACGCACTGTTAAAATGTAGCCCTGGGCAGCGAATAAACTCGCTAGCTGCCACAAATGCTTAATTGCACATTTTTGATGAAACGCATGCAGCTGTGTCCTTCTGTGCAGCCACCTGTCTGTGTTTGTGCTCTCCTGCAGGCAGCAAGGATAACACATGCCGGATCTGGTACTGACCCCTTCCCATGACCGTGTAGAGGCTCAGGCAGGCATATACATGGACAACAATCAATTTGTGTTCACCATGTATGACCCACTGTATATCTTTCTAATTGTGGATTACCAGCTGAACAGTCTTTTTATTTTTATTTTCAGTTTTTATTGTCATGTCCACAACAATTACATGGAAGCAGTCGCTGGCAGTCACAGGCTCCCTCTAACAATGCACAAAATTATGTATCACACAAGTAAAAGTTGCTAAAAGCTCAAGATATAGCAATAGAATATAGTATATAAAATATAACGGTGAAGGTGTTGAATTCATCTGGGAGAGATGCAGGCGTCACCTCAGCACTGTTGGTTTTCCTTTTGTGGTCTATGATGGTTTTAATTCCAGCCCACATGTTTCTGGTGTTGGAGCCCTGGTAGTTGGACTCCACTTTGTCCCTATATTGTCTCTTAGTACTGCTAATAGCTCTCCGGATCGCGTACCTGGATTTCCTGTACTCCTCCAAATCAGTTGTAGGTGTTGGTCCATGCTTTAAAGGTTCTAAATACGACATTCAGAACATTAATATAGCAGCAAACCATTTTTTGCTATGTAAAGATATAGTGGAGTAATGGCGTCCTGATCTGAGGCTGAAGTCACACTCCCTCTGTGTGTGCTGTGATCCGAGCTTCTCTTTGTTTTGAAGCCAGAACGGCCGTGCGTGCATGTTAGTGCATATGAGTGAACGGCGTCATTATTTGACGACCTGGGAATGAGAGTGACCTCCAACCCCCCCTAACCAGAAACATCATCCTCGTAAAGCACACCTCATTCAAACTCGACAGAAACAAAATAAAACTCACCAAAACCATTTATAAATAGCCTATAAATAAATAGTAATAGTAAATATTCAACTTGAGCAAAAAAATAGCGCTTGTTGCGGGGCTTTGCAGAGTGTTGTGTGGGGAGGACTGGGCGGAGTGGACCAGCGGAGAGACAGAGGCCCTCCTCACCGACAGACAGCTGCTGAGCACTGGGGAGCTTTGGAGGGCAGAGCGGAATAAACACCCAGAGTCACACTGGATTCTGCTCTGATCTGGAGCAGAATACCGGAGGGAGGAGAGCGCAGTTTATTTTTTAAACTTTTGGGGTTAAAAAGTGGATTTATCTTCACTCTCGCTTCTCAACCTGTCTGCAGCGGCGAGCCTCGGACGTGCCGTCCTCCACTGTGGGGTGTTACAATCTAATTAATCTCTCTTCGTCCATATTGACTGCTGACTGGAGGGGAAATGTACAGAGGAGAGGGGGAAAAGAAGAGAGACTGCAGGAAAAACAGAAACAACCTGTGGTCTCTGGTTAGTGCTGAGTTTAGTCAGAGGCCGAAGTGAACACAAACACACAGACACATACCCTCAGACACAGTCATGCCTGCCGTTCCTGGCTAGGAGCTATTTCATCGATCTGTCGTGTGACCTAAATCCATGTAACGTAATTCTTAGCTTGTTAGCTATCCTGCTAATGCTAGCTATCTAAAACATCCAGTAAAATATGCTTTAGGTAGCTAAAGTTTGATGGTTTCAACTGAATGTGAATGCCTTCAGCTGAAGGCTTCCACGTCGTTAAATACCGATGGTTTGTCACGCCCCTCAGCGTCTGATACCAATGCACGAGGCACCCTTTAGTGTCTGTATGAGACGCATCAGGCTTTCAACTAACTAACTTCAAATATCAATGAGAACGGGTTGGGGAAGGTGTACATAATTTAGTATTGATTTGTTTTTGTCTGAGATGCTGGTGCTCTACTGTGACAACTAGTGCCAGTGAATCAGTGAATATACGTATATACGTATTTATAACCTTTAAGTTTGGCTCGGACTTCTCCTTTAACCCAGGGCATCTGATTCAGGAATGCCCGTACAGTAATCCTCTGTACGACAAAGGTGTGTAAACAAGGTTGAGTGTGTTCTCACCATGCGTAGGACTGCTGATGTGCTGGTAATATCTTGGCAGGACTTTCCTCAGGTTGACGTTGTTAAAGTCTCTGGCCACAATAAAAGCAGCCTCCGGCCGTGAGGTCTCTGTCCTGTCGATAACTCCATATAGCTCGCCCAGGGCTTGGTTTGTGTCAGCGTGTGGTGGAATGTACACAGCTTTTAGAACGACCGATGTGAACTCTCTCAGGAGATAATAAGGTTGGCATCTGATCATGAGGTGCTCTAGGTCTGGAGAACGGCCTGTAGAAATAATCTCCACATCTGAGCACCACTGGTTGTTGACCATGAAGCAGACACCTCCTCCCTTGCTCTTCCCCGATTTTATTGTCCAGTCCTGGCTGTGAATGGAGACCCCCTCAGGAGCAATGGCAGAGTCCGGGATCGTAGGCTCGAGCCAAGTCTCTGTGAAAACCATAACATTGCAGTTCTTAACGTCCCGTTGAAAACCCATCCTGCTCCTGAGTTCATCCAGCTTATTATCCAGTGACTGAACATTAGCCAGAAGAATACTCGGTAGAGGAGGCCGGTTTCCACGATTCCTCAGCCTGACCAGGACTCCGGCCCGCGACCCTCGTTTCCTCCATTGTCAACGCTCTCCTGGTACAGCAACAGGTAATCCCAGCCATGGATATTCCCCATTGTGGTGAAAAAGTGCTGTCCAACGACTACTGGGCTTAACCAGTAGACCTAGCTTTTTGTTAACTGTGGAGTTAACAGTACGGTAACTTTGCTCATAAAATGTCATCTCGAGTAGTTTGAATTCTTCAACTACGTTTTTGGAATAGTTCAACATTTTGGGACATTTCTTGCTGAGAGTATGATGAGAACATTGATGGCACTTTGATGTCTGTGCCAAGTGTCAAGTTTGGAGCTAAAGCCAGGAGGCGATTAGCTTAGCTTAGCATAAAGACTGGAACTCCTGTCCAAAAATACACGTGCCAGCCCCTCTAAAGCTCAGTTACTGACACGCTACATAGCAGAGTTGTGGACTTGAGTCACAGGACTTGGACTCGAGTCAGACTTGAGTCACAAATTTGATGACTTAAGACTCGACTTGACAAAATCAAAAAAGACTTGCAACTCAACTTGGACTTTAACATCACTGACTCGTGACTTCACTTGGACTTGAGCCTTTTGACTTGAGTAGACTTAATACCTTCCCCCGAGCCTAAAGATTAAAAAGTACGTTATTTAAAAAGTGTGCCACAAATCAATTATTTCCCTTCATCAATCAACTAACGTTAACGCCATTGGTCCGTAATTAACACCCGCCAAGCGCCAAATTCGGGTAGGTAATACGTTTGGCAAGTAAATCGTGGAGTGTAAATGTTTGTACCAAAATAGTCCTGTAATAAACTATGATGAGAGTCTCTAGAGCGTTTTGGTGCTATTAACAGGCGCGCTGCTTCTGTCCTCTGCTGTCTGTCTGTGTCAGAGTTTGACACAGACACAGGGACTTCATGGTACATTCAGGTACACCTCGTAAACTCTGAAATCTACATCGCTTTGTATGGCAAAGAGTGTGGACGCCGACAGGGACTGCATGGTGCACTGAAGTGCACTTTGTAAACTCAGTAATCGATACTCGAATGGCCATGAAGGTTGTTTAAAACGGTAAAGTTTCTTACCGTTTCTTTTTTCCTTTGTTGAAATACATAGGCCTACATCTGTCGTTACTTTCTTGTTCTTTCACAGCATTTCTAATAATTAGAAGCTAAAATCATAACAATATCCCATTCATTTCAACATTGGCAGATTTTAAAAATTCTATAATAAAAACTTATTAAATTGTTATCAGCAAACTCAACCATATTCTTGTGCAACAGCTACAACAAGTACCTCTGTGATAATTTTTCAAGTAGCTTTACTGCAGTATTGTTTAATAATTAAATACTAAATTCAGACCCAATATGCATACATTTTGGCTGGTAAAAAACATGCTTGGCCAGTGGATTTTTTCATCTAGGCTACCAGTCCCGTTGGCCAATGAGTCAAAAAAGTAAATTTCTGACACTAACAATATTCATTCCCAGCAAGTCGACGCTTAATTCCCCAGATCCACTTTGTTTGAACCAATCCGACAGGATCCAAGTTGCAGGAGAGAACCATACATTACACAAGTTGTCGAGGCTTTGTTGTTAAAATGGCATTACATTTGGTGAAGAGCGCATTATGACTTGTTAGGACTCGAAACTCAAAGTTTAGGACTTGGGACTTGACTTGGGACTTGCCTGTCTAGACTTGGGACTTGCCTATCTAGACTTGGGACTTGCCTGTCTTGACTTGGGACTTGAGTGCAAAGACTTGAGACTTACTTGTGACTTGCAAAACAATGACTTGGTCTCACCTCTGCTACATAGTTACAGCACATAATTCTCAATAAGACCACACCTTATGTTTCTGTTGCGAATTAAACAAACACTCTTGGTAGATTTTTAAACTTAAGACAAAGCCAGGCTACAGTTGCTGTTTCCCCCTGCCTCTAGTTGATATTCTAGGCTAAGCTAATCACCTTCTGGCTCTAGCTTTCAGACACTAGTGTTCTCAGTCTTCTCATCTAATGTTTAGAAAGACCGTAAATAAGCATATTTCCCAAAATATTGGACTAGTTCTTTGAAGCTTGTTGTTAAAATACGGTCTGAACATGATTTGTAAAGATAACTGGTTCTAAATTAAGCTGTGTAGAGAATATTAGCAAGTGTGAGCTAGACTCATCTGAGCTGTTTCTGTTCAACATGCTGCAGCACTAAAACCTTTGTATTTTATCATGTTCATACATGAACATTACTGTAAATGTTTGCCTGTGTTTCATCTTTATGAGCCAGCCTATTATCAGCTAACAAAGGTAATCTTCTGACATTTTTGTTCCCACTGCCTTGTACGTTTCTGTCTGTGTACTAAGCAGTATTTTCTGAAAGCACAATACAATGATGGATGTTTATCCAGTAGCTTTTTAGCTACTATACAACTGTGATGAACTTCCCCAAAGATCATATGGCTGTTGTTTTACAGTCTCACTGCGTCTGTGACATGCTGTTGGGAAAACCTGGCAATACAGTGTAATACCGATGTGGATAAATGTGCTACTAAACAGTGTTCAGTTGCCTTTCTGCTGAATGTTACGAATGATCAAGACTGCTTGTATTTCACATCACAGAAATTTATTGATGTCAAAAGATAAATACATTCAGTTCTACCGTGACAGAGTTTACAGCTGAATCGTGTGCTTTTTTTTTCCCAATGCTGATGTAACACTAGAGTACCACTAAGTAGAGAAATAAACAGACCAAATTCACATACAAATTCAACATTACAAACCTTACTCTGTCTTCCTGACATAGTAAAAGCTAAAGAGAGCAGTCCACTACTCCAAGGTGCAGCAGTTCCAAATCTACAGTATATACAGTACAGCTATCCAAAATAATCAGTTCTCAAGTAACATTAACAAGATAACACACTTACTTAGAACTGAATTTCAAGGTCACAACAGAGGTGGTATGTTGGCCAATGAACACAGATATGGATATTTTGCTTACTTTAAGCAAATGTGAACTTCTAAGTGGCCATCATAAGAAAGTGAAAGAGCTTTTTCTGGGCTTACATTTCCTTACATAGCCTCTTTTACAAAGTAGTGTTGATACAAAAGGTTTGAGCATGTTGAGTTGTGGGGAGAATTTAACCTGATTTTCCTATCTTCTATTGGTACTTCGCTTCATGTGTGTTCATTTGGAATAAATAAATAAATAAATAAACACATAATTTGGTTGTGAGAATCTGTAAATATATATATATATATTTATATATATAATCTGGAGCAGTTAAAACCTGCTGACTATAATCTCTTGAAGGCCAGTTCATTCCCATCAGGAATGCCTAACCGGTACACCTACAGTTTGCTCTGTGTTTGTGTGTGTCTCACTAGAGAGGTGAATCTGAAAACCAAAACATGCTTCTTCTTTTTAAAGGGAGACTGGTCCATTCATGGCTGCGAACAGACAAAAACACAACTTCCATGGACAGATTGAAGTGTATGAGTTTCTCAAGTATGCTGATCACGTTCGTGCTTTCAGCTTGCAGTAGGAGACACTTGGTGTGATGAGCCAGGACGGGGCAAACAGTTGGGAACATGTTTAGCTGTGTGTGTGTGTGTGTGTATGTGTGTGTGTGAGAGAATGACTGAGCATGTGTGTTTTTGTTTTGCAGTATGAGGAAGGTAGTCCTACAGGGTCTCCAACAGCCAATCAAACAGGCTGGACAGAGACTGGCCCTCCTCTTCCTCTTTCTCATGCAGCTTACAGAACTGAACCACAGCGCTGAACAGGTCCGCAATCCGCCACGCCTTCTGAGACATCAGATGGACCACCCTCTGGAACTGAGAGACACGTAATGAATCCAACAATGGAGAAATTTACAGAATGTATCAGTGTAACTTTTTCCCAAAAAACATTCGCAATACATAACAATTGCTAAAATAGTAGCAGTGACAGGTCAAGTCACACACTTTTTGTAAAGTTTACTATAAAATACTATAAAACATTATGAGCAAAGAGGACCAACCAGTCATTTTGTGGTCAAGAAAACCAGTTATAAAAATGTTATTAAAAGCCTTTTATCATATACTGGATATATCGAACAACATCAACAATGAGGTCAGAAAGAGAGAATGACCTGCAACAGGGCAGGGCTGCAGCTACCATTGAGGACACATTTTAGCAACAAGGGGGGAGTCGCATAAAATTTAAAAAAATTATAGAAAGATTTCTGTATTTCTAGCCTGAATATATTTAAATTGTACCACTTTAAAGGTATAACAATTAGGATTTTCCTAAAAAAACAATGTATAGACTCATACAAAAATAACTGCTGTTAATCATCACTTATGACCCACTAGACGTGTGTGGCGGTGTCTGTGCAGAGACCCTGCCATCTGCCTGTATTTCCTTATTTTGCTGTGTTCGGGACGTTTCTGGGCATCAACCTTTGGGCAGTGGTGTGTAGCCCCCAGCCAATAACAGCATGCAGGGTGTGAGGTGCGGGACTCTATAAAAATGTAGCGACCGATTGCCAGGTCGTAAGCATGTGGGACCACCAGAAGTGTGTGCGCTTTGAGCTGGGGAGGAGAAGCCAACTTTGAATGCAACCGACAAATCCTACTCATACCTTTAAGGCCAACAAAAGAATGAATAAATAAAGGATTCATGCTGCTCCTACCTTTGCAACCCTCTTCTCTTTGGACTTCCTGAAGTAGAGAGCAGGAAGACCCAGCTCAGAGGCAGCAATCCACTGCAGGGCCACTCTCAGCTCCGAGTCCACGCACTCAGGCTCAAGGTCGCAGTTTACCACCAACAGCACTCTGAGGTTGCTGCTGCCGCCTGCTGCTGTCCTCACTGAACTGCTCTCTGAGAAGATAAAGGTGACAGGACATATTGTAGTTGGAGGGCATCCCTACATTACACACCTTGAATGTATGTTCTCCTGACCATCAAAGCACTGTAGGACTGTACAGACAGTATTTTTTTCTATACTTGCTTGGACATCAAAAGCCAACAGGCCAAACCTTTGCATATAGTGAAACAGTATGTTCAGCTTCATGAAATAGAAATATCCTGGGCTGAGTTTTGCTTTGAGATCTTTGGAGTGTAAGTCATTAAACAAAGATGAACTTTGTGTTGAGACACTTCTGGAACTATGGGCCCTTTTCAATTATTGATGACCATCCTTATTTCAGAGAGGAGAATCGCCTCTATTCAAGCACATCCATTTGAGAGATTAATCACACAGACCCAGCACATACTGTACCTCGAGTCCCTCAAGACCTCTTGGTGAGTTGAGAGATGTATAATTAAGAAGTTGATAACACTGAGATGACATGAGAATCCATCACTACACTTACCAAAGACATTCTCCTTGGTTCCTGCCAGATGGCCTTTCTCTGTCTCCTCGCTGCGAGGAAAAAAATAAAACAGTTGAAAGTTACTGTGGCATACAGTATCACTTTAAGGAAGTCAACATTTTGGGAGATACGTTTCTTCACTTTCTTGCCAAGAGTTAGATGTGAAAATCGATACCACTCTTATGTCTGTTCGGTAAATATTAAACTACCGCCAACAGCTGGCTAGCTTAGCTTAGCATAAAGACTGGAAACAGGCTGTGTGCGAAATCACTCACTACTCACTATATAGTCCACTATATAGCGAGTTTGCCATTTTGTAGGGCTGTCCGAATGTATCGTGAGAATTATAATACCCTATATAGTGGACTCAAAATGTCCCACAATGCATCGTGAAAAGTAGTGTACAACCGATGGTCACTAACCAAGCTCTATATACCATCATGCATCGCGCTGAAAGACAAAGAGCAGATGGACGAGGACAGAGATAGCAGCAGATCACAACACAAATGGCCACAAAGTACTTTATTACTTCATCTAATTTACAGAAAGAAAGCAAATAAGCATATTTCCCAAAATGTCTATTACTCTTCGCTGTTCCTTTAATGTAAGTATGTATTACACACTGCTAACCTGAAGGTTTACAGAGGCAGAGCACCAAGATGGCGGCATACTGTGATGACAAAGCCGACGCTAACAAACTTTTATAAAAAGTTACGGATTTACTAAAACTTGAATCATGCCACCAAAGAAAATGCACCTGGGAATACACGGGGAAGAGATGGAAGAAATAAGAAATCTCATATAAATCATGTGAAATCCAAAGTATCTAAATCAGTGGCTCTTTTGTACAAAGTTAAGGACTTGTTACATGACAATGCTTTGTATATATTGTACTGCTCAATTATTGTTCCATATTTCACTTATTGTGCAG
>NTHP01000109.1:944110-975068 GCA_003416845.1 Oplegnathus fasciatus
ATCTTCATATTACAAAAGAGAGCCATAAGAATTATCACCAGAAGTAAATATCAAGAGCCATCTAACCCTTTGTTTGTTAAATTACAGACATTGAAATTTCATGACCTTGTGGACTGTAATATTGCCAAGATAATGTATAAAGCACAGAATCATTTATTACCACTGAATGTACAAAATATTTTTTTAAAGAGAGAGAGTCGGTACAATCTTAAGGGAACATGTATGTTCAAGAAAATCAGAACTAGAACAAACTTGAAAAATAGATGTATTTCAGTTAAAGGTGTGAATTTATGGAACAAGCTTGAAGATGAATTAAAAATGTGTAAAACAATTATTAAATTTAAGAAAAAGTTTAAAAATAATGTATTGAATACATATAGGGAACTGGGCTGACATCTTATGTTACATTCATGTTTATGATATATATGTTGTTCAGTGGGGTGTGGCTTCTCTCGATTTTGTTGAAGTGCTGCTTATTGCATGTTGTGGAGGTACTGGGTTGTTGATGAAAACGACGATGTAGTGAAGGATTTTGCGTTTAGTAAAATATGAAATGTGAGAAGGGTAGGAATAATAAGCCTTGGCTTCAGCCTACACCTTTTCGGTCATTTTGTTTGGTGGAAATTTTGGTAATTGTGGAATTGAGTGTTTTGGATGTACATTGTTTGTCTTCATTGTTTGGATTTTTTAAATTATTTTTCATTTTTTGTTTCTTTTTCTGTTTGTTTTACAGACCGAAATAAAATTGAACTGAACTGAATGTGTTACAGATGACACAGATGAGATAGATATATAGATAAAATATAATAGAACAAATGCAGCAGGCTGGAGAGGCTTTTGTGTCTATTAAACAGAACATTACTATCTGTGCTAGAATGACAATAAAATATGTAATTAGCTATAATCTGTCATGTGCATGAGTGTCTCACATGTCACCTGATAGCTGCGCTCTGGGTGAGAAAATGAGAAAAAGCAATATACTATGTGCAGACTTTCTGTTGTATTAGAAAAAATGTCATTATGGGCATCGGAGTGACTCATTAATGAGAAATATTTCAGCACCGGCCTGCGACGCTGACAGTTACCTGATTACTGTGCTCTGAGTGGGCACATCAGAAAAAGCATCCAGGTCTGCCAGGCCTAGGCTGGATGCGCTGCTGGTCCCGTTCCTGTTAACCAATAAAAAAACAAGAAATAGCGTCATCCGCATGTTGTCTCAAGACATCCGACATGATCGCTGACTTGTGAAGAGAACAATAACCAGGCGCAGCGATGCAGGTCATGTTGTTCATTAGCTGGTGATTAACATATAAATAGCAGCTGCAGCAGAATCGGACGCTCAAGGTGGGAGAGCTGGTGATTTTCGTCCAGCAGCAAAGCCTGTCTGAATATGAAGATGAGGAGATTTGGAGGTAGTTTAAGGTGGGTAGGGTTGACAGGCAGGGCTGGCAGCTGTGCCCTTGTGTCACAACATGGATCGGGGAATGAGGTGGAGCTAAAGTAAGCAGGTAGATGGAGAGGTTGCAAGGAGCAGCGAGTGTTATGGTGGTGCAGACAACTACCCTTGCAGTTAATTAAGCAAAAAGCATGTATCTTATGTATTTGCCACACTGAACACATGGAGCCTTCCAGCTTCCCCCTTTCCTCTCTAATTCAAACATGTCAATGTCTTTAGAAATAAATGCATTTAAATATGCAGTTTATAATGCTTACTTTGGTGTTTGTAATATCATTTGGTCCATAATCACAGCGTATAAGTTGTTTTAAGGCAAAGTCAAAGCAGGGTCATTTCTACTGTTAGCTTATTTCAACTGGCAAGCACAGAGCACTGACTTTAGGCTACTTGGTAAAAATTGAAAAAGTTGGTGTGGTTGGCTAAAACGAATGAGAATTTGATGAAGCGGAGAATGGTGTAGCAAATGTTCTGAACTAGAGGCTTTTGATGTGAGAGGTCACAGCGCTGTACCACTGCAGCCGACTACTGCAGGTAGTTGTGCGTGGGGTGCAGGCAGGGTCTAGCCCTGTATGCGAGCTATGGAGAGGGCTTTGTGGAGTGAGCTCTCTGCCATATACTGCCTCAGCAGGCGTGGATATTGCAGCAGCAGGGAGTAAATTGGCATTGGCACACGAGAGCACAAGTGTCAGTAGCAATGGGCCAATGGGAGTGGGGTGAGGGTGGGAGTAGCAGCGTTTGGAGCGGTATCAAGGAGCAACGGTTACTGACCCCTCGCTCAGCTGGATAAAACTACTGGTCTCCTCGTGGGGGTCATCCTCGTGGGTTATATGGGACCAGCTCCCCATGCTCTCTTCACTGCTAGCACTCATAGAACGCTTGTCCCTCTTCACTACTGCAGACACCGCCACAGCTGGCCTGTCCCTCTCACTGCTGGGGAGAGCAAACCGCAAGATGGTGGGAATGGCCATCGAGTAGTTGTGCACAATTGTCTGCTGCAATGTGTGGTTACTTTGGCTGTTTTCCCAATGTTGTTCCCACATTCCTCTGTTCACTATTTGTGTGAACATTGCGTTTTGCTAAAACTACAATGCATTTTAAAAGGCAGTATCGGGACAGTGCTCTAAAAGTTACAGATCTACAGTAATTTCATATAAATGACAAGCCTTTGGAACTTGAAATAATAAAGAGCACCACATAAAGAGAAAGGTAATTCATTTCAATATCTTTAATGCATCGGCAAACTACACTCCCCAGGGGCACTGTTGGATTTTCAGTGTTTTTCAGGAAACTGATTAAATTAAGTCATAATCAGATGATTGAAGCCTGCCATCCTCGACAATTCCAGAGGGGAATTAGGTTTTATTGACTAGGCGAGTGATTGAGTTCCACCCTTACACAAGGGACAAACAGATGCACTCCACTTGTTCCTGGATTACATGTATTGTCAAGAGAAAAGGAGCGTGTCTTGTTACTCTCCTGTGGCCTGGAAGCCTTTCAGCTGTTTTCCTCTCATTCACTATTGAACAAGTCGTATTTTAAGAATCTAAAATTCTTTAAATCACTCAGTAAAAGACCAACAGATCGCAACCGATTCCCCACATCTTGATATTATATTTTCACTTTCCTCTATATACCTCTCTTGCACATTAGCAGCTCATTTATACATTTTCAGCAGGTTCATTTGATTCCACACTGAGACGCACTATGAACTGCTCCAGTCTTCATTACCCCCAGAATATCCACTAAAATGTCTTCTGGGAGAGTCTACGCTCTACTGCCTCCTCTGAAAGGCCACTCAGACACTTAGAATTGGTGTGAATCTTGCCACCTTGCTCCTTGTCTTGCTAAAATGTCAGTCTGGTTTGAAAAAGACATGTAAGACTGACAACGTCTAATACTGTAATAATCAGAAGGACTACATACCCTTATTACAAATTAATTGACTTCATATAAACCCCATTTTTCAGCTAACCTGCTGCCAAACAACCTCTCAACCAAGCTTTAATCTCCAAAATTCCTTGTTATTTTAGTTGTGTCAGTGTAATCTAAATACCTACGAGTGTCTTGTGGAGTTAGTGTGTCAGCCAAGTGTGAGTGCAGCTTGTGCTAATCAAGGTGAGTTGAACAGCGGATAAAAGATGAAGCCACTAAAAGCTTTCTGCACACACAGTACATCACCCAGACAGTGCAAGTCACAGCCTAGCCAAAGGATTGTCAAACCTCACACACTGCTAAAATAGATTAGTTTTCCCAGTGAATGGATCCTCTGTGTGCCTACCACTCTAAAAGCAGCAAACTCTAAAAAGTAGCTTTGGTACACTTGGACAGTTGTAGGGCCTGGATTTCATTTGTTTTGCGCTGATTTTTTTAAGACAATTTTTAATGTTTACCTTAAAAATAACCATCTGATTATTCATTTCTCACTCTCGTCAGATAGATTAATCTCTACTTTTCACTTTTATAGTATGATGATTCTGCTGCTGGGCTATAAAAAATGTTCTGCCTGAAGGAGCAGCCTGACTCTCACTCAGAAGGACTGTGAGCAGTGTAATACCTGCTGCCATTGGCTGTAGCTCTCTCTGTACGCTTGGTAGCTGACATGTCTGGGGGTGCTTCCTGAGATCCTTCTCCTGTCCTTTCAGCATTTAAAAGAGTCTCTTCATCCCTCTGATCTGCTTCAATGTGGATCAGTGGCACATCTCTGGGGCCCCTAATGCGGGGTGCACTGCTGTCACTAGTCCCGGACCCTACTCCAGTACCAGTTTGCTCCTGGCTGGACCTACTCCGACTACAACTTAGATGAGATTGTTTGAACCCCCTCCTTCTTTCACCAACATTTCGTGTGTGCGAGCCAGATGTGCCCCCAGCTACATCTTGCTGGCCCCCCAGTGCAGACTTGCCAATATCAACAATGTCAGCTGCCAGGCGATTGGCAAACTGCTGCACATGGGGCTGGGAGTCTCCTGCAGCCTCCAGCTCAATACTGTCCTCTGGATCAGCAATGATCTTGTTCTTTCTCATCAAGGACTCAATGGAGCTCGACCAGGTCTCATGAATCAGCATATCAGTAATCTGGTCAGTCTTACCCCTTTGATAGAGGCAGGAGTCTGACTTACACAGTCCCGTGGCTGACACTGAGTTGGTGGGAAAGATATTCAGCGTGTCTCCATACACATTGCGGGCGAATCCATCAAAAGAGTTGGCTTTAATGGGTGAGTTGACAGTCAGTCGCGAGTCTGAGGAGCGCCGGTCAGGGACAGAGGACTGTCGTATACAGAAGGGTGTTCTAGGAGAAGGGGGGAACAGGCTATTGCTCCACTCTTTAGTCTTGGCGATGCCATACTCTCTGTTTTCCTTATCCATGTCCCGAAGCATAAACCTATAGAACTCCTCCGTGATGCTCTCTGTGCTAGACTGTTTGGACAGGCAGGATGAGGTCCTGACATTAAGGTGACCATTTTTCTTTGATGCAGCCTGTTGCACAGCTGCAGCCAGAATGCTGCTGGCATTTTTCCCTGCGTAGTAGTCCAGCAGAAGGTCAAAGCCCCTGCCCTCAGTCTCCATCTGGTTTACCATGAACCGTGAGAACTCATCTGTGATGCTCTCACAGCTGGACTGCTTAGAGATTGAGCTACCGCGGCTCAAGTTCTGACCTAACCGACTACCAGGGCCCAGGGTGTTGGGTGTGCCTGAGGGGTCTGCGTCTTCTTCTGGGATGCTTTCATAACTAGATGCCTTCCCACGGCTCCATCTTTCACACTGCAACCTGCTGCGTGGTTGACCTGTTTTGGAGGTATCCACCACATTAAGCTCAGGGCAATTCATGATCCTGGCTGTGACTTCAGAGGCAAAGAGGGCAAATGGGTCCTGGGGTTCATCTGGGTTGACTGATTCATCCACTACCCGGTTCACCAGCCGCTCCATCAGCTCTGGTTGCTCCTCCGTTTTCCTCTTGATCTCACTGAGGCGTGGTGCCCGATGTTTTTTCGAGGCAGCATTGTTGCTCTGACTCTCTTTCCTCCTGAGAACTGTGCGACAAGCAGGGATCAAGTAGGCTTCTGGCCCTTCAGTAGACGTCCCTTTTAGGGCACAGAACCAGGGTTGTTTCCCAGTGGAGTTCTCCAAGCAGATGGCTGCTAGTTCTGTGGCCATAGAAACCACTGTAGCAGCCAAATCATCAGCATAGCAAGTAATAGGTGTTCTGGACTCTGAGTCCATTCTCAAATAGAGCAGAGAACTGCAAGAGTTGAGGGAGGACTGGGGTGTGAGGGAGGCCTGTCTGCTGTCACTGCCTGTCATTAGTCGTCCCCTCTTCTCTGTGCTATGAACTGGGATTTCACTCCAGGGTTCTCTAATGGCACCACTGCTCTGCTGGATCTGCTGGTGGTCAGAGAAGTCCTTGGCAGGCAAGGAGATGGATTTAGACTGACTTTGTCTGCATGATGACTGCTGCTGTTGCTCTTTGCTGTGTGCTATGGAAGATGCAATGAGATCACTTTCCTCAAGCACATATTTCTCCTTCAGCCCAGGAAACATGGTAAGCTTATCTGCGCAGTGTAGCATGCTGCTGTGGTTCTCACTATTAGTGGACTGGCTATGGCCAACTAAGCACTGTAATTGACTTAATGGATCCTTGCTCTCCTTGGTGGTAGCAGGGTCCCTAGCACAGGTATCACCCTCTTGTGTATCAAATGACCCTTGCTCACATCTAGAGATGTGACTGATTTTCTTCTGTGTCAGGCAAAGGATATCAAACAGCAAATTGTTTACACTGTCCTGCAGAAAAACCTGGAGGTTTGGTGCATCTTTTCCAGTGCCCTCCAGTTCTTTTTTCTTTTTTGCTTTCTCCAAAGCATGTTTGAATAGGCTGTCTGCCACCTCATTTATTAAGTCATCCACCTCTATTTCATCCATGTAGGATTTTTTTGGACAAGTAATGCCATCTACTATCTTGTTATGTGTGGCCTCCAGCAGGTGGGCTACACTCCTGTAGCCTTGTGGCTGAGTCAGCACCTCAGCTGCTTCCCTGTGTAGGACCTCAGCAATGTTGGCACGAAACGCTTCAACGCTGGTACCCTCTGCCACACTGCAGTGCAGTGTGAAGGCTGTAGAGGCCTCAGCAGCGGACATCAGACCACGGGATGCTGTGTAAACTTCAGCGGAATCTGCGTCAGAATCACCACACTCCCCCGATTCCTCTGTTAGCTCCACAGCTGCTACAGCACCAGCTACCTGAGCCATGCCACACATGGCTGAGGAGAAGGAGTAGTCACCTCTCTCCTCTGGTTCCTGCAGCTCCTCCTCTGTGTCTTCCTCTGAAGCCGATTCCATGGCAAGCTGTTCTGTCAGCTGCGGGGCAGTAATGGTGCCAATGACACTGGCAGCGCAGGCCAAAGCCACCTCTACATGTTTGGATGTGTGTCCTCCATTGTGGTGGGGAACGTGGGCCTGTGTCCCATTCTCTGGCATCTCTCTGGCTTTGGCAGTGGTATCCTGGTCAGGCACATGAGACACCTGGGTCTCTGGCCATTCTACAGCCCCGTCAGAAGTGTCTGGGCTTTGAACTATAACAATCTTGGGGAGTTCAAAAGAGCAGGTGCGCTGTTGGGAAGGCTGTTTGGTCTTTGAAAAACCAGTGGAGTTGGAAGGACGACTAGAGAGGGACACACTGACAGCAGCCTCAGAGACAAAGGAGGTTTCATCTTGAGAGAGGCGTATGAAGGCATCTTGCAGTACTGACTCAGCCAGATTGGTGGCGTAGTGACCAGCTGATTCCTTAGTGTGGAGGCTTGCTCGCTGATGCCCTTCCCTTTTCACCTCAGCATCCTCCCTGTTCTGTTGATGGGCCAGCTGTCCCCTATGACATGCAAGTCTGACACAGTGTTTCTGTGCCACCTCTACCAAGCTCTCTGCCAGGTCACCGCTCTCTGGTTCTGTGAAGAGACAGGGAAAAACAGAGAAAGACAGGGAATGAAAAATGTCCGCACCGATTAGAAAGCAACTCCATCAGTTTAAAGTGTCACAGCAAGAGTAGAATATTACCCTGTTTTATCCTTCACTGAGTACTGGAGCTTGTTTATGTCTTGTTTGTCCCATTCAATTTCCCCTTGGACAAAATTCCAGAGAATAATTTCCATCCAACACATTTCATTCATCACCGGGGTAACACAATGGCACAATAATTATATACTTCTCTCTTGCGTTATACATTCTGAGTCACTATAGAAATATTTCAGTGCTTGCTACACAACTGCCTCAGTAGTGTTGCTGCAACCCCAGGAGGAAATACATGGTTTAATTCCACTCAGTATAATGTATTCACTTTTTAAACCTGATGTCTGCTCAACAAAAACAAATATGACTAGAATAATGTTTACAATATTAAATCGTGAGTTCCAGTTTCATATCAAAAATAAGGTCAGAATAGTTGACATATTTTGTTACTTTCTCAATGTGGCTTTTCACTGCATCTTACTTTGTAATTAAAGTATTTTGCTGGCCTTAAAATTCTACAGTATCTGTGTGAGATAAGAAGTGTAGGAGAACTACCATCACTTTCACTGTTCATTCATCATTCGATGGGCGAAGACCCAACTAACAATGAGCCAGTCATGCCTCAACACTACAACCACCGCTGGACCCTGCACCATCCTGCACATTACAGTTATAAAGAACTGAACAAAGCATTATCCACATGGATGCAGATAATGGTAGTTTCACTCACTGGACTTGGACATGTTTTTTTTAAGCTTTTAAAGATGACCTTAAAATCAGCATTAAACTTCTATCTATTTTTTAGGTCTGCCTGTTTTCTTAGATGCTCAAGGAGGATGCCATCTCATCAAAACGTGTTTTGGAACAGCCACTTCATGCTGCATAGTATGTGGTCAAAGTTTCTTCAAAGGTTTTGAATGAACCGCATGCTGACTCAAGCTGTATCACAGGAAGACTGTGAGGCTGTTCAGGCTGTATAGTGCCATGTTTACATGGGCAGATGTGGGATGAAATCTTTAACCCCTGTGTTGTTGTACACTGGGTCACACAAAGGATAGAAAGTGGACTTAAGGCAACTATGATGAATTCAGTCATGACAGATTAAATCAACATTTGAAAGACTGCTCAGCATGCATCAATGCAGACAAAAACTTATCAACATTTTTTCTTGTAACTATGACTATTCACAAAGTAGAAATTTATTCAGAGTAACTAACATGACTTTTTGAAAATTAAAATTTGTATCTGGATCTTAATGTCTATCAAAATACACATAGTGATAGACATCATCATGTGATACATCTGTAATTTTCTTTTCATTTAAGTGCAGCGGTTCAAGAGAAAATAGTCATGATATTCAACAATACTATATCAAAAAACTGAGAAACCCATTTGGATCAACACCAACAACAAATAACTTGTCCATTGTATTTTCCACCAGTTTTCATCCGACTCTGTTGAAAAGTTTTTGAGATATCCTGCCAACTAACACACAAACTCGGCCAAAAACAAAACCTCCGTGGTGGGGTTAATGAGGCGCACCATTTCTGAAGCCATCATCCTCGCTGTCATCACCAAGGTGTTCTGACGCAGTCAGGAAGTCTTCTTCTATGGACGAGATGGAGCGATTTGTGTCGTCATCGATCCGCTGCCCCGCCACTCGGCCCTGCTGAAGCTGTCGCTCCTTTCCCCACTGCAGACCAATCAGGAACTTGTTGATATCAAAGATGATGCTGCTGGATTGGGTGCAGTGTCTCTGCCCTGAACACTGAACCAGGCACACGCCTGTACTTCTCTGCTGCTGCCCGCCCTGAATGGAACATGTACAGATACCTATTATGCATGCGCACACAGAGACACATAAATACACACACATCCTGTATATACAAGTCCTACATGCATACACACACATACTGAACACACACAAAGGTACACACCAACATGCATAAACACACAGTGATCAACACATACAATGAGTCACAATTATGAGATATGAGAACATTATAAACATCTTACAGTTTCATGCATGTTTTTCTTCCTTTAATTTGATATACTATTAACTCATTGGACCTGTTCATGCAAGTTTAATTGTCTGTGCAGGTTCCTCGGGCTGTGTATTGATTCTAACAGTGGCTTTATACAATAATGTGTTTGTTGAGCTTCAAAAAGTCTATGAGATGGTCAATGGCTGTAATAGGCTGTATAGTTTGTATTTTTTTATGTCTGTTTTAAGTTTCAAAGTATTCTGAAATAAAAATGTAGTATTTTTTTCATGAAGTCAGCCATTGTTCTGTACTGTACCTGCAAATGTTATTTTCTGTACACGCAAATGTTGGTTTTCTGTCTAACACGTAGTTCTATACCTCAGAAGACGAGGAAATGTTTTTACTGGAGTGAATGGGGGAGAATTACTTGATAAAATGAATGTGCTTCCTCCTGTGGATTTTTTCCTAGCACAGAGGGTTCAAATCTAAATCACATAAAACTGCGGTACAAAAGAACAGCTTGCACTCTCTGCCTCGTACTCCAGGCCGGTTAATTCAAAGGCTGAAAATACTTGCAAGGATTTGAAGACATCACTGCAAACTCACCTGAGAGGGTGTGGGTGTTTGGCAAGTTTCTGAGGCTTCCAGGCCACCGAGCAGTAGGATCTCATTTTCTTTCGGCTGGTGGACAGTCAGTAATTCAACGAGCTTTGGCAGGTCTGGAGACACCGATGCCAATTTCTGCAGGAGACATGCCGAGCACAGACACAATGCTACATGATAAAAAAAAAAAAAAAAAGCTTTTCTTCAAGCAACTTCAAAACTGAACACGTGTTCTCTGTGGTTCCAACTCAGAGACATATAATTATAAAATCCTTCCTGTTCTAAGTCTTGAGCCATGTGAAATGATTATTGATCGCCTACCGCTGCAAAAGACTGGAAAAATCTGCATATTATCTAAACAAATCAACCCTCTAATTCTGGGTAATGGTTTTGAATCCATGGCAACTGAGCCAATGTTTACATGTGAAATACAATGAACAGAGTTCCTGGGGGACGAACAGTGGGCGGGAAAGAAAAGGGGTTCGCGCAGGAGGGGCGAGAGGAGGGAAAGAACGAGTGTGAATGAGGATTCTGCTCACCTTGATGCTTTTGTCATCACGACAGTCCGTTTTCTGAGGGTCCAGATTCACAAAACAGATCTGAGAGAGACAAAAAGGGAACGACAAAACATTAGAGTGACAGTGTGAACGGGAAGATTGTACCACAAAAAGCTGAGCAGGAGTAGAGCAGACTGTCCCAGATGTCAAGATGTGAGAGTGCTGTAATGGTAAAGTTACTGCATTGGCTTTCCCACTGTCATTTCATTGTCACAAATCCTACTAAACCAGACAGGAGGATAGCTTCCCTCTAAGTGACTCACCATTTAAAAACTACAGCAGCTGCGTGTCGTGTCTGAGTAACCACTGTAAGGCACTGTCTCTCATTGGCAGAGCCCTTCCTAAGAAGACTGTCTTGTCTCTCAGGGGCCGCTAGCAGCAGGTGTAAATCAGCAATGATAATCTCCCCGTCTCCGCCTCTCTTTCTCCGCTTTTCTCCTCCTCTGTCTCCGCTCCTTCACTGTGCCTCTGTCACACTCTCTGCCTCCTCCTCTTCCCATCTCATCCACCTTCGCCCCTGGCTGCAGGTTTAATGGTGTGTGATGGAGTCCTCATGTCAGTGCTGGGAGTCTGGGACTGTCCGCCGGCTGCTGTTTGATTCTACAGCGCACAGCCTCTGATCTAAGCTGGCATAGCCAAGTTAGTCCTGTGTGGCTAAATGGATAAAGGACGTCACCGACAGCATTCGAGAAGGGGGGTTAGTTCCCACTTGAGCACCCATACTCAGCGTGAGTATGTGCAGGGTACTGTGAAGTGACATATTTGTATCTCAGTCACGAACACATACATTTCTATATATGTCTAACGTCTAAATGCTGCCGTGCTTGTCATTATTAATCAAACCTAGGCGTAATGTGAGCCACTGAGGCAGTCTCGATCTTGTCAATGCAAAACACGCACAGGTGGGATCCTGCTGGCTCTCTTTTACCTCTGCCACCTCCATATCCGCTCTGCCTGCTGCTATCTCTCCTCTCTAGACCTGCGAAAATATATATAGTTTCAAATAATCACATCTTGACACACATCACTGTTTGAAATAATTTCCCTTCAACTACCTGAGGTGCGCTTGATTCATTCTGCTAGGCGTCTAAACAGCCTCAGCCCTTTTCCATGATTTTCATCTTTTTTTTTTTCATTTATCTGTGTTGTATTCAACGAGATTTATTCCCAGAAAGTCATGTCAAGGCGTAGAAGCAAGCATCAAGGTCTATGTATACTCTTTACTATTTCTTCTTTTACAATCACGTCATGTTGTCTGTTTTCTTGCTGCAGATTTGAAAGTGAAGCAAAAACCTGCTGCAATAAATAAGTCAATATACTGAGTTTATATTTCAAAATAAGGCTGTGATTCTGCAACACTTTGCATATTTTGCTTCCTTTAGAAGACGGTCTGGGTTGGCTTCATCACAGTAAAAGCGAAAGATTAAGAAGGAACATTAGCAGTACAACGAAAACTGTCTGCAAAGCCAGATCGGATGAGCCAAAATGTCCTTCAGCTGAAGCAGTAATGCGGCGCATTCAGAACAGGCCAATTTCCCCCCTCACCTCCAATCTGGTATCCTCCAGTCAAACATAATATTTTCCAAACTATTAAGTCTAATGTAATGAAAATTGCCGCTTGAAAGTGGAGTCAGTCAAGTATAAAAAACGTGAAGTCAATGACAGCTGACAATGACAGAATATTTGAAAAGGTTTTACTTCCTCACCCTGATCGAAACAAGTGTGTGTGTGTGTTTCTCCTCTGCCCTTCACAGACTGCATGTGTCACCTATAACATTTATCTGAATACCAAGAGGTATTTGCTGCTTTGTTACCTTCCCTCAAAATAACAGCAGTCTACTCACTGAGGAGTACAAACAGCTTGTTCATTTGCTTGTCTGTTGTTCAGATCAGTGTCACAAGGACCTTTTTGTGAGAATAGCTGTTAAATGCCAATGGCACACACACACAGGACCTGAGATTATCCTCCACCATTTACTGAAACCAAAGACAATAGCTTAATTTTGCCACTTGCTGACCCTAGTCTGATAAAAATATGGCCTTTAAATTCTGTTTTAGTCATTCTGCAGAGTGCTTACATGCTATTGTTTCTCTGTTGCTGATAATATGCATGGAATAATGTTTTTTTATTCTGTATTCTGTTTTATTCTGTATCTCGCTGATATATGCCTTTTATCTAAGCGGTAATGTTCTATAAACAAAGACCTCATGGCTTTTCCTCTACACTACAGCCTGCAGAGTTTTAATTTGATGTCTAACTCACTTTTCAATTTCTATCCATACCACAACATGTCAATGAGAGGTCTGGTGCCCTTGCTCAGGAGCACCTCGGCAGTCTCCACTTGTACCGATAATGGAAGTCATTCCAGAAAAGCAGTGGCAACACCTTCCCCTGCCTGCCAACACATCGCCTGCAGATAACACGCAGTTTGAGGAAAAGCGAGGCGAGTCATCCGCGCTTTTGACCTTGAGAAGGGTTAAAGCAATTTAACCCCATCAGACGGCGAGAGCCGAGAGGCAGTCGTTCTAAATTTGGGGAGCAGAGGACTATCCAGTCATCTCTGTGTCCATGTGTGAGACGAGCCCAGGGACACGCTCTGATTCTATCAGTTTTTCAGACATACTAGACAATGCGCACTTTGCGTCAGCCTGTCTCTGAAGGACTGACCACGTAAACAACAGTCGAGGAATATAAAGAGGGAAAGAGGAAAAGAAATAGAGAGACAGAGAGGGTGATAGTAATAGTTTGATGTGTGGATAAACTGATACCATGGAAGCCTGATACACTCAAAGACTTGAATAGTGCTCCAGATAGCCAGTCATACACTGTAAGGAGAAGTAGTGTTGGTTGATGTATCCCTGATTTTCTTTCTTTTTAATTTCTTTTTTTTAAAGCTTAGATAACTGAAACTACATGGTTAAACCTGCAATAACTGATTTTCTGGCCATTCAGGGGCAGCAGAAACAATCTGTAGACACAACACTGACATGTTATCTCCTTTTAAGTTGATATGGCGAACTTGTTGGAAAACAGTTGCGTATTTACACATCGAGCAGATACAGAGCATACTAGAATTAATTTGGAGTCATGTTTCTGGCCACCTGATGAATCTAAGATCAATATTCACTCTCAGTTTAACTCCATGTTTGGTCTCCACCAACTCCTGAGGGAAATATCTGGCTCTTTAGCTGCTAAAGGCTCCATTATGTTCACCAGCTAGTCGCTAACTTTGTCTGTTTGCTGTGTGGTGCTGAGCAGGTAGCATCTTGCTGTTTTGTAGAACAGACACAACGCTATGAGAGCGGTGAGAGTGAACCAAAACAGTGAGCTAAAAGAGGCTGAAAAGCTTCGTGGAGCTGAGTGTAACTGCCGAGTCGTGGGTTCATCTCTACAAGCAACCCCTTTCACATAAAAGTAATCATGCGATCCACTGTTAATATAAAAGTATTGATTCTACAGTAAGGTTAGGGAAAGATTATGTTCAGGGTTAAAGGAAAACACCACTGACTGTTAGAGACGGGACACAAAGCATGGTCTCCGCTGGCAAAGTCAAGTACTGACAACATCCATCCAACCAAACGTCCTCACTATGATACTTCCTGCTTTGCTACTGAATGCATGCATCACATGTGCAATTTTCCGTAGAACGACGTATCTGGGTTGCAGCAGAGATCCTGGTGTCTCTCCACATCTTCTCGCTTCACTAGGTGCTCAACCCACATAAATGTACAGCTGTGCTCAACATCGGCCCAGCCAACCAAACTCAGGGTGACTCTGACCACCTGTGCTGATGGACCGCTAAGACCAAACTGGACAGTAATAACCCTTAAAGGAGGGAAATCTGGAAGCAGCCTCAGAGGCAACTAGCAGCAGGGGAACAGAGCATGCTTTAGTTTCACCTTCAGCAAAATGTTGCGTCTGTGTGTCTGCAAGCATGAAGGGCATCTTGACTTGTTCTACAGGGGGAAGAAACATGTAGGTCACTTACTTAAGTGTTTTTGTTCCCTACACAATAAAATAAGGAGGTTAAATGCTGCAGTTTTGCCCTTTTAATGTTACTTCTGGTTTCATTCTTGACCTTGAAAGTAGCAGTTTGATAAAACAATCCCACCTCAAGGTCCTTACTAACTTTTCACCCTCCACTTACTAGCTTACAAGCTTTCAACCGTATTACACGGTTTTCATCAGTAAATGGAGTTTGCTCAGGTGTCATGAAGGTGGATCTGTTCACATGTGAGCTCAGTCGCTATTATGTTGTCTTTCAATCGCGATGCAGTTGAAAGCTCCAGAAGAAGCTTGTGACTGGACCTTGAGTTGCAACTATTCGTCAAACTACTATTTCAAAGGCCAAACACATACGAAAAGTCCTTAAAATGGTATGGATGCAATCATAACACCTAACCGAGCTCGCATGTCCATCCATGACAACTCGGCAAACTTCATTTCCTGATGAAGACCTTGTGACACGTTTGAAAGTTCTCTTAAAAGCTAGTAAGTGGACCATGAGCTGGATTTCTTTTTTTTTTTTAAATGAATCAGATGATTACTGGAAGACTGTGGGTATCACTCTTCTATTTTGAGATGGTAGGAATGAACAGTGACGGACACGGACAAAATTCACATTAAATGAAGATTACCCATCGACACAGAGAAATGACCTACATTGTTAACTTTGTGCTAAATTAGTTCTAAGAATTTTCATAGTGTTTCTCTTTCATTGCATAATATTTTAGCATGTACTTTTGTCTGCTCATGCGGTATAATACTGAACACATGTAATGGAATGACTATTCGATTGCTCACTGGTTTGTAAAATCATTCGATACTGACTGTTGGAATGGGCTTATAACACTGAATTGGATATCAGCATTCAGCCATTTAGCTTCAGAAAAAATGGCAGTTTTGTGTTCAGTTGGTAGAGGTGTTGGTCCACAGACCCAGCAGCAAAATTCAGCTACTATACGTTCAGTTATTGTTGGAGGCACAGTGTGTGTGTGTGTGTGTGTGTGTGTGTGTGTGTGTGTCTGAGACCCTAACAATGCAGACACACACACACAACGGTGCACTTGTCCCAACTTATTTATGCATAAAATCCCATTTGGCCTTGGACATACAAAACTGTCAGGCAGGCAGATTTCTCTCTTTCTACCACACACACACACACACACACACACCTACAAATGGAGCTTATGCAGACACTTAGCCACAGTTTCAATACAATATTATGTGCGCAGACATGGTCAATATAGTAAACCATTACAATGCATTTCAGTCTCCTTTGTCTGTCAAAGCTCCTTTCCTCCTCAGCAGCCCTCCCTCTCTGCTCACTACTCTGATCCTCCCACACACAGCTGCTGCTCTTGGTCCTTCTGTCTCCCTTTTTTTNGCTCTTTTTTGCTCTTTTTCATGACTTGAAACTCAGAAGTATTTTTGTTATACTGGATATTTAGTCCTTCATATGCTGTATGTTTTGAGTGTGGCGTTTCTTCCCAAAAGCAACAATAAAATACAGCTACTTGAAAGAATCAGGTGAAGAAATTTAGGTAGGTAAACTGCCACTCCCCACAGCCCCTGTGAAGCTTTACTGCTGCTGCATGGAAAGTGTCCCTAACTCACTCTGAGGTCACAAAATAATAAACACAGCTCCCTCTATTGTAAAGTGTTTTGACTTATCTCAGTGGCTGGCAACTTTAATTATAATCCATTTTAAGTTTAATTTAATTCAAATGAAGTTTGGGGGGAAACAACATTAAGGCTCAGTGACTCCGCCATATTAATTTTGTGATGCGACCCACAAGCGACACAGTGCTGGTGTAGAGACCAGACAGGCATGCTGATCTCACATACTGGTGACTGTAAACAGCCTTATTTTGTGTTCATACATTTAGGTACGTGCTGATAAAATGCATAACATCAGCTGTTCACGAGGCATAACAGAAAATATGGTGAAATTCCACATGCTACACACTGAGGTTGTCCAGGCTTTTTTACATCTGACTGAGCTGCTTCCTATTTATCTGCTATTTTGCTTCAAGTATTTTACTACTAAAAGTAGAAAAAAAATGTAGGATGCACCATCTTTGAATAAAGATGTGAAAACAGTATGTTCTTGATCAATGGCTGTACTTTTCTACTGTTGAAAAAAACTGGATATATGCAGTATTATGAGTAGTGAGTATCAAACGCGTGCACACACACACACACACACACAATTAGTGTTTGGCTGTGAGACGCTTGGCGTGGAGCCCCGGGCTAAAGAGAGCATCAAGGAGCTGATGCTGTCCTGGTTCTTCTCACGACATGAATAATATGGAAAATGTTAAAAACAGGATATATAGCATCTCTGGGGAGTGTATACGTTCCCCTGTGGGTCGACAAATGTATGCATTTATCAGTAAATATGGACAGAAACATGTTCAGAGGCTCATACAAGAGGAAAAAAAAAACTTTAAAAAGGACTGTGATGAAAATGGCTAACAGCAGATTATGAACAGACCCGGGGTACTCGGGTGTCTTTGAAATGCATAAATTTTAATGTGTTGCTTTCACATTTGGAGAAGTGCTAAGATATGTTTTCATCACGTTTTTCACAATTTTTCAAGTGCTATCATCAGAACATTTATTGTTTTATCTTCAGAGGAGACTGAAATAAGATGTCTTTGTTTAAAGAGTAACTTAACAATAAATCGACTTTTTGCCTCTACTACTAGTGAGCTAGTAATTTACTGCGTTGATGAGTGTTATTGTGTATGTGGCAAATTTATGACTTTGTAAATTAATATCTCTTATTCTGTCACTTTCCACTGCCTCTGCTACCTCTCCAGCATCCTCGCCAGGCTAACGTTAAGCAAGCAGTTCAAACAGCTCTGAACGCGTGCGTGTATGTGGGTCTGACTTATTGTACATTTGGGGACACATTTCAGACTCAAGACCAGTTAACTGGGGACGGCTTGTCTAACTGGGGACAAAAGTCATGTCCCCAATTTGGAAAAGGCAGATTTTTGGGTCAGTGGTTAAGGTTAGGGTTAGGTTAAAGATATAATCTCAAAGATTTTCATTTAAATAAACGCCTGTTAAGTCACTATCTATTGCCGAATGATGCAGCACAATGGTGACTGAGCCTATGGCCCACTGGTGAAAGCCCTTGCATTTGTAGTATTACGACCCGGGTGTCGAGAGCAACTCACAAGCGGCACACAGTTCGGCTTTTAACAAGGCTTTTATCACAACAGACTCGCTCTTCTACTCACCTGTGTGTGAAGCGGTGTACTGTTTTTTCCTGTCTCTGCTAGCGTTGTGAGTAAATGGCTATTATGGCCGAACAAACAAAGAAAAGGTCGATGACTACAGATGAGGAAACTGAAACTGAAACTTAAGTGAGGTCCAAAAACACACCTGCAATTACCGATTATTGCCATAGGTGCCGTGAAAGACAACGAAATGAAAATCTTTGAGATTACAACTTTAAGGTTAGGGTCTATGTAATTTTTCCAGAAGTGACTTAAGTAAACGTGTGTGTGTGTGTGTGTGTGTGTGTGTGTCATGGCGGCGTGTTCAAGCTAAAACTGGATGCTAAATTGCTCATTAATGAAGATAAAGTGACTGGATTTGACAATGAAACCTTCCAGAGGTTCTCTGATCCACTCCATTGCTGTGATCTGTAAAATTACACTCCACATTAGGCTGACTCCAAGCTACAACAGAGACCAACATGTACAGTATTTTCTCCTCACCTGAACTGTATCATATCCAAGCTACATAATTAGCTAAAGCTGCACTATAAACAGTTATTTGTGCCCACAGTGCACCAACAGCTAACACACACTTAAAACTGGATTACCAACCAGGCAAGCAGGCAACAGCCCTGGGGTCCCAGACTCATCTATAGACTCCCAATTTTACATACTTTGTTCCTAATAACAGATATTCACTTTTAATAACACAGAATAACTAACATTACCTTACTATTTAGATGAGGGCTGCTACTTTTAAGAAAGTAGGTCTCATTTTTAGAGCACAGCCCTGCACAGAAGACTGTAGTTTTGTAGTAGTGTAATAGTGTCGAAAGCAAAAGGAGAGGTTGAGGTTCGGTTTAGGTTTAGAAGAAAAAGACGGTTTGTCTTCCTGCTCTGATCCTGCTGTAAGTCAGCGCTCCTGCTGCAGCCGATGGCATATTTATTCTGTTTTCCTTCTCTCTGGGCTGGGAAGGTACAGGTCACGACACAACAGACTGCCCGAGTGTGAAGTGTTTGAATCCGGTGATGAATGGATCACTCTCCTGCAGGGGACTACAGGTTCAAAGCCGGAAGACAGATAGCCAGAGGAAGGGACAGTGTTTTTTCTGCTTTTGAAAAGTTTGGTGCATATTCTTACAAAACAACTGCTAGCATGAAGCTTAATTCTACACAGAAGGAACATCATACTGTATATGCTGACTTTTGCTCTTTCCCATTTGATTTTCACTGTGTAGGCAAGTTTTCTGACCTCTTTTTGTTTTGTTCTTAAAGCGTAAACTCACATAAGTTAAATACACAGATCAATACAAGGAAATACATCGGAGATTAGGTAACCATTCGCCTCGCAAAGGAAAATACGAGGTGCCGTCTTCCTCTTCAAAATGCTCACCCTGTCAAATCTCTCAGGGGTGTGATGAAATTCAGTGTGACTATCACAGCAACATGACACTTCTCTGTGACTTCATGCATTAAAACATGAGTGAGTGATCAAAGGTGACAACATGATGCAGCCAGAGGTGGGTGATGGAGCGAAACGCAGAAAACCCAAAGCTTTTATCTTTTATTTAGCTCACAGTTTTTGGCCTTCCGCGCTCACTATTTGGACTATTCTTGTTCCTGAATACGTAAACGCAGATTTTTTTAAACTCCGAGACAAGCATTTCTTAGAAAACTATTGGACTAATTTGGGTCGACTTGGATATCGAGGTTTATCAAAAATAGATCTCATAGTCGTCAGCTTTCTGTAAAATCAAACTTCATTCAACAATTGCTTTGGTCTATTAAAGCTAGAAAAGGACAAGTCAACAAAAGAAAACAATCAAATTCCTCTCTTCATTACCCTGTGGTCTGTGTCTTTCTGTATCACTCTCCACTGACAGTAACCAATGTTTGTGTGTGGTTTTGTGGCTTCTCCTCTCATTCTGTTTGGATCAGCGTTCATCGTCTCACCCTCTTCTCTTTCATTTTTTTCTCTCTGTTTTCCACACTCTGTTTTCTTTCTTTCTGCCTCCCTGTACAGTTCGGGCCAGGACAGAAGAATTTATTTCTCACACGGCGTCATCAATCGCAAGCCGCCGTTTGATTGATCGGCCGCGTAAAAACCACGGAAAAGCCAAACGGGGAATTGAGAGTCAGAGGAGCAATCTGTCACGTCAAAGTCTGAGAGCGATGCTACGGGGAGGACGGGCCGCATCTGTTGGCACTCGCGTTAAAGTTCCCTCTGATTCATAGAAAACAGAGTGAAGACAACAAGCGACCATTGTCTCGTTTAAACAAAAACTGTGAAGATGAAGCTGCTTTGTTTTTACATTTCACAAAAGAACAATGAAGATAAAACTGTCCTCATAATCCCAAACTCAGGTAGGAGCTTGGCGAGAAGCGGCCTGTTCTGCACAGACAAGAGCAGCACAAGTGATGTCTTTGTTTTCAAGTTGGCAGCCATCACAAATAGCTTTTCAAGGGGAGGAAAAAATGATGAGGAGGAAAAGAGTTCTGGTGCAATGCATAAATATACTTCACAGGACTCTATCTAATGATCAGTGGGGCACGTTGGCTGTTGTACTGAGCATTTGCCCTCCAAACGTCCACTAAACTTTAATGAATGAGTACTGTATCACCAAAACTTGTATAGGTATATACTGGGAGCTGTATCAAATGTAAAACTATTCTCGGTAAAAACCTCTGATAAAACTCACACACAGTTGTTTGAGTCCTGCGTACGTCTTGTCCTAGATAACACAGCTGGTGTCTGGGGGTTTCAGGAACATTCAAGTCAGCACGCGGCTGCTCGCACTTACGAAGTGTGACATGAGTGTGTGAGAACGGTGCTCTTTGCTAATTTACTGCTATTCCTGTTACCTTGGCAATGATTATCAAACGCTTGAGGCATGTTTTAGGGAGGAGTACGGAGAAAAAAAAATGTCAAAACACTTTGTGTTACTGGCATTTATTCTGCATAAGACGGACCTGCTGCAGTCCAGGACGGAGGAATTACAAATAAAAAGTAACTCTTGCTCAAGTAATGATTTAGTGGTGAGGACAAACTGCAGGAAGTTTATATAGCATCCTTTAGATAAGGCTCGAAAACGCTGTTATGGTCGTTTGCTTTGTTTAATCACCCTTTTGTTATTTATAATTCTTGATGTTGACCTCATTAACTGTGCTATGAACTGAGAGACCAATAGAAATAGCACTAAAACAAGACGAGTACCCTTCAGCCACGCTAATAGCTCTGAGGCTGCAAATGCTTTGAGCTAAATGCTAATGTCGACATGCTAAAATCCTCACAATGACGATGCTAACATGCTGATGTTTGGCAGGTGTAATGTTTAGCATGTTCACCATCCAAGTTTAGCGTGTTAGCATGCTAACATTTGCAAATCAGCACTACACACAAAGTACAGCTGAGGCTGATGGGAAGCAAGGGCAGATATTTCATTTCATTGTTGGGGGGGTGGTAAACATAAAAATTCCCTAAGAGCAATTCCTGAAGGGGACACCAAAAGTACTGTTGTAACAGTCAATAATATATTAAATGTCTATAGAGGAAACCCTAATTACCACTGTGGAACGTCTGTGACCTCGGCCAAAGATGATTTGTTAGAGAGGGAGACCCCCCTCTGTGCCTTTTTGATTTGTCGAGGTTGCAACTTTTTGGTTTTCAAAAAACATAACATTACACATTACATTACATTTGCTGACTGTACAAATCATTCTCCAGCCTGGTATGTTCAAGAAAAGCAGAACATATGAGCGAGCTTATTTTCTTGAAAACTGTGCTGTTAACTTGGAAAATGAACTGACTGGATTTTGCTATGCGTGTGTGTGGGGTAACAAACGTGTATCTATTGAGGAAGTGGATCAGATGACTGATCGCGAAATGTTTGTTTTCTTTTGTGATTTGGCAGCCTGCCACAGCAAAACGTTATCAGTGGAAATACCAGACTGTATACTGGATAACTGATAGATAACTTAAGGGTTGTACGAGTGTGTTCAAGCACTAATGTGTGTGGAGTTTGGCGGATGGGAGCCAGAGGACCAAACCACTCTTTTAAAACTTAAAAACGCACTGTTTTGCGTCATTAATTAGCGCAAGTGCTTTCAATTAATATTATTCCATTATTTAAATTCATACAGTTGTGTTTACAATGATACGTTGTGGGGGACAACTCATTTTCCTGGGAAGGGGGGATCATCAAAGTTAGTACACTTCACCCTTAATGTGTGTACCAAATCTCATGCCAGTCCATCCAGCAGTAGTTGAGAAATCACCATCCCTAAAGCTAAAAATCAGCTTTCAGTCTGTAGAGAAACAGATTATCACTGGTTAATTCAGCATCTCTCTGTGGGAAGAATTTCTTAAGGACTAGACTTCACCCAGATGTGTGAGGCTGACCCCACTCCTCTTGCAATTAAACCTGGATCACTAAGTTGCTGCTCTGATCAGTGAGATGTCGGTCATGGCTCAAAGATAGTGCTGAGGTGTAATTTCAGAAAAACCCAAGAACTGGCCAAGAGGGAAGCATGGGAGATATTTTGCAGCTAAAGGTGAGAAAACTGATTTCTTCCCTTAGGGTAAGAAATTCAGACTTATTATTAGGCTATCACTGAAGTGTGGGTGAATATGTCATTCATTCCGAGAAACTACATTTCAGATGGTGTTATTAGAGAGAACAGATTATGTGTTTCAGGTACTTTCTGTAATGAGGCCCACCTACAGTACAACCATAAAAAAAATCCTGGGCTTGATGCAGTGTTATTTCATTTAGACTGTCAGTGCAGTTTATATAAGCCCCTGCCTGTTGGAAAATTGAATTGATACACTTTGAGAATCAGATGCCTGTTGTCCTTCCCGACCAAAGAATGCCTCTGAGCCAGACAGATGTAAATCCGGAATGCAATTCATGCTTAACTTGGAATTTCAAATGAATGAGTGATCGAAGGTGACACATCAGAATTGGGTGACAGAGAGGATTAAGCATGTGTGTCCTCTACAGCGGAAAGCCTTTCTCTTTTTTGCTTTCTCTCTTGATGTCCCACGTCCTCGCCTAAACGACCAACAATGTCCTTCATTATCCGAACACATACTGTGTCCAGTCAACTAGATGAGCAATTTGTGTTGACAATCATCATCCTTCTTTTCATTTCTAATGTCACTTCCTGTGTTTTTAAAAACCAATAATAGTATGTTATCTTAATGTCATTTGCCACTGCTCAAAATGTTGCATATGCCTCACCACTGTCACTGTGATACATGACAACATGAAAAGGATGGAAATGTAAAATGATGCTGTAAGCTTTTAGAGTTTTGTTGTGTAAATCAGTGTTCATAAAGACTGAAAACACCATGATTAAAAACTATTTATAGCAACTTAATGGTTATAGAAATAAGCTTACAGCCAACAGCCCAGTAGTTAGAATCATAAAATCTGATTACAGGATATGAAAGAGGCTGCCCCTCCATGCCAGCTCAAATAACAATCATAATTTTGTCATGGTGTTTCAAGAATTATATTTCTGCTAAATCTATCCCAGCATGCGCTGAACAGAAGGCAAGGAGAGCCTGAAAATGGCTCCTTAACAACCACACAAAATGTAGCAAACAAACAAATGTATACAGCTGTGTAGTTTTCTTGTTGTCAACCAAACTCAAATCAGTGGTGTTGTAAGGCTGCGTGAAGTTGTGTTGACATGCCTGGACTGACGTTGTCAAGCTGAGAGTCCAGAAAGCAGAAAGCAGAGCAGATAGAAGACTTGAGTTTTCCTGATCCAAAGAGGGAGTCAAACTACTGAAATCCTTGAGAGTTTGTGTTACTCTTTTATTTTCAGTCACAGAATGTGATAAAATCAGCACAACAGAGATGCATTTGCTCTACAAAACCATCTTCCTTTAATAAATTGCCTGCTGAGACTAAATTGAGCTTTCCGCAGAATGAAATTGCATAGTTTATAACATCTACTCAAAGAAAATCTTCTGGTATATTTCAAGCAGCAAAGTTATTATGAGAAATTACATTCCATTCACAGATGCAAAAATACATTTTTCCAACTCATTTCCAACAATGTAAAATGCAAGCCAAATCCTCCTTTCAGTCACAGAACTGACAACAAGGCTCTCAGCGAGTGGAAGAATTATACAAAGTATAGCACCAGCACCAGCTGTCTACATCAGAAGAAATGTTGTTTACGGGTTTTTCATTTGTGAATGAACTCATATAGTTATTTAAGGTGATATTTCCCTTCCATCAAACCCATGAGCAAGGCTAACTAAAGGCTAACTTCATACCAGGCTGAAAAGCAGCGGTTCAACTGCCCTCTCTGGTGAAAAGTTTCAAGTCTATCACAGATGTTCAGGTATATTTACGCATGTCATCAACTCCACCTCTCCCAGTAACTCCTCACACGCATATGAAGTACAGTTATAAAAGGCTGTACGTCTTTTAGAGCACATGTTGGTCAGAAATATGAACAAGTCTTCAGTTATTTTGGATTTATTGTCTCAAAATGCTGGTTTCTCTGTTTCTACTACAGTACTGTCACTTGTATAAAACACCTCTTTACATGTTAATAGAGTAAATGATCACTCCATTGTTGGATTTTTAAAAATATTTCTAAGGAAAAGGTAAAGGAGAGCAATATGTTGCAGTTGCACTGCTTAGTAATGTAAGCAGATCCATTGCATTAGCCTAAATCGCTCATTTTTCTCAACACATAGGAAGTGACACATCAAACCTTAAGAACAAGAACTGCCTACTAAAGACAGGAAGGGAGCACCAGCAACCTGCTGCAAAAACACTTTCTTTCACCATCTCCATGCCCACAAGCCACTCAGAGGGAGCAGGTTGAAGAGAGTGCAGTTTTTAGATGTCATCTCACATCACTTCGGCCTTAAGATTCAAACCGTTACCTCACTGTCATTTGAGGCCCACAAACATGCCTCCTGCAGCTGTAAAACTCGACAATGGAGATGACTCGGTCCATCTCCGTTGCCAAACGGGTGCGCGTGTTTCATCATCTGCAGTATGCTACTCACCATGGTGCAGCTGCCCTCCGTGTCGTCGTCCAGCAGGCCCAGTCTGCACAGAGCTTTCTCGTTCCTCAGCCAGTACTCCGACGAGTCCAGCACACTGTTGCTGCACAGCACCTGCAGCACACAGATAAACCCCGCTCAGGTACAAGTGCTGCACTGAAATCACGCCACACAGAGACACGCACGCAGAGCATATGACTCCACACACACACACCGTCTGAGTCACCCATTCACTTTCATCTGCCAGTCTCTGTGTTTTCCTCTCTTGTTGTTGGGTCAATTGACCTTTCTCCAGGACCTTTATTTCAGGATAAGTGTCTGCGACACACAATCAATAATCTGTCAGCTAACCAGACACTGTATATATGACAGTTATTGTCTCCCCCCTGGAGGAACATTTTAATGAAGCCCTTAGGATGAAACCTACTGTAATAGAGCTGCCTTTATCAATGACAGAAGTGTCGTCATCCTACTGACTGATATACTCATTTGTCCTTGATGCTTATCACAGTGTGAGGGTTTGACCATATGGTATATCTATATTTATTTATTTGTAAAAGAAGAAGAAAAAAAAAGACATTTCAAACAGTTTGCACCACCATCGTACAGTAGATAAAAGAAGAAAATCAGATGCTATAAATAAAACAATTCTTGTGCTATTACTTTGACACATGACAGATATTACGTATGTGTTATTCATTCTCACTATTTTTAGTGACAAATCACGCCCCCCCCTCCCAATACTTGCACCCCCGGGAATAGACCATCTGTGCAGGCCATCAGCCAGGTAAAGGTGACGTAGGCTCAGCTGATCTCACTGAGAGCGATCATATCAAAGGCTGCCGCCACAGGTCAGCGGAGCACGAGGCCCAATTATAAGAAAGACATCACCTTGTGTCTCTGCAGGACACTCGAGTGGAAGTCAGTTAAGATCACGAGCGGTAGGCTAATTAGGAACACACAGCGGCGAGTCCACCTGCGCATACACATGCAGTAAGGGACTCACATAAATACACCTACACGCACTTTGAAAGGAAATTCAATCTAGACTCCACCTCAGCCCACTGATCTGTACTATTTCCCCTCCTGTCTCTCTGGCACGGGGAGATGATAAATCTACTGGGCTGACCTGAGGGCCCGGCTGTTCCTCTTATTGCACAACCCCTGGGTGTCACAGGCACCCTGGAGGAGGAAATGAAAATCTCTCGCACTGCTGGAAACACACAAACAGATGAACTGACAGTGGAGACAGATATGACGGACAGGCGCGCAGGCACACGAACAGAGAAAAAGACAAAAAGAAGACGTGGCTGACAAGCGGTCATACAGCAGACGGACAGAGGGACACACAGGTAGACAGATTTACACTTCCATCCCAACACACACACGAGACACAGGTCCGTTTTTACCTTCTTGCAGGCGCTGATGGACGAGGCCACGGTGCTGTCTGTGCTGCCTCCCTCCACCTCGACAGACTCTGAGCCTTCGAACATGGCAGATGACTGGAAGTTACTGCAAGGCAAAAAGGGCACGGAGTTGACTTTGTTGGAGCAAGTTCTTGTCAACACCTCTCTTTTGAAAAAAGTCTGGGATCAGTAAGGACTGGAGCAGCCCACTGCCTGTCACACACAGCTGTGGCACTCTCCCAATGAATTAACCACACAGCTATTGTCGTACAGGAGAATAATTTCAATATTCTGAGCTAAATACTTGATTTCTTCACCTAGGTCATTCCCAGGCTAGCAAGACAGGGTCAGGACAGCTTCTAACGCCCCAGTTTGCACTTGTACCAGTTAATGGCACACCAAGGTGACATCTCCCATCACTTATTGAAGAGCGCAAAGAGTTTTAGGTGTTGGTCTTTGGATGTCAAGACCTTTTTATCACATTATTATTCATGAGAAACCACTGCAGCACCTGCTAAAAAGTGTCTTTTAGGGATTTCTGTGATGTCGAATCTCTCTCTGCACAAATTGCATAAATCCACTCATGACACACACTCTCCCTAGCATGAAGCCAACTGCATGTTGGACGCATTAGTGAATTGTAGCTTTTCAATGTGTTCAAGAGCGCAGCCAGCCTCCAATTTCTGCATGAGAAAATATCCCACACATACTGTATGCAACTGAGCATTAAAGAGTGTCAAAAAGTCATGGCCACTTTGCCAGATCATGAAATTTGCCAGCGATGGCGACGGAGGATTACAGCAGGACAAACAGGGAAACACAACCCGTGACCTTCATTTAGCACATAAGACAAAATTATTCAACGATCTGTGGTGATGGGAATGTCTGTCAGACTACGGCGAGCCTAAACACAACACGGCAAACTCAAAAAATCCCAGGAAGGCGTCATTATCCTCTGTGCATGCTCTCACTGAGATAAGCCAAATCGAAGCTTATCTGCAATGGCATTAATGAGGATCAATTTGGAAAATAAAGAGGCTGGGGATGCATATTTAAATAGGAGCAGCTGTTTTTTTCTGTAATCCACATATTTCAAAGCAAATTAAAAGCATTTCATTTTGAAAGCCCCGAGGGATCACGCAACTGTATCTATTTGCAGTTAATGAACATGCCTGATGTAAATAATGTGTCACAGGAAAAGTGAGTTTGCTGTGAATGGCCGGACACACTGAGAAAAAAAAAGATGATGTACTGGAGATAAGTGGATATGATGTGCTTTAAATAGGCGGCTGTATCTGCTAGGCACACATCAAAACACCCATCCAACACACACACACACACAGGCACTGATTCTGCAGTGAATATGTTGGATGCATGCAGAAAATTGGAAGCGAAGGACACTGTAAAAAAATGGGAGTGAAAAACACTGTTAAAAAAAGCCAGACTGGTCTGTATGTGGTGTTCATGCAAATGTTTTTTGCTGATGATTTTCGCAGCAATTTGAAGAAGACCAGCGGGATACATTTGTCACGCACGACCTCCCTTCTAATCTTTGCGCTTAACGACCTTTCCATCACGACACGGTGATGATTGACAGGTTGGTGCGCTCTCTGGCTCCCGGGGCCCGCAGGTGCCCAGCAGACACCAACCCGATGTGAGGACACAATTAACCCCTGAAATGTCTAGCTCTCAAGGACAGCCCCTTCTCCGCTGCTGTAATTTACCGTGGAAGCGTGTGTGTTTGAGGATTTCGCCAGACTTCAGAGGCCAGGAGGCCAATTTATTGGTGCACAAACAGGCAACTTTTGGTGGAAGCCTTCGGATTTCTGTGCTTTGGAAAGCGTTCATTTGCACAAAACAATCAATGTGGCAAGTTTAGGTGCTGAGGACTGCAGAAACCTTTCATTTTTAGCTCCAATTTTGACAATTACCCCGGAGGAAAGCCAGACAGAGGACTTGAGCTCATTAAAAAAAACCTACTGATGTGTGAAAATTGAATATTTCGTGACTGGTGTCCACTTTTCTTCACTGCCGCGCATCAGTCAGGCCAGGCCAGCTGAAACATCTTGTTTACTGCGCGAACACTGACGGTCTACTGTGAAAGAGGCTTTACTGCATCACTCCGCGAGGATTTTTAGTGCGCTTTTTCAACACTAAACACAAAGTGACACACTTTGCACTGTCAAAAAAACATCGCTACGCTTTGACTGAATACAACATAAAAGATGTGGCGCACTGGCACCTCACACTCACTTCATTCCAGTGCTTTTGTAATGATATCTGAAATACAAATATCACAGCAAATCCATGTGTGAAATATTGCAGAAAAATATTAGAGTGGCACCACAGATGCAACAAAAACACGAAAAGTAGATGTTCACTTCTGAATATAAGACCTACAATTTAAGTGCCAACAGAGACATTATATGATTTCGTGTGTTAATATGCGCCTATGCTCATCGATATTCTTTTTTTATCCCGGGATAATAAGCAGTCTCTTACCTCGGCGTTTTCAGAAGGCACTTTGCGCCTGCCATTCTGTCAAAAAANAAAAAAAAAAAGAGCCAAACTGTCCTAAACCGGTGTGATTATTTCCTCTGTGGGGACAGGGAGAGAGGTACAGCGGAGCGCCTCGACGCGTAATTGTCCACGGGACACTCTCCGGTCCAGATGCGCATCCCCTGACAGAGCACTGAAGGAATCCCAGACTGCTTCACCGTGACTGGAGGAGCACTGTGATGAACTGAGCCCCACGGTATCAGCAGCAGCAGCAGCAGCACCACACCACCGCCTGCCCTGCGCGTCTGTCCGCCAAGTGCCGAGTGCAGGCGCAGGAGCCCCGCATGGATCAAACGTAATGAGCTGCACGACGCAGGCAAGCGCATGGATATGGACAGTGCGCGCGCATGTCGACGCACATGCATGTGTACAAACAAACGCACGCGCACACGTACGTAGTTGTTTTGCTACCAGTACACCATGCATGAACCCAGGTTAACCACTTACAGTATGTGTTTGTTAAGATATACTGAAGGCTGATAAATGTATTGATCACTGAAAACTGACAAAGAAATGCATAGGCTTCAATGGAGAGAGTAGCACTCACAACACAGGCAGCAGCACTAGTGAAATAGGGAATTAGGGCATCATGAATAGTAAACAAATATCTCCATCACCTCTGAAACAAATGATCTCAGTCACATGATCTACAAAGATGAGAGGAAACTCATTCTGACTTTCAGCTGCATGTGAATTCCCCTCCACTGTTTCTCCGGTTGTTCAGGCAGGTGCTCAACACAAGGTCAGTGCAACAGATTTTATGGTTGACCTGCCGTGTTCATCATCTATGAACACATGAACACATTATTTTCCAGCAAAGCAACAAAGCAGACCTGCCCACTGTTACTGTACATGTGACCGAGCTATAGGGGATAAACTTAGACACTTTCACTGAGCAGTCTCCATGGAAATATCAAAGTCTTCTGTGCGTCTTCTTTGTCTGTGGAGTGACAGTAACAGACATTTTGTTTACAGAGCCTGACTGATACTGGATACTTGAGGCACATAAAACAATACTGATATCAGATAATGATATCAGTTGATATTGTTTTTTTAAACACGTAATGTTACCAAACATTTTAGATTACGATGCCTTAAACTTGGTCATCAGAGAATTTTCGAGTAGACAAATAATGGTGTCATTGTTTATATATTACTGCAATTTCTCCTTATTTACCAGCTGATATTCACACCAATACAATATATATCTGTGATAAGATAAAATCAGCTGATAATATCTAGTTTTATAGTAGTTTTTTTATGTGCTAAATTATAAAATAGTATTTTATATAGAACACTGTTCGGACATAATGTTTTATTTGATCACTTACAACTGCATGTTCATTTTTTGGCCACTTGGGGGCAGCACAACAAGCTGTAAACACAACTGTGACATTTAATCGCCATATAGTTAATATGGTGAGTTAGTACATGTTAGCGAACGATTGCCTATTTACACACGCAGCAGACAGGGAGCAACATTAGCATTCATTTGGGGTTGCGTTTCAGACGACTTGGTTCAATATTCACTCTCTTTTTAGCTCTGTTTTTGGTCTCCACTAACTCCCGAGGGAAATATCTGATTCTTTAGCAGGTAAATGCTCCACTATGTTCACCAGCTAGTTGCTAACTTTGTCTGTGTGCTGTTTGCTGCTGGGCAGGCAGTGTGCAGTTTATCAGAGTTTGTTTGTTGCCAGCTGCATCCAGAAACAAGGCTGATGAGAGCAGTGAGAGTGAATGAAAATAAAACAATGAGCTGAAAGACGCTAAAGCACTCCATAGGCCTTTTCTAAAGGTGATATATACGACATTCAGAGCCAGTAGAGTAGTAAAACAAATGGCCGCAAATGGACACACTTCATTCAAACTTGACAGAAACAAAATAAAACTCCATGAAACCATCTAGAAATATAACATAAACAATGCACAAAAACCTAAATCACACACACACACTCACACATACACACACACATCCCAGATTCCCTACTGCCACTTGAGATGGCCGTCATCTCCATCACCTTAGCAGCACTAAGAGAGCCTTGAAAGTAATATCTACGTTCTCTGTATCTGATGGTTAGGGTAAAATCTCCCTCCTCTGTCCATTAGGGAGGTCACCAAATAATCGGGGGGGG
>NTHP01000109.1:975249-1014429 GCA_003416845.1 Oplegnathus fasciatus
GGGGGGGCAAAAGCAGCCGTGACCTTCAGTTCTCTATTATCCCACTGAGACTGTTGGGGGAATAAAGTGGTGGGCAGAGGATGAAGAAAATGGTGGATATTCAGGAGTACAAAGCAAGCAGGGGTCCTGATGAGATCTGTGTGTGTGTGTGTGAGTGAGAGAGAGAAAGGAATGATGCTTTTGTGGATTTGTATGGTGGCCACTGTGAACGTCTTCACTCTGCTAAAAGGATCATTTCTGCCAAAGGGAATGCTTATTTTCAGCGTGCTCTCTACCTCAAAGAAGATAGATTTTTACTTGCTGTTATCAGCCACCATGCTATGTCTCTCCCTCCAGATGCCATTTGCTTTCATTCAACAACAACAATATCAAAACCCAGTTTTTGTGATGGCAAACTCTGTGTAGTAGTACAACCTGCAGGGAACACATATGTTTACAAAACACTTGCTAGGCCTCGGCTTATAAAATATGAAACATTTAAATTAAATACCTTTCCCATTGATATATATCTGAGCATTTTGAATTAATAAATACATACACGAAGTCCTCACTGACTATATGAACTTGTCTAGCTCAGCCAGTTTCACCCAAATCTCTCATTACAGATTCTGATATAAATAGCAGTCTTGCATTAGCCAGCACTTCTCACCAACTGTTAATGCCCTCTGTGGTTATGTACTGTACCGTCTAATTTCATGCTTCTCAGCTGAGGAAAACAGTTTTTCCATCTGAATATTTTCTAAAAACTGATTACAATAAGGTGCTATGGAAGCTAAATGTATTCTTACACCTCTTACACATCAGCAAGGGAAAGAAAAAAAGCTTCAGACTCACCACAGCCACACTTATATATTGTATAAACACAAGTGTAAACAACAAATGCAGTATGTAACACACTGAATTATCACCCTTTTCAGACGAACTGAATAGAATCACCCTCCATCCCTCTCCTTTACTCTTTGTGTGAGTATAAATACTAAAAACACCTTAAACGCAAGAACATTGATGGGATGTGTGTGTATAACATGTACTGCACTTTTACATATACTGTATGTTTGCAGCATTGGGCAATGATAGAATATTTATTAAACATCCAATACCAAAATGAATACAGACAGTTAAGAAAAAATTAAATGTACCATATTGATGCTGTATATGGTGGATCTGCTCCCAGCATCGTTGTTGCTATATTTCCAATACATCAAAGTAGATTAAGTAGATTGCTGACTTTAGGTAATCTGTTATGTTACTGGTTGAAATTTTGATAACTTCAGTGGAATCATGTTTATGAGACAGGAAGGAATATCAAGTATGAAGTATGAAGTATGGAGCTGAAAGTATTTTGCTTTTGGCAGAACAGAGACTCCCACATCATCTCTCAGATTTTCCTGTTTGGTGGTGTGCCTTAGACCTCAAGAGGTGACCCACACTACAATCCCCTTTATCAACTACACCGTCTAAATATAGATGCAGGATCAGAGTTGAGAGCAGGAAGTATACCAGCATCGCCACAAAGCCAGAGATTTTGATGGCAAGATGTGTTGTTCTATACTTTCGATCGCCCCATTATAAGCCCCATTAAGCCAACACCAGTTGTTACCTCGAGTTAAACTAAATTGATTGACTTTAATCTTGTAGCAGAAGCTGAGCTCACAAGATGCATTGCCGTGACTGCATGTGAGCACCCTTTCGACAATTTTCGTAACTTTTCAAAACAGACCACTTTACGCAGGTTTGAACTTCTCTCTAGAGCTCTCTTTCGTCATTCTTTAAACAACTACTTCGGTCACTTTTTGTGTGTGCAACCATCATGAATGCCTTCTAGGACAGACTGTCAAAACATGCCCGCCGTTATCCTCATCTGTACAATTCATTGTGTCATTCTATGACGCCAGGCTTTTAGCCCCATCTTTCAGTGTGGCCGTTCAGAGCAAGTGTGAACAACTTTGTCTTTAGAAGTGGGTGGACAACATGTTGTATGAACTAGTTCATTTGACACATACTGAGATCTTTTACACATACATTTGCATCTGGTTTTCAGAAGCGTTGGTCGTGAACATCTCCACCCCCCTTGCTTCCAGCTTTTGTTTCTAATACAAAGTAAAAGTCTTCTGACAGCTCTGTGTGGTATTCATGCATTTAGCATTCAGGCTCAGCATGCAGCATGTGCTAATGGTTTTTAAGATTTCAACATTAAATCATTCCAGCAAAAGATCGCAGGGCTTCAAACTGGTTAGAAACTGTTTTAAACAGTCGCATAGCAACAGCGAGTCAGTTTTGTGTTTTTCAAAGGAGCCAACAGACAAATGATAAACAACCAGGTAACAGCTAACCAAGAACAAATACAACACAAACTGTTGCACATGAAGCTGCACAGACGCCAACAGGAGTCAAACTTCGCTGATGTTTAGTCTGACACACACACACTAAATTCTCTTATCCTCCTTCTACTCCTTCAGTGTTTCCCCCCTTTTGCTCTTCACACGACTTCCTCTTACTTTCTACTCCTCTTCTTCCTCTATTCTCTTTCTCCTCCTCTGCCTCCTCTTTCTTCTTCTTCTTCTTTTTCATCATCCTCTCTGTCGCCCTCCACACATCTTAATCCAAAGGCTTTTCAAGGAGGTTTGTGGGGGGGGTGGGGGACTAATCCATCGCACACTTTCTTAAAATAAAAGACGGAAGGACAACTAAAGTGGAGATGAAAGCGCAGACTGCTCTCATCAGCAGAGAGGAGACATCTGAGGGAGCTGGGAGAAAAAAAAAACATGAAGAGAGAATCAGCTGGAGTACCGGCTCTCTCGCTGTCAAAGACTCTGTCTCGCTGGGGCTATTTTTATTTTAGTTACTGACTACCAAACAGAAATACATCACGTGAAAGGAGGAAAGTGAAGGAGAGGAGGAGATATGATGAGGAATCTGAGCGGTTGTGACGTGAAAAGATAATTATAGAACATCAGGAGTGCAAAGGGGTCAACCTTGTCCTCGGGGGGACTCGTGAGTTCACAGAGAAGGTTCAGTCGGTAAATAAGTAAACAGTTGGTGAGCTTGGAGCCAGCATGTAATTCTACCTGCAGTTCATGTGTGCAGTTCTTGTAGCTCTGCTTTGATGTGTAGATCACAATAGTTCAGATACTGCAGTCATCCCAGAAAAAAATAAACAGACCTAGTTCACATTTTTACACATACTGTTGTGTAGTCAAGTAAAGGTGGGCAGCATTCTGATGAAATTTTATCAATAAACTCTAGAATTAGACTAATTTTAGAAGAGTTTATAAAAAATACAATAGACTGTTAAACTCAGATATTATCTTTATTTATTCTGTCCATACCACAGTGATGGATAAGATGTCGAGCCAATTCTCCAAACAAGCCCGACTAAGGTCAAATTCAGCAAACGGATATTCAAAAGTTACTGCAGTCTGAATAGAAGAAGCCTGTAAGAGTATTACATTATAGGATGGTGAAGACAATCCTGTCTTCTGGCTGGCATTAAGTGAAGCATCAACTGGCTTGATGTTAAGCCTCAGTCAGGGCGTGTGGAGAAGTGGGAAAGATCCACTCACATTTATATAAGAATTTGAATGAAAAACGTTTAACACATTTTTAAGAATTTAAATTGCTGTAAATGTTTCAGTAAAATACACAAAATGAACAGTATCATTTTTTTAACTGAGCACTTAAGTTACAATACTTAAGATTTTCATGAAATGTCTATTTTTTTTACTGTACAGTAGTTTTCATTGTTAGTGGCGGAGTCCGCCATTCCTGCGCACTTGCTATTACTAGCAGTAACCACGGGGGAACCAAATCAACCAAGATTGATTTTTTAAAGTGGCTACAATCTATGTTTTTATAAACCAACACATGTGTCCCCCAAAAAATCAGTTAATGAGGCTTAAGCAAAATCTTGTAACTTTAAAGGTGATATTGATAAGTTTCAGCTCACTCTCTCCTCCGCCGTTCAATTGCATTCACACCACAACATCGCTGTTGCTCGAAGCATAGTGGTTGCCAGTTCCCAGCTAGCTAACGTTAGCGTTAGCCAGCTAGCAAACCTTGCCTTTAGCTTACCGGTCAAGAAGGAAAGTGGCCACCTTGGCGTGGCTTTTCAGCTGACTCCAACGAGCAAAAGCTGAACCAATGTTCACCCTGGTCTTGTTCCTGCTTCTGTCGCTGAGCTGGTACCGTAGTGAAGCCGGGCGCTTACCGTCAAACTTTTTCCGTTTTTTCCACACTAACTGGTAACTACTAAGACTCCTGCCCGCTGACGACACAGAGATACCACGTGATACCAATGACGTTATATTATTGGCTCACAAGCCGTGTTAGAAACAGAAACCAAACGTCAGATGTCTACACAGAGATAAACAAAACATTGATTTTGAACCTGTCACAATTTTTAAAATGATTAATTAATCATAATTTTTTTTTTCAGGGACAGCCGTACTTTGATTCAGCACCTTCTAAGAGCTCCGTGGATGTATTTTTTTTAATTATTTGTCTACATAAAAATGTTATCAATATCACCTTTAAAGATTAATTTTCTCATGTGGTTTGAGCAGACAATGATTGCAAGGTGCTTTAGCCTGAAGGTGATATGGGACGTCCTTTTCAAGGAAAAAGACTGTAAAATGGACTCAAGGTGCAAGGTGGTGAGGATCACTCACATTCTCCATCACTCCCCCTTACAGTAAAGATGGAAGAGGATGAAGAGGAATGAAATGTTTTAATCCAGGTGTCAGACCATACATATTTGTTTGGCAGCGCTGCAAACTGACATACACTGCTGCTACTTCTAGTTTGCTTTGTTACTCTGCTCTTATTATGTGACGGGGACGGGGTGCCCCAAAATCTTTTATCATATTTTTTGACTGTCCTCCCAAGAAGAATGACATTATCAGTCGTTCCAGGAAGAAATAGATTTCTGCTCAAATGACAAAGCCCTTTAGGGGCTGTAGTAATTATGACGGGAGCAAAGGAGGAAGCGGGATGCCATTTTTCATGACTGATAGTTTGATTTTAGTTTTCTTTCCTGCTTTGGTGCGGTAACCTGCAGCTCAATGGTTGTAATACCATATATGTCCGTTTTTTCTCTCAAATGGGAGCCCACTTTTCGTTTCCCATTTCCTACCGACAAAGTAGTTTTTTTAAAGCATGACCATGATCTTCCTCTAACCTTAACCACGTGTTTATATGATGAATATGAATATGAAATCAGAGAGGAGGCAGGAGGCCTCAGTCTCTGAACCACGGACGTCTGAACACTTCTAAAAGCTGCTGAACCAACGGTTTGGCTCGTCACATGAAGCAGTCATAGCCGTCATGGCCAGCAGCGATCACTAACCCAACCACACCAAGAAAAAAAGTGTGCTCTGTGCTCTGAATGGACGGACCCACAGCAGAAGGGAGATTCATTGGGTGAGGACATGTTGCATCGCCCTCTTAGCTACCACACCTTGAGGCTGTGACTCAGCACTGGGCTGATGGATATTGAGCCTCTTGCTTGAATCATAAGCTTGTGGCTAGATGGGAACCAGCCAAGGACGCATTCTAACTATCCAGACCGGGTCAGAATACTATGTAGCCCTGCAGCAATCTGGTACCAGACTGGTGCAAACATTATTTTATAAAGGAATAAGACTAGCGGATGCAAACAAATTTGCATTGTACACAGACGCACACGTACATGACTACTGGACAGTGCAAGGTAGTTGTGCACAGGAAAAACACTATTTACTAGCTGACAGTCAGTTCTTGGAAGCAATTAGAGGTAATGGCCTTGTTAATCAGAGTAATCACAGCCCCCGCTCACCTCAGTTATTCCAGATTTATTTTTGTTTAACCTTTCCATCTATTTTCCTTTCCACCTGGGCTCTCATCATAATGGAAACGTATGATTACGGGACCTGATCATTATAATCGCATGAAAAGGTTAATGATGGACAGAGTCATTGGTTCTGCTTCTCAGTGACATTGTTTATTATTAGAGCATTGGTTCTCTTTTCAGTGTACACATAGAACAATAACAAAATACAGAGGGCCACATTATGCAAAGGTTTTTGGAAATACCTTTTTCAATATGTATAATTTAATCCTGACAGAAGGATTTTTTCCTTATTCACCTTCGGTGCCCCAGCCTGCTCATCAAAACCATTATTACTGTCAGTTTCATAGTGATATGTTTATCAATTTTGGATAGCAGCTCATCCGAGCTGTAGAGACAGCTTCTGCAAACCTGCTGTCTGTGTACTGAGAGAGAAAAACTTTTTCACAGACTCGATCAGCATAATAAATGTCTCTAGAGATATTTCTGCTGACTGTTTTGCTGTGTTCATGTGTTTGTATATTAATACAGAGCCAGCATGCCTGTTTCACCTCTATAGGATTTTGGAGTTGTCTGGAAGTGAGTTTTTCTTTGGCTAATGTCTAGACTCCAGTTCTCTCTCAGGGAGGGGGGGTGGCGGCGATGTGAACTCTCCTGGCTTTGCTGCGTTGCTGAACATTTAAGGCTGAGTGTCAGTTTTATTTGGATCCAACCAACTTTATCCATCAGGTGTAGACAATTCCCTGTTATTTCTGTCCCAGTTATGGATCCCTCAGTATATCTCCAAGACCCAGTTTCAAACATCTGATTGACTTTTTGTTATTGCAGTTTTTTAATCTGTATTTCTTGCAACCAAGGAGTTTGGTGAGTGAGACAATCATCTGTCACCAATCGCTGGCTTAATTTCAGAATGGAGATGACAGAATTTCAATACTGTCGTCTATGATGACTTGGACGCATACTACGAATACCCCCAGAGTGGATTCCCAAAGTGGCTCTCAAATGGACACCACCAGGAAAAAGGAAACAAGGCCAACCAAAGATCACCTGGCAAGGAACGGCGGAGGCTGAGCTGCCGGAGATGGGGCGAGGCACAACTAAGCTGCTAAATGCCGTGATAGGTTGAGGAACATTATCGAAGCCTTATGCCCAAAAGGGGGGGAAGAACACAAGAAGAAGATTTGTCTTCTTCCTCGTCAAAACCTCGCACCTACATTACCCAAATGGCAACTTGACCACCAACAGTTTAGTCTGAGATTCAGGATAGTAGCAGCTACTGTAGTATTGAGCTGTTAGCCTCAAGCAGAGATGAGGAGCAGGCTCTCCTTTTAATGTATGCGGCTGTCTGCACCGGCTTCGTGCAGGTTTTTTCCTTTATTGCTGTTTATTTATTGATTGGGTGTGTTTAATGACATGTCAACTTGAGAACTGCAAACCAAATCCTGCCGACACTACAGCTTGATAGGCCTATGCCTGAATCGGACAGGACTGGGCAGGTATATACCTTTCTCTCTCTCTCTCTCTCTCTCTCTCTCTCTGGACAGAGCCAGCACTCTCTGCTCCAGTTTGTAATCCCATATCCGGTGGCCGATTTGATTATAGCATATTACAGACATAATCTATACCCATCTGCACACTGAAACCTGCACACTGCACAGAAAGTTTGGTCGCTCCTTTGCTGCTTGACGCTTTGAAATGCATGGACAAGATGGAACTGGTATAGACAGTTACTTCAGTGTCCCGTGAACGCTGTCGTCATGCAAGCGTGACGCTGACATGACACTTGTGGTCTAGACACGGGGTAACTCCACACCCCCAGATTGTTTTCATTTTCAAACTTGTAGTATCCACTCCCAACTGACACTGACTCAAGTGACTTTACGCAATTTATAGGTACTCCCCAAGACCAGTGGAGTTCTGCTTTAAGCCCTATTTTTGTTGCTTCAACCACACCCAGTAGCCCCCAATCTCTCCATAACCAATTTAGACCTGGCATCATAATCATAAATGTTAATTGAGCTGAGAACTGGCATATTGCTACAATCACTCACTAATACTTCTTCATCTGTGTTTAAGTGTGTTATAAATGCCTCTCTAGACGCAATATCACTGTTTTCCATCTGCTGTGGCATTTTAATATCGTATTCTGACACAATAAAGCGGTGGGGGGGGGGTTGTTGACTGAAAACTCATCTTTTCAAATATGTCATGTTTATCTCCTTTGTTCTCCCTTAATTTTCTCCCTAATATCCTCCTAGAGTCCTAACTCTTCCCCCCCCCCCCNTTTACTTTTAGTGATCAAACTATGGCAACAGAAGCAGCCCTGACTTCTGCACTTCTGCTTATAGCTGCTTGTACTTTCTTAATTATTGAGGAATTGTCTCAATTCTAGTGTAAATGTTAAGCTTACTGCTGAAAACGTATGTGTCGATGAATTGAGGATGTGAAAGATGGTGGAGGCAGAGTGTAGTACAGCACATAGAGTTAGGGAGATGGGATGATCAGGATGGACGGAGGGTTTGAGAGTAGGGTCGTAGGAGGGACTGATGAGGGCTGGTGAGAGATGGAGGATGGCAGGACAGGTGGTGATAGCGGCGCAGAGATGCACTGTACTACAGTAGGAGTTGGTGGTGGTGACAGATTGTGCTTCCGGTCTGCTGCTGGGAAGATGCCGGCAGGTTTGCGCCAGACGCAGCCAGTGGCCTTGTTTGAGCCAAGTCAGTGACAAGCCTGCTGGGTAATAATATAATAAGTTGTATTTAATGCTGATGAGAATATCAGTACATGCATATACAGTATATTTAGATGGAAAAACTCCTTCAGGTGACCTTGACTTAGCCTTAATGGAGACAATATCTGAACACAATGTGATATACAGAAGCTGGAAAAGATGACACAATGTCTCCTTGTGGTTTTTATATTGAGTATTTGACTCAGAGTCCAGACTTCACTGTCAGATCACTAAGCTGCAAAGCTCATTGAAAACCTGAGCAGCAGGTTGAATTGATTTCCTGAAGACTCAATATAATCTCTCCCTCTCTATCTGGGTTTCTCTCCCTCTCTTCTCTTTCCTCGTCTTTGTCCCGACCCCACTCTTCCTCCCCTCTCCTACTCTGAATGTAATGTAAATCTCCCTTTCATTCTCTCCATCCATCACTTTGGTGTCCCTTGGCAGTTGATTAGCGTCTGTCCACCCTAATCCTTCACACATGATTTTTTCTTTAATCTTGTGGGGAGAAAAACAGATGCAGGCAAAGATGAGCACACACATACAATTAACACACACTAGTGTTAAGACATATGAATCGGATCAATTTGGCCCTAAATATCATCTGCCAGTCATGTGATTCTATGTTAACAAGATTGTTGGTTATTTCTTGATCATAACTACTAAAAACCTGCAATTAAATGTTCCTTCCACATTTAATTATCTTATAAATTGTGCAATTGTAGTGTAATAATAAGTCAATTAATTGTTCCTCACTCTCCTTATTGAAATAGTCACTGCAACCAGGCATGACATAAATTGTTTTGTTAAGCTACTTCAGAATGACGTTTTTCATTTTGTATGTGTGTGTGTGTGTGTGTGTGTGTGTGTGTGTGTGCTCACCTGCTGGTTCCTGAAAGCACATTCAGTGTTTAGACCAAACCAACATGAACATGTGTAAAATATCATGACACCCAATGCAAAAGTAATGTAATAGATACTGAAAATTTCTGTTATTTTTTTCACCTAAATACACCTACTGTAAGTACGGCCGAAAAAACTGTCATGAAATTGATGAAATTGAATTGAAATTGATTTCTTTGTTAATTTTGAATAAGTCAGCGTGAGGTGGCCGTTATTGGCCTGACTTCTTTGTAAGGCACATGCGTCAGCAGCCATTGGCTGCATGGATACAAGCAGAAGAGGAAACACTGCCAACATCAAGAGAGAACTTAATTAACATTCACAATTAACATGAAGAACAAATGGACTACCAGGTGCTTTGACTCCACGATTCAATTATTGCTTCTCACTGGCAATGGGCTCAGTGAAGGTCAACGCCGGGCCATAATTATGGAGCACTATGCACTGTAACAGCACTGAGGATTATTGAGAGACAAAGGGCTCTCTTTAAAAGGTTAACTATGCCGTCTGTGGTAGTGTTTAATAAGCACAGTAAAAGAAGGCAGCGTTTGTCTAATTAAGAGACTGTAAAACGTCAGCCGCTAAACATGAGGGAAATGTGGCACTGATGGAGATAATTACTGTGGAGTAGTGGATCTCTCTGAGCTAACGATACGGGAAACAAAAGTCCTGGTGACCCAATCATCATGGTACGCTGTCTTACAGATGCTCTCAGATGTTAAGAAATACCTTTTTTAAGATAATAAAAATATATTTTGTGTGTTTGTCACTAGTGCAGTGTTTTGCAGATTGTGAACATTACATTTTGTACTGAATATTCATTGTGTAGTGCAAGTCCGCCCTTGTGAGCCAGTGTATCATGCACATAAATGATTGTGCAGCATGCATTATCTTTTAGCTAATTACTCTTGAATGTAACTGCAAATGTAACATGCTAAACTAAGATGTGACCATGGTAAACATTATATCTGCTACACATCAGCTTGTTAACATTGTCATTGTGAGCGTGTTAGCATGCTGACTTTAGAATTAAACTCAAAGCACTGAGTGCAGCCTCACAAAGCTGCTACAGTAGCATTACTGTAGACTCCAAGTCTTGTTTATGTCAACTTTGTCTAATATATAGACATGGAGCAGATCAGCGCTAATAAAACTCAAGGTGTTTTTATGGCTGGATATCTTTTTTAATGTCTCTCCAGACCTCTCACTGTCTCTGTGTAAAATCGCCCAAATGCCATTGCTAAAAATGTGCCTTTGATTGATGCCGATGTCCTTGGCACCGATATTAAATTGCACTTCAATTTCTCTAGACTAGAAGGCACTCAGTAAAAATAGCACCAGAATGCAATGCTGTTTAGCTGCCGACTTGGAAGTCCCCAATAAAAGACTTTCCAACCTAGAAATGTGAAAAAAAAAAGGCTTATGGCAAAAATCCAAGACCTGAATCACCTGCTACTTGGGCCAAACAAGTGTCACGTTAAGCCGTATCCATTTGTAACAGTTTCATGCACCTTGCTAGGAAAGAGACAACAAAGTGACAACAAAACAGCTTTGTTGGAAGAGGTAAATAGGTGAAATTAAAAAAACTCAACCCCGGTGGAAACAGAGGTTGGTAACGTAGAATACAAACTTGGGAGTTAAATGAAGCGTCAGATGGCACAGAACAAAGGATTTGTAGGTGAAGTCGGGTCAGGGCGAAGGTGACAGCAAGAACTGGATCTGGATTTACAAGATAATTATCAGACCTTAGTTAATCCATTCATGTCTGAGGATTTCATGGTCCAGTCTCAAAGGACAATGGCTAGAGATTAAACTGCGATTGCTCTGTCTTGCTTTTCCACATGCTCACACAAACATAGACGTATGCATAGGGTAGGTGCGCACACAGTCGCACGTCTGAAATTTGACCAACCATTCTCAGGGTGGGAAATGACCTCTGACAGATCAATATCATGGACCCATACCTTGCTTCCAAAGCCCACTCAATTACCTGTGGACTGAGAAAAAAAGGACACAGTACTCCACCTTCAGACGTCGGTGGAAACAGTGATTCATAATTCATTACCACCTATCAAATCTGTGATCACTGAAGACCACAGTGAATGGGGGCTGCTGTAATGACTGGTTGCTGCCGCCTTTAGGACAGAACAATGTGCCAACAACTGGCTATGAGTGAATTATGACTGGTCTGGAAGAGGTATTAGTGGTAAAGATTTCCACAGTTTAAAAATTCATGAAGAAATGGAAAAGCTATGAACGGCGCGGGCGGGGCGTAAACAGTGTGATCAATGCTTGCTCTTTGGCGGGCTAAATTTAGCCCTGCCTTACACTCCGTCCCACAAGCCTGGTTTATCAGTATCATTCATCAAAACCTGTGACAGGCCGGACATCGCGGCTGCAGTAAAAAGGGCCTTTCTGGCTGCTCAGGAGGCATGAAATCACCTGGTGAGGGTGGGGATAATGCAGATGAATAAACTCTGAGTGGGAATATTAATCTTAGGGAAACATCTGTCCTTAGAGAGGGAGAGGGCGAAAGCTACTGCTGCTGACTCATTCTCTCATTCTGTCCCCCTCCTCACTGCTTCATTACACATCCACCCTCTTTCCTCAGCTCCATTTGTTTTTACCCCTTTGGTTGTTGTTTTTTTTGTTCCCATCTGATACGGCCTGGTAATGTGCTTTCATGTTTCAGCAAACACTTACTGGGTATATAATATTCTTCATCCCTGCCACAGAAGTGGGACGAGGGTAAACCTTGGAGACCCTTTTTTATATTATTATGATAACATTCTTTCTGCTGTAGTTTGTGTGGTCATAATGCAGGAAAGAGAGTAGTCATCCGTCAAGACTGAAAACATAGTGAATATCAGTGATCAGCTGTTTTATGCTCCCTCAATAACCGGGATGAAAAAGCCACTTCAGACCTGGGATCATTTTGAATGTCATTATTTTGTCTGTCCTTTATTTGCTTTCATCACTGTGTATGACAAGGAAACCATTTTCTGCAAATGTTTTGTGAATTTCAGTTTGAAACACATGAATACTGGAAGTAATCTAATCTGGGGTGACAAAAACAAGAGTAAAACTACTGAAAAAACTTGAATAAAAGTTAAAACCAGCGTTTCATACAACATTTTGGTCCGAATGACCTTCATGTCTATGAACAAGCATCACACAGGTTCCATATATAAATAGATGCCAAATAGATTACGCAACCCGAGGGCCACCTTTGTTGGATGAGAGAGAAACCCTGAATAATTCAGGTGGACTAAAGCTTGACAGGCTCCCAGAACACATTAGGGATTACGGATTCATTCATTCATTCAAACCTTTTTTTAAGCCTCGAAAATCAGTGAGGTTTCCCTCATTTGCAATGATGTCGAGATACAGAGAAATATGCAGTTAAACAAATTAAAAGAGGACAATACTCAGTGAAAACAATTACACACTAAGGTGAAGTGGTTTGAGATCATTGTCTTGAATTGTCCAGGGGTAGTGAGGGTGTCGATCCTGAGAATGTGTTGCAGATAATTCCATGTGTTTGGTGCACAAAAACTAAAGGCAGATTTTCCAAGTTCCAAGTACTGGAAGCATAAGACAGTTAGTAGAGCAAGTTTGGTAGGGTCCTGCAGTCCAGTCCAGCATAGATGTTATATAGGGTGGTGAATGTTCAATAAGGGATCCATAGATACAGGTGTTTATCATGCCTCTGCGCCAGAGAGGACCAACCAACTTTGTTATACAGAATGCAATGGTGAGTGTCATAGGGATCTCCAGTAATGAATCTGAGGGCAGAATGGTAAATGTTGATAACATTGGGCTGTTTAATTTATTAGTTGTGGCGCTACATTATTGTGTTTTCAGTGACTTTTTCAGTGACCGTTTAGAGATACTGAATCAGGTGGCGCTTCCCTTTAATGTTTCTTCTTTATGTGGTGCATACAAACCTTTTCTCCAGCTTGACATATTTCGACCTAAAATGACGTTTATATAGTGCTAATTTGCAGCAGCATATATGTTTGGAAAATAACGTAATCCCACCTACATTTTTCATCAACAGAAACGTTTTAAAAGAACACATCTGTGAAGTCGCAATATGTCCATACTGAACGCATCAGAAAAAAAATCACTATTTCATCTGTTTTTCCGGCGATATCTGCTCGTGGCAACTAAAGCCATGTTTGAGACATGACGTATTTACTTTTTCAATACTAACCAAACCATGATCTTCACATTGCCAGTGACCATAATCCATGCAGTTATTATGTTTCCTCCAAAACACATTATGAAAAATCATTTAGTGGTATAGAAATATAATTTATTCATAATTTTCCATATTTATACACACGTTTTTTTGCCAGATTTGCTTCAAGAGAAAACAACTTAGGACTCTTGGTATGAAACATTTAATTTAAATACACATTATATCAAATTGGTATATATAAGACCTTTTATCTACAATAATAACAGTTGATATGCGGCTGTAGGAAAAACAGGAATTTTGACTTTGTCAATTTTGATGAAAAGAGCATTTTATCTGTGAACATACAGAGCCAGAATTACTTACTAATGTTTTCTTATAAGCTTAATGTCAAAACTCATCCCTCATCCGTTAGCCTTGTCCATCCTGGGGACAAACGGCGATCTACTGAAACAATTTCGGATGGTCGTTGTTCATCAAACAGCAGTGAGAAAACCCTGACACTGAAACGGTCAGTGTTTGCTGAAGAAACACTTTAACTGAGTGACTGATGCTTTTCTATCAGCAGAGTGTGTGTTCAGCCCAGTGGAAAGATTGCAAACACAGAATGAAAATGCTCACTGTACACACTGTTGTTTAGATAGGATGGCTCTCCTCCACCTCTCCTCTGCTCTCCCTGCTGCCTTTTTCTCCTCGCTGGAGGCGACTGAGTGCTCCTAATCAGCAATCATTTTAAAAGGTCATGAATGAGACGGCTGTGGGAGAGGCTGCGGGCTGTAAGCTAACAGTTTGTCTCAGTCAACTGGTGCACCGGGCTGGCACTTCCTGAGCTGCAGTCTAAATAAATTGGCTCGAGACCCCCTTCACTGTACTGTTGACTTTGTCATGTCCAAAACTTTTATTATAAATACAAGTGGGAAGACCATTATTCTAACTCTCATCACAACAGGCCATCTTTTAATTATTATCCAAGGCCTTTTTCACACACATTGACATGTCACAGCAGGGAAAGCACAGGTGGAAATAACAGAATTACTGATGGCTGAATTCCATTTAGCTGCTTCAGTCTCAGGGTCCTGGTATTGTGCATGCTGGCTCACTGTCACACTTTCATGACTTACTGGGACACTTTAATAGAACCGAGCCATCGTTAATATTATTAGCAACACCTGTGCTTTTCTTACTGTGACAAGTCAGAATGCCTGCTGTGAAAAAAGCCTACAGCTCACGGCCACACATGCTAATATTTGGTGTTCACGCTGTCAATCGAGCAGACGTCCACATATTACAGCTTATAAAGTGCTATATCCTCTTAAAGGAATAGTTTGACATTTTCAGATATACGCTTACCGGCTTTCTTTGCAAGAGTTAGATGCCACTCTCATGTCTGTGTGCTAAATATGAAGTTACACCGAGCAGCTGGTTAGCTTAGCTTAGCATAAAGACTAGAAGCAATGGGAAACAGTTTGGCTGGCTCAGTTCAAAGGTAAAAAATACACCTACAGCACCTCTAAAAACTCACTACTTAACACGTTATATCTCGTTAGTTTAATTTGTACAAGAGCTCTAACTTCCTGAGTGTCAACCTCACAGTGACGACAAGACACAGCAACAACTGGATTAAACAAACAAGATGTAACATGTTAATTAGTGAGCTTTAGAAGTGCTGGTAGGCTAAAGTTTTAGACAGAGCCACGCTAGCGGTTTACCACTGTTTCCAGTCTTTATGCTAAGCTAAGCTAACCGCCTCCTCGCTGTAGCTTCATATCTGTGTATGTTTCGTATGGAGAGTCGTATCAATCTTCTCATCCTGCTCCTCAGCTGCAGTGAAGCTGCTTTGTTTGTTTGATCAAACTAAATCCTTCAAACATCTCTCAGACTTTGTTGACACTGCATTTTTCAGAGTGCTCTGAACTTGTATAATCAAAATGCCTTCCTCATACCCGTGTGCAGACTGGGTCTCAGAGCCAGTCTGTGCGCAGAGAGATGCTGGGACAGATGGCGGAAGCCAGATTTACTCAGGCGTCCTACTGTCTACAACCACAACGCCGTCTCCTTCAGTACAGATACAACAGTGTCCATCTGATCCCTACAACCACACAGCATCTGCTGAAGCATTCTGCTCTGTGTGTCGCTGTGTGTGTTTCTCTATATATGTGTTTATGCAGTTTGTCCCTACATCCGTTTTGTGTTGCTTGTGCATGAGAGTACAGAGTATCTATACAGTGTGCATATGTTCCTCCCTGCTCTCCTTGTTAAAAGCCTTATTGTGTAACCAGCAGGACCCAACATGCAGATAAACTTAACCACAGAGACATTAAAATCTCCAATCAATGAAAGTCCAGACGCGTGTAGAAACAGTCAAACCTAAAGAGTAAGAGGAAATGACATGGAACGAGAGAAAGGGAGCTGAAAGTGAGATAACAAAAGCAGTGGATGAACGAAGCTTCTGAAAAGTGTTTCAGAACAGCACTAGAATCCCTAAATGAACTTCATGAACTTACTACACTATGAAAAAAAACAATACTGCCAAAAACAAACAACAAAACTGAGGGTCTTGTCCCCTGCTCATCCTCTGAACACAGCACCCCATTCACCCCACACATACATTTGTAAACAAACTCTACTGGCAGCGACCGGTGTGAAAAAGATCCTCTCTGCCTCTAATGGCCCTCAGTCCTGCTTCTCATTATTCCTGCTCTTCCATGTGGCAAGCCCGACCAGCCCTGCAGCTCAGCAGACAGTCCTTCACATGCTAATGTTCTGTGACACGGGTCCCTCCATATCTGACACAACTCTCCCTACATTAAACACAGAATTGTGACCCAGTACAGTTGGAGGTAGCGTGTTCTTTGCCATAAAAAGGGTCAGAGTGGCAACGATAAATATGCACCATAATCAATAATATAAACCTGTGCTAGTGTTACCATTAATATCATGAAGAATAGACCCGCTTCTGCAAGTTTCTGTGCCAGCCAGTGAGACTGTTTGCCCATCCTGGTCCTCCTCCATCAGACCAGATGCTGATCTTCAGCCTCTTGCTTTCACAGTCTCACCCTGGTGAACACTGGTTCACTCAAACAGGTGTCCAAACTGGCAGTTTGTTACAGTGTAATAGGTGAGAGAGGAAATGAGGGCACTTGCATCAGCCACTCCACTGGCCTGGCAAGACCCCCGATGATAGTAAATGTAAGACAATCTCAGCATTACTCCCTTCACCCCCTCCTGTGAAAAGGTTGCCAATTCTCGATTTTTGCCCAGCAAGACACTGAATCACAGCCTTTCTACGAACAAAAAAAAATCTCGCTCAGTGCTTCTGATCTGCTGCTCCAGTTTCCAAACAGTTTCCTTGACCCTGGTGGCAAACTGAGAGGCATGATGTTGGCACAACACTCATTATACTGAGCCTTTCTCACCTCCCACCATCAGCCTGAAAAGTCAAAGTCACTCTTTTTGTCCCTCTACTGATAATCAATTTTTTTTCTCTTTACAGAAGGAAACATTTTACAGTAGAGTGTAGACATGAGTACAAAAATACAGTCTGTAAAACCAAGAACTGAAAGACAAATGCCCACTACCTACAGAGAAATACAACCTGTCCAGCCATCTTACACTGATCCTTTTGTCTGACACCCTAACCCAGCTACACTGCGAAATATCTAAGGACTTAACCCTTCATGCATCTATTAGATCTACCTGTTTCATTAAATCTGAGCTGAGAGCAAAGAAGCCAGATAAAGCCCAGCGAAGGCAGCATGGTTGGAGGGCACAGGCCCATTAGCATTGTTCTGCTTAATGGTGATGCTCATTCATGCAAAGAGAGAAACAGAGAGAGGATGAGAAAGAGAGAAAAAAGAGACAGTGTGAAAATAATTGCTGATTTACACCTGCTGTTAGAAGCCCCATCTTCCCTCTGATTAGTCTACTTCAGACATAGCCCCCCTGTTCACTGATTACATGCTTACAGCTCCAGACACCTGCACACCAAGCAACTACAGCCCTGCTTACCATACTTGCATGAAGAGCTCTTGATTTGAGACAGTTTCGTGTTTCCGACAAGGCAGAGCAAGAACACTGCCTTCAATACTGGTAGCCATTTCCCCCACAAACAATTTGACAGCTCCTAGAACACCAAGCTGGGGTGTCATGCAATGTGGGATCACCGCTGAGTACAACTGTCTTTCTGTTCAGCTTGAAACTAGACTGTAGATTGCTTTGAATATGCGCAAGGATTGTGTGCCAAATGCTTGACTAAGGATTTCAAGCTGCACATACAAAAAGAGTGCTGACTCCAGTCTAGCTGGTGGTATTACATCAGATACCGCTCGTGTTTGTGTTGTCTAATAGACAGTATTGGGTTCCACAGGTTAGACTTTAACAGGCTATAAAAGATGAGCTCACGGTAGGCGAAAGTCAATGTGCAGTTAGTCAGCAAATGCAATAATGGCTTAAATGTTTTAAGACTGGGGCACTGCAGCGGAGGCTGTATGTCTGACATTCATCATAAGCAATGAGATCAAATGCACTGGAATTGTTTATGTCTGTAATGTGTTGTTGCTGCATCTGAATCTATTGTGTGTTGTTGCTAGCAGCGTTGCTCCAGGGATGGCAATGTTGGTCTGTCGGTCAGTTCATCATTTTGGACCAAACTGAAATATCACCACCATGTTGGATGGATTGCTATGAAATTTGGTACAGACAGTCATGTTGCCCTGACTTGCCCTACTTAAGCTAATTAGTAAATGTGAGCATGCAACATATTTGCATATTTGCCTACACTGTCTATACAGGAGGCGTAGCAAACAGCATGTTGGCACTTGTATCTTCAAGGTCTGGAACCATGATACCAAAAAAAGAAGATAAAAACCACAATTACCGCCCCGCAGTTGTATGCCTCCACCAACCAGTCAAGTTTTCAGTTTACATCCACGTCTGTCCAGACTCATTTGATATACAGTATGTAGTGAAGACTTTGAAGGGATTTTATAAAAGGTATTAAGTGCATTATTTGGTGAAATGGAAGTTATCACTATATTGTCATGTATGATTCTAGTGAATAATTTACAGTGAGAAACATACTGTCTTCACTTAGAGACTATTTTTACAGAGGAGTACAGAGGACTGATAGAGAGCTTCGTCACATGGTGCAATGACAATCACCTGAAGCTCAATATCAGCAAAACCAATGAGCTTGTGGTGGACTTCGAGAGGAAGTGAAGAAGGTGGACTCATACAAGTACCTTGGGGTGCAAATCAATAAAAAATTCCAGGAAATTATGATGTCACAGTGAAGTTGACCTTTGACCCTTTGGGTGAAAATGTCATCACTTCATCATTTTATCCTATTAGACATTTGTGTGAAATTTTGGAATAATTAGTGTATGAATTCTTGAGTTATGGCCAAAAACATGATTTGTGAGGTCACAGTGACCTTTGACCACCAAAATCTAATCAGTTCATCCTTGAGTCCAAGTGGACGTTTGCACCAAATTTGAAGAAAAATCCTGAGATCCTGAGATATCGCGTTCACGAGAACGTACAGACGTACGTCCAGACAGACGGACAACCCAAAAACATAATGCCTCCAGCCACGGCTATCGTCGGGCAGATGCATAAAGAATATGACAAAATGTAATCTAATGTAAAGTTTAGTCTAACCTCTATCAGTACTTTGTGGCAGATCAAATGTACTTTCCATATCCAGATAATAAAAAACTAATCTGGAAATGTTTATGGCCAGTTACTTCAAAGAATATACACTATATTATAAATATCAGCATTCATGATGTGTTAGTGCAGTTAGAAGTGTGACATCTTAGATTTTCTTTTGCACCATGATTTATGAAGATGGATTTTCTTTAGTTATTGCAGATACACAACCACTGATTACAGCATATTGTGTATGTGCCCAACACTTGTCCACACACATAAAGACCGGTGATGACAAATGAACCGTATTCAAGCACCTGTGCACACATACACATCCAAGTTGTTCTTCTCCCAAAGTACATTTTGACCTACAATTATCTTCTGCCCTACTTCAGACAGTCCCAGATGATTCAGCCAGAACAACCTCAGCGCATCTGAAGCAGGTGTTTCTGATGCCCTTCGCCATTTATCACCTCCGTCCTTCACAGCGCTCCCCTGAAGTTCGATCTGCACATCTGCACAATGCTGCTGTTCATGCTGATGTTTGCTCATGTTGTCCAAGGAGGTCAAGGATGTGAATAGATCAAGTGTTGTTTCATGCATCTTATGCTCAATGCTCAGTGAAAAAGTTTATATTTCCCTCCTCCTTACCATTGTCTGCATGTATTATAGTCTTTTTCTGGGTTTTCCAGTCTGACTGCTGGCCCACATGAATAACACACAAAGCTGGGGAAAAAAATGAGCATTGCCATTTCCCCGGGGAGTGAAAACAAATCACCTACAGCAGCACAACCCACAGCACACTATTTCAACCTCAGCTACTGCCAATGTTAAGTTACCAACAACAAAACATCCCTTCCTGCTCCTCCACCTTCCCTTTGATATTACATAAAAACACACAATGCTCCAGCTCTTTTCACCAGCTGTCTCATTTGTTTTTTCCTGTCCGACTCCGGGGTTGTGGCACCTGTTATGCCGGTCGTGCTGCTGAGACATCGGTGCTGTTGCTGATGATGAGGAGTCTCTCAGAGGCCTGTGCTTTCTCAGCAGCTTGGCATCCATTAGTGCTTTATGACCAGCTCTCTGCCTCAGCAGTCCCACTGCATGCACAAGTGTTTCCCTTTTCATTTTCCTCTCTCTGTCTCTCCTTAACCCAAGTCCCCCGGGGGACACCGGCTCAGGCCCTGATGATGAATTGCGGCAATTAAGTGTTATAATCACCCCCCAGTCTGGAGACAGATGTTAATGGGCTGGAGCAACAAAGTGTGCCCCCATGTGGTGGGGAGGGAAAATGCTTTGGTGATGCCAGGGATGGCTATTTTATTATGATGGGCTTAGACAATGTAAACTGAAACCTAATGATCCCCATGGAGAGGGAACACAGACAAAGAATACAAAAATAGAAAAATGAAAAAAGCAGAATGAATAGGATCTCACAAATATTCGGGTTACTCGACTGAACATTTGAACACTGGAAAATGAGAAGACTAGAAAAATAAAGTGGATCCCAGCATTATTAGTCTTTGTATGATAACAGCTGCCAGAGTACCCACTCCATAGATATCAGTGAGTGCTAAAGGACTGTTTGCATGTTCAAGGTATCAAGGAGAGGTTCTGCAACTCATGAATTAAAGGTTGAAATTTTATTGGCAGCACTATGTATTAGGCTGATAATAAAACTGCCATCAAAGCACAAACTCCTGATAACATTTAGGGTTAGATAATGATTACATTTTGATGCGTAATATAAATTTGATGAGGGTAAGTATTTCAAGGTAGTCTTTTAATCCTTATTAAATCTTCTAATGGGGATGTAAAAGGATATCCCTTCTAAAGTATCAGGATTACATTATAGGGTTATGTTTGGGGTAAAATCTTTGTTTGCATAAGTCTTGTAGGCCTCTGATGGCTTGTTTGAAGGTTAGGTTAGGCATTTCTTAATCCTTGTTTTTCCGAGCCCCATTCCTCCTTGCATGAATTATGGGCGTGACTTCCGGCTATTCCTTTCACTGAACCGGCATCTGCGAGAGTTGGCATTATGATACAAGTGCCTTCCCTTTTCTTTGAATTTTTTTGGGAAATAAAAAACACCTTAAACTGGATAATGTGATCACACCTCTGCCTTCTACTACTGAGGGATGGGAGAACAACCTGAAGGCGTGGCCTCGGATAGCAGTAACAAAAGAAGTTAGCTTAGCGTCGGCTAAAACATTATGGAGTGGCTGTGTTGTGGTTGTCGTGTTCCCACATCATTTATTATCTAAAAAGCCCTGGACAAAAAGGAAAGAGACTTGTATAGGCGCTGGTTCCATGAAAGGAATACCTGGACTCCATAATTCACACAAGGTATCATCAGGAGAGGAAAACCGTGACAAGTTGACACATTTTGTAGCCCTTTCAAAACCATTTCTTACCAAAAAAACGTAGCAGTTTTTAGTTGTAGTGATAATACAGTGTTAGATATAAGTTTTATAAATGCACCAGGTGTTGTTTGATCAATATACATCCACAACATTAACAAAAGAAAGTGTAGTTCTTACAGCTCAATGAAGGTCCGCAGCACAGCGAACAGTGATGACAGCATCTTCAGTCCGATTCTTCGTCTACGCTCCTACGTTGTTAGTCCAGGTTCTTTACCTGAAATACACAAAGATAGCTGAATGGATAAAATAGTTTGTACAGACAGACACACACACACACACTATATCAGTGTCAGAAGGTAGGAACAGATGGCTGCCTTTCTTTGAGGCCATCTCTGTCCAGCAATTTTCCTCTGCATCATCTGGCAGGTGTTTTGGAAGTAAGCAATTTAAAGCACAGCAGTAAGCCTTTACCTCTCCCACACACACACACACACACACACACACACACAAGCAAGCATGTACTTTCACACACACACACGCACACAAGAAAGTGAGGCATGAACAAACACACACAGCTATTTTAAAAGGAATACACAGATATTACATATCTTGGGGGATAACAACAACTCATCCTGCATGTTGTGTTTGATACCAATTCAGATACTGGAAGTGAACTGTTTTACATTTTAAGATCACACTATGATTTACTCAGGCAAGAAGGGGTAAAACTTGAATACTGAATATTTTCCATTGCACGGCTACAAGAGGCAGCAATAAAACAAAGTCTGCATATAACAGAAAGCCTGTGGCAGGAGAGCCCGAAACAAGAATTCAAGAGGAAAACGATACAGAAAAGAGCATCAAATGTTTTACTGTGTTATGCGAATTTGTAGCTTCTTAGTGTTTGGAAGCCAACTAACGAGCCAGATATCACAGTTTTCATCTACAAAATGTGGCCCTTTTACACAGACTGATGCAAGAGATTGGGTTTAAATGCGGCAGAGTTGTTGCATTCATACTAGATATTGTGTGAGTTTTTTTCTTTGCTTTTTCTGAATAATCTTTTTCTTGACTGAATAATCAAATATTCCCATTTATCAGCCTCATACAACACACGGCCAGCCCACCGAGGGTATGAAGTCAGAGCACTGTTTGCTAGCTTGCACCATGCCCTTAACACTTACTGTAGACTTTCCTGAATAAACTGTGACGGACATGCTTTTATTATAAGTGATAAAACACTGGCTTTGCTAATTTTAGCTGATAACTGTTCAAAACTGTGTTTGTTTGTTTTCATACAGGAGTAAATGTTTTAAATGAGTGATGGGAGTAGTTAAAGAACACATTTTGACATTTGGAGGAGCTAATGGTTGAAGTTTGAGTCACAATCTGCACAGTACAGTCGCAAAGGTGAACATCCTCTACTGCATGCATTTTGCTGTAGGCCATGTGTCGGTACATAACATCAGTGATCCCACTGAAAGCGTTTAAACTCCTAGATAAACTTGAGCTTGCAAGCAGAGTCTCTTACAATGGCTGCTGTGGTATCAAAGCAGACCCAAAAACACAAACAATCAAATGCTCATGTTGTAGACAGATAGGTACGGTAACTTCTCTGCTTCAGTGCGATTCCAGATTATAAAGTCATTCAGCACGGTTGTCACAGGGGCTGCATTGAGGTCACGGTAACTTGTAATGAGGTTGCTGCACACATTAATGAAGTTATTGGGCATTTTAATGAGGTCAGAGCACAAAATGATGAAGTCATTAGACTAGTGTTGATGCTTAAGTTAATCTCATATACACACACACACACACATTAATTGCTTCCTGCAACACAATAAGGCCACATCCTCTTGATGATTGCTGAAGATGGATGCAAACTTGATTAATTCTCATTAATGCATTTTATGCAACAGCAAAGTGTTTTAGTAAAACACAAGCCGACGTTTGATCAGAGTCAGTCTGGAAAGTCAGCAGGTGAAAAATCACTTTGTTGGAACACATACTGAATGTTGGAGGCAAAAAATGTGGGACTTTGACACTGTTTGTTACTGTTTACAGGCAACTTTGGTTTCTTTTAACCATGACCACAATCATTCCCTGACCTCAACCAAGTGTTTATTATTGTAACCATGACAACAAAGGGACCCTAACCTGAAAGAAGTAGTCAATTGAACACAAACCAAGATGTTTCTCTAACCTTAACAAAGCACGTGTCATTCTGGGAGCAGTTGCAAACAACACATTTTGTTGATTCATTCGGAGGACTTGATCATACAGTACAAATAAATTCATCTTAACTCACGTCATCTCATCTCTTTCCAGCTCACTGGAGTGGAAAGTGAAATATGTGCTCCAAAGACGATCAGCAAACAGAGAGCAGCCCGGGCATTAAATGAAACTTTGCAAAACACTAACAACAAAGTGCGTCAAAGGCATTATAATTTGAACCGTTAAGATGTGTATACAGTAGGATGTATTTTATTTTGGAATATAAGGGCCTTTGGATTGTGCTAATGTAAGTGATCATTTGTTTGGTTGGTTTTGTAAATATGCACCAATAAAGCATAATATCAAATGAATGTCTATTTCAGTCTTGAGCTTACAGTGCATGTTGCATATTCCTAAAGTGATTTGTGTTCAAATTGTCCCACAGCAATTCAGGTAGTATTCCAGCACAGAAAAACTGTACACAGTGCATAGAGGAAGAACTGGAGATTAATAAGTTCATTTTTGTCCTGGGGCCCTCTGACAGTTTAATCCGACCCTGAGTAGAACAAGATGCTTTGAAGCTTTGAACACACAGCTAGCATACATGTTACATCATCAGTGTCTCTTCCTCCGAATGGCTACAATTGAAAACACAGTATTGCACCCCAAAAACATCACCATCAGAAGTCAAGGTACAAAGAGAACAAACTTCTTTTATTCCAAAGAATATGCCCCATTTCCACTGAATGATGGTGATACAATGCATCTACACGCTCTCAGCAGCAAATCACTGCTGCTGCAGCGCGCCAAGCCTGTAACAAAGATCTCAGCCTCATCAGACAAGACAATCAGCTCACAGACAGACAGGCCCTGATTGGCCCCTTCAGCCAATCTACGACACAGACAAAAAAACAGAGTTGATTGGTATATCCATACGCAGCTAGAGAGGAAATAAGAATTGATTTGCGTTGCTTTATTGATCCCTGTAGGATTTTTTTCATTTTGTAGCGTCTTGCTCAAGAACACTTCAGAGCAATGGGGCCCCCTGGTGAATCTGTTGAATCCCAGCCTATAGATCAGTCTAGCCAAAAGGTTAAAGCTGCAATAGCTGCAACACAACATTGTCACGTCATCACTGTTTGAGTTGATATGGCGAATGGTTGCAGTTCACTGGTGTAAATATCGACGATGCAACCAGTGTACCTGCACCGGGGCCCAGAAGCTGTCAGTGGCCCATGTAGGAAGGTGATTTTTTGCTGCTTTACTATTGTAGGTGGGCCCTCTCGCGCATTGACTGTTTCACACAGTCTTCAAAGTAACCATTCACTGATAAAAATGGTCGAAGAGCGCTCATTCTCCAAGCTCAAGTTGACAAAGTCTTATTTAAGGAGCAGCATGGGACAAGAAAGACTCAGTGGATTGGCTATACTCTCAATAGAGAACAGCAGAGCCAAGAATTTGGACTTGAGCAGGGTTGTTAATGACTGCTGAGCACAAGGTTAAAGCTAAAGCTAAAGCTGGCTAAAGCTATTTCTGATGTTTGATAGTTGGAGAAATTAGGCTGTGGTGGTTTGAGTCCAGGGCAGGCTGTTAGATTAGCATTGATAAATTTGACGCTTTGGCTGCTGTCCATGGTGCTGGAAAGAGGCTGGTTTGCAGGATGTGAGTTGCTGAGTCTCTCCATGGTGACATAGCAATTGTGTGCTTTGCAATTGTGTGGAGTGGTTGTGTGTGTCCATGCGCGCGTGTGTCTGTGTCATTCATTTTGAGTCGTGTTTGTGTCCAATTGATGAAAGTCCAACATTCACTCTCTTTTAGCTCTGTCTTTGGTCCCTACCAGCTCCTGAGGGAAATATCTGGCTCTTTAGCTGCTAAATGTTCTGTTCACCAGCTAGCTGTGTTTGTTAGCTGTTTGGTGCTGAGCAGGTAGTGTATAGTAGGTTTTTACAGCTTTCTCTCTGAAATCAGTTGCCTGCTGCGGCCAAAAACAACACTATGAGAGTGGTGAGACCAAACAATAAACCAAAACAATAACGTTGTAGCCGGACAGCTAAACAATGAGCTGAAACCCACTATAAAGCTCCATAAAGCCGAGGGGAGCTGCAGATTCAGGTCATAATTATTGTGGGTTTCATCACTACAAGCGACCCCTTTAATATCACCTTGTTTTTATATTGCCATTTGATACACTGTTATTACAAAAATATCTATCGTAGCTGCTTTAAAAAAAGGAGGTCTGTAAAATAAAAGTCATCACTCGGGGTGAGCTGCTCAATAGCCAAAATGGAATCTGAAACATACCCTTGGTAAGTACACCAACACAGATGACAACACCTGGGTTGCACTCTGCAAACATATGGCAGGGTTGTACATATTCATTGTTTGGTTTTTTTCTTACATCACTGTTGAGGAAAAACAGCCCAGTCCTCAAGGGGGCAACGTACAGAGGACTTGTCACAATATCCTTTCAATGGAAACACAAAAAAAAGGACAGAATCATCATACGACATACTAAGATTTGAGATTACAAATTCCACTTGCCCGTCACAATGCCTATATTACACACCTTTCACTGGGGGTTTTTTTTCACAACAAGGCAAATGTCAAGGTGAAACAAGGTTGATGAGCCATTTCACTGTCTGAAACCGTGTCCCACAATATTGACGAGTGCCGTTATTCACGTCATGAGTTTTCACACATCACAGCTGTGACACCCTCGATGTCTCAGGTGTTATATTGCAGTGGCGCAGCAGGACATCTAGACCACGCTGAGAGGAAAAGGAATTGCAAATAACACTTAGCATTTGCTTTAACATGCTTGAATAACCGCATGGGTGGGATTTGCCACATGGGACGTCTACAGTTAATGTTAATTGCAAAGTAATTATAGTTGGTTTGATCGCTTATTTCGCACAATCAGAATTATCCTAATGTGGGGGAATATAAAGAATTTCATAGCACCAGAGGAATTCAAAACTAAGATTTATGTCAAAGTGATCTTTCAGTCAGGTCTGAAGAGGGTGAAGGAGAGGGCTTGAGGTAAGTGGGGCCAGGGGGGCACTGTGACTTCGGTGAGCATCACTTGTAATCAGGATGGCAGCTTGGCGTCACAGAATCAGCCACGCAGCCCTTCTGGCAGTTTTTGTGCTAGTTGGGCTTCAGCATGGTGCCAGGTCTCTCTACAGTACCTGCCAAAAAGAGTCTCCTCTCTCCTCTTCTCTTCCTGCAGTGATTCTCTTTTTCCCTCCATTATGTTTGAATTAATGGAACCAAGGGAAAGGGAAAAGGGGGAAGAGTGAATTGTGCCTAAAGTGCCAGGAACTGACAGCACAGTGATGAAGTTCCCCCCTCGCTGCGTAACCACTGCTGACTCAACTCCTCTATCTTGATTAAGTTTGATAACCTTCATCCCTCCATCTCCCCTCCTTTCTTCCCCCTTTGCTTACATTTCCATTTGCACCTCCATCTGTGCGCTGTGTCACTTCCTCACTTCTCACTTCACTTACGTGCCGCATGGTCGCTTTTTTTGTGGTTTGTACTTTAACTCATAAAAGCAATCACAACCATACATCTCTACACACAGAGAGCTGCTATCTTCAACATGACAACACCATCAGTGGGGCCAGCCTTCGCTCTGCAAATCCAGCATTTACCCACGGTGATATTTTCTGCTTTATTAATATTGAAGCCTCTTGAAACTCTGCATGTGCACAATACTAAGAAAATACAGTCATTACAGTAATAGATACTTTGTTTACTACTGCTATTTGTATTAATTAATGTGCTTTAATTAATGCATTAAGGGTAGCCCTTAATGCAGAACAGAAACTTAATTTTCTTTATAATTTCACATGTTAAATTAAACTTAAATCAATAACTGAGTCATAGCTTATCCCACTATTTTGCCTTAACTAAAAAAATAATACTATATATGCCTTGAATTGTAGCCATGTTTGTTATAGTTACCCACTGAACTTCTCTATTAGAGCAGTAACAAGACTCAGCGCCTTGTCAAAGTGCCTAAAAGGAGGTCTGACAGTAGACGCTCCAGAGAGGAAGAGTAACAAGGATTTTCTCATCTGACCCAAGCATTTAAATTTAAACCTTCTGGGCACAAGCCTCTCTTACAAATGTCTATACTTCATATTCCAGCGGCAACCTTAGAGCTTCCTTTAACTACTTGTTCAGCAGGATTATCAGTGGTAACATGCTCAAATCAGCTCTGCATCTTCTCAGGTTGTCAGGAAGTGACAAAGTGGCACCAGGATGGAGGGATGGAGTGTGGAGGGGTGGGGAGATGCTGTCAAGAAAATTAGTCATCAAGAGGAATAACCTGCGCGGGGAGCCTCAGAGCCTGTCAGTTAGGAAGAGTGAACCAGTGTGTGTGTGTGTGTGTGTGTGTGTGTGTGCGCGCGTTGTCACAGTTTGTTGTGCAAACGTGTGAGTGACACAGAGAAGGAGAGAGTTGAAGAGTCTCTGCTTGTTCTGTACAAAGAGGCCCATTGTTGCTCCTCAGACTTGGGAGTACTGGGTACTGTCTCTCACTGATGTGTTGTTAAAGGCTCATTATTGGCTCCAAGCCGCAGAGTGACCGTGGAAGTCTTATCAGAGAGAGACACTGACTAAAGGGACACACTAGATCCACTACAGTTGCCTTTCTGTCGTGCTGTACACAAGAAAACAATGCAACAGAATAGAGTGACCACTAGTTTCCCACTCCTGCTACCAGAAAAATGATGTGGGAGGTAAGTGAAACAAAAAGGAAATATAAATAAGGCAAAATAAGGAAAAAACAAACAACGTGGCATGAGAGATCAAGGGACAGTGAGTTCTGAGCTGTAGTACACAGTCTGTTATTTCATCTTGGTGTGAGCGAACGGCTCCAGCAGCCACCAAAAGCCCCCACGGGAAAGCAAAAAAAAAGGAGAGGAGGAGGAAGGATGATGCCGGAGGGAAAGATAGGTAGAGGGCACGGGCAGATGCGTTGACATTTCCCACCCATTACCATGGTCCACAGAGTGTGCGCTCGCTCTGCCCACAGACACTGCTGCTCCTGGCCGGCGTGTGCAACGATGTGGAACACAGGCAGGCTGTAACTGGGCATATATTTACAGGGCAACTTACTGTAACAGGAAGAGGGCAAAGTTTTGAAGGAGTATTGCCTGAAGCAGGTTTTACTGTAGGTCTTGTAACTGGCACCACATCGGGGATGACAGTACATGCTTTAGTAAATAAAAATAGAATATACATGGCATAAAAACTTATTCATGTAAATGCACCAGTTATTTATAATATATAAATGTCCCACATAAGTACAAGTGCTGTTGTGTTACTGTAAATATTTTGGATTACTGGTGTAAAAATCCTCTTGCAGTAAGTTACAACCATAACCTCTGTAAAATTGTTTCAAGGTGAAACTTACTTATCCACAGTTCATGCTGTAAGGTAAAACAGTTGATGTGGGGATGTGTCTATTGAGACTAATGGTGGAAGTTTTCCAGGTACAATGACTTTGTGTCTGCGCGCCATGCCAATTAGTAGTGAGTGACATATCTTTCCGTGGAAGCGGTGGTGATGGTTGCTAAGAGCAGTTTATTTAATGTTTTTTATGTCAATCGAAAAATATACTGTTGTAAGAGTTATTATTTCTGTAAGTCAATTTACAACAACCTGCACAGCTGCTTTGATCTTATCAACGCTTGTCGCGTTGTGGCTATTTTTCTGCTATTTTTCATGGATGTAGGTAGCTAGCTCCATATTGTTAATCCTTCCTACAAAGGTCTGATTAATTCAGGAACACTAAACAAACAAGAGAGCCTCCACACCAGCAAGGCTATCAAGAGTTTTGAAAGGTAAGAAACTGAAAAGAAATAAATCAAGGTTTTCAGCCTCCAAAGGGGGGCATGATAAAAAAACCCCTCTGGTTTAGATTGTATGAGACAAAGCATGAAAATAAAGACCGTATAAAGTTGTGTGGAGGCTTTTTTTGGTTTTGGCATTAAATGTAGAGGACAAGGAGGCTGGCAAATGTGGACAAACTGTTATTAGTTATTATTATTAATTATTTATCCTTTGCCCAAGAGGTTCCCAGTTCAAATCAAGCTGACAAGCAGCACCCTCTGAGCTGCTCGGTAACATTCCCTCCCTTTGTAGCTTCACTATCACGCCCTCTGTGGATGATCTGTCTATAAATGACTATAAATATCTATACCGTACATGACAGTGATGTGACGGCTGTACTGTAGGTGAGATACTGTGTGTTTTAACAGCATCAACATGTGATTGGTGTTTGAAGGGTGACATAATTCAAACAACACACTGTTCTTTCTTTTAATAGTGACAGACAGTCTGTGCTTGAATTTCCATCTAAACCTCAGTTTCTTATCGCTGCTTGTCATTTTTTCCCCTCTCTCTCAACACTCTTCAGTGCCATGCCATCTCTCTTTTGCTCCCTCCCCTCCCACCCCTGCTGTATACATACTGCATATTTGATAGCCCAGTGTGTGTTTGATTTCACGTGCCCAGCCTGCCTGTCTGGCACTGTGAATGTACTGTATTGAATAAAGAGATTTCTAAATGGGGCTATTGATTTTGTGTCTACCTTTCTGTGTATGGTTTCAGCTGTTCTGGGTGATGAAATGTACCCAGAACGCTTGTTTTTCTCTGTATTATATGGCCAATCTGTGTGTGCCTTAATTTACAGCAGCAGAACTTAACATGGTGATGTTTGAATAGGCACATAAGTATGTACATTTGCAGTGTCGTGACAAAAACTTGAGAGAAGGAATGGATTAAACACAGGGTAGACAGGCTAATTGTAATGACCTGTATGTTTTTCAATAAGTTAGTTCATTTTGTGCTATATATTTAGAAGGGCAAAAAACATAACCTGGCTAAACTTTTGCCGCAATCAACTACAACGTCATCCTGCAATGCGCAGCGAATCAATTGGCTAATCAAATAGTCAATCAATAATTTGAATTTCCACAAAATTTTCATTCGTATCTTTTAAATAGCATTTAAACTAAAACAGGTATTTCATACATTGAAGGATACTACGTGTTGACATGCTCACGATCCATACTCACGGTGCTTGTAGCTGTATACTGATCCTATGATCCCATTAACATCAACAGACAAAATTATCTTTGAGCAACAGTAAGGGACATTTGGGAGACTCAGGTTGTAAACGCAGCAGTCATAAATGTCCTACCTCTTGACAAATAAATAAACTGTACCACAGTTTTAAGGAACTGTTTCAAAACCGTGCCAGTATTGCAGGGTGTCCGTGGAAGGTTTTAAAAATAAATGCGTATATACTGACATTTGCTCAGTACAGTAAATCAGACATGTACTAATACATTTTTCCCCTATTAAAAAGATCATTATTAGATTTGTCTAGATACAAGCCAACAACAGTGAGACAGATCTGATGCTGAGCCTACATGCAGCAGCGCAGTGAAGGCCACACATCAGCAGCAGCTGCAATCCTTCCTTCAGTGTCACACTGGAAAGCTTTCAGCCACAGCACTGCTCTGCACTCAGGAGTGAGCGCTCACAGCCTCAGCCACAATGTAGTTAGGGTCTCCATCTCTGTTGGTCAAGTTACTTGAAAAAATTTAATCAATTACTCATTACGTATTAGTCATTAAAAGAGTAATTAAAATACTTTATGACTTACAAAAACAGCAGATTCTTGAATATGGCTAACATTAGCGAGCCAACTAAGAACACAACATATAAATACTACGTTGGAGTTACTTACATTTTTGCTCCCTTGGTAGAGGTTAGCTGCCTCCTACCCCCTCCAGTCGCTGCATTGATTAGCAATGTGCTACTGCCCAAAATTACCTGCGTAAAGCGTGAGTCATTACACAGCCAGTGAAGGCAGCTGTGTTGATTGAATCTGAAGAACATCTGTTCTCTCAGATAAGCTCAGCCAATGCGTCCCGTGACGTCTGCTGGACGCAAAGCCAACGAAACGACATTGCACTCCAGCTATGCTGTGGCTCTGTCAGGTTTCCGCTGCAATTCCAATGCATCCTCAAGCAGCTTGTAGCTCAGCAGCTGGATTTTATGGTATTTTGTTCATTTTTGCATGGGCTTCAAATATATCTGATACTGTATTGTGCTCTTTCTCACCTTCATACTGTATAAGTGAGAGCCCCCCACCCCTGAGAAAAGCTTCTCAATGAATTAAGCTTGCATGGATTGTGGTTTTGTACATGTTCAAATGTGTAGGGGGGATGTCAGTAGTTTCCCTCAAGGAGGGGATCTAAGAGGCATGTCAGCTCATCACCAATGGTACTCAAAAGATTAAGACCCTCTGTTTTGAGGAACCACCAATAGCAGCCACCGCAAGTTCATTGCACAAGTGATGCATCATCTATCAAGGATGGTGGTCTTTTAGCTTGTGTCTGACACAGTTATGTAGTCATGTAGTCGTCTGTATCGGGAGCAAACACTAACTGAATTTAATGATAAATCATTCTTTCAACACTGACTCACACAGGCCCTGTGTTTGGTTCTTTGTCTATTTTTTGTTCCTCTGCTTCTTTATCTCCTCTCCCACTTGTGTTTCGCTCCCAGCCCACTCTCTCAGTGGGGAGGAGGGACAGACGCGGCTTAGCTAATGCTCCTGCTGCCTCGGTGTTAGTTTTAGTGTCAATTTTTACTTGTAACTGCAAGTCAACTAACAAATGGCCATTATCAAACATGCAACCAGATCTCAGCACATCTCTGGCTCACGGTGGGATGTCTGGAGAAATTGACACGTTGTTGCTAAACAGTTGGTCCAAAAAGAGCGCTGCTGCTCCAGGATTTGTCATCATTCAACCAAGTCAATTTTCACTTGAAAGGAGCTTTGCACTTTACTTTCATGCACTGAAGCTGCTTATAATAAACTTCACAATGACTCTGCTCTTTGTCAAGTTTCCTCACCCCAGTTTCTCCAACATGATGTGAGCCAGATGTGACCTACACACACTTATGAAAAAGAGATCTCTCTGACTTTGCTTGAATTCTTCAAACCACTCAAAATAACTTTCTATTGTCACTGAAATAAGAGGAGGAGGAAACAAACACAGTTTTGTTTACATACCATTACACACCACACTGCATTGTGCACATCCTTATGATTTAGCAAACACGTTGAATGCCTTTCCTACCACACGAAACATTTGCAAAGAATTTTTTGCCTTGCAGTCTTACTGTTGCAGTGCTACTTCTTACCGCACATTACCACCAACAACTGTTGATATGCTCAACTGCCCTCTGCAGTCAGCAGAAATGTGTACGTGCCCGTTGCCCATGGCGTGCATGTGTGTCCTTGGGCGCATTTTCTCTCTTGTCCACGATGTGTGAAAAGAGCTGACAGGGTGATAGGAAATATGGATGTTGTAACTGGTCATGCCAACAAATAGGCTACCCTACACAGGCACACGTAACACTGGGCAGTCACTTTAGTTATGCAATAGTATCACAGTATGTGTGTCCTTGAAAATATATACATTGCAGGTATTGTGTGAGATTGCATACGTGTGTCTCTTTATACATGTACATTTCCTGCCCATTAAGTGTATCCACTGTGTCTCTCTGCATACATGCTGTATGTATGTAACATCTGCTTTTTGTAGGTGACAGTCACCTTGCAGGGACCTTTCACACCAGTGTGTCCTTTCATATGACACAAGTGTATTTCCCTTCTCTATGGGATTCTGAGCTGTAGAATAATATTTAGCCCTCTGAAAGGCCGCAGCGTACATTACTAGTCCTTATTTCCAATGGCAAGAGGGGCTACACAGGGTGTTTGTCATGCTACATCATAGACAAGAGAGATGCATTATGGACTAGGGGAAAATTAGCCATTCTAGAGGCTCTGTGAGGTTGTACTGTACTTAGGCACAGTGGGGCTTTGAGTTAAATGCTAACAGCAGCATGCTAACGTGCTCATAATGACAATGCTAAAATGCTGATGCTAAGAAGGTGTAATCTTTACTGTGATCACCATCTCAGTTTTACATCTTAGCTTGCTATCATTTGCTACTAAACACAAAGTACAGCTGAGGCTGATGGGAATGTCATTAGCTTTTCAGGTATTTGGTCATGAACCAAAGTATCGGACACATTTAAATTTTTACTACAAGATGGTGCCAGATAAGTCAGGAAATTACAAAAGTTCATACAATTCATCCAAAGGGGGACATGAATGTGTGTACCAAATTTTATGGCAATCAATCCAACAGTTGATGAGACATTTCACTGAAAAAAACAAATGTCCACCAAGTGGTGGCGCTAGAGGAAAAGTCAGGGGATCACCAAAGTTATTGATTCATCCTCTGGGCACCATGAATGTCTGCACAAAATTTCATGGCAATTCAGCTAAATTATCATACGTATCCCTAATTTTCACTCTAATCTGGTGTTCTTCCTGCGGTCGCTATGAGAGGTGATTCACTGGCAAAGCTAAAAATAAAGAAATTGTGATTTCCATTCCATGTTTTAAATATTTTGAGTTCACCTTGGCTCTGGAAACTCAGTTGATCCAGTCAGGGGACATTTTTTTCTGTGTCCATCTGCCTGAGTCACCTCAGTTCCCCAGACGCATGTACTGTATGCATGCACATGTACTCTTGCTGTGTCACACACATACACATTTGTTTGTTTGTAAAGGTCCGGTCTAACGAATGTGTGTTTGTGTGGATGGATGGGTGGGTGAGTGTCTCTGTGTCTGATGTGGCCTGTCAGGTGCGACCATGCAGTGCCCAGTGGGAGAGGATTGAGGTGACTCAGACGGACACAGTGGTCTTGTTTCTACTGCTGGAAAAGGGCAGGGTGTGGACGGAAGAGAACGCGAGAGACACATGATGGAGATGGTGTGTGTGAAGAACCGGAGGGCCTCCATCACCACACTCACTCAAAGAATTCCTCTGGCCTTTGAGCTGCTGTGTCCACACTAATACAAATGAACTTGACACTCGGCCGGGCTGTTTGCTGTGCGTATCTGCTGGCAGGAGAAAAGGAAACGTAACTCTGTGTTTGACATTTGGGGCTGGAGGCGTAACTGTAATTAATGGGTTTTGCTCCGTCAGTTTACATGCAGCATTTGTGTGCAAAAAGTGAGCTTGCTTCTCAGGTGTGTGGGACACTGTGCTGTATGTGCACACTGTGTTTCTGCGGCAGCGGTGGGTCTATTTATAGCACAACCTGATGATGTATTTATCTGCCGGTCATGGGGCTCAAGCAGCACAGGTCCACGGGGCACTGAGGAATAAACAAAGCTTTAGCACAATGCTCCAATCAGGGGAGAAATCGAAAACAAAAGAAGCAATGGAGGGGCATTTCTCTACCTGTCAATTTCACCTCCAATTACACGCTGTGAATCCAGGACATGTTTCAGCTGCATTTTTCAGTGTTCTGTCTCACGTCCGTCTGATAGAACAGATACTCTTTTATTTTAACCAATGTATCTGTCTACACAGGATGTGTAACGGCTGGTCATACACGAGTAACTGTGACGTCTATTTTCTTCCAATTTACACATGTAAGTATGTGATTGTGTATTGGGCTGTGACTGCTGTCAAATGCTTTTTGAGTGCACAGCAGTGCTGTGGCTGAATGGATACAGATAGGACACTGACTGCTGATGAAAGTCTCCTGGATCAATGCAAATAAATTGCAGCACAAATTGTACTCAAAGCAAAGTGACCTTCAGCTAGTTATTTATACTGAGTGCAATATTTAGCCCAGCCAGTGTAGTCCAGCTCAGGTTAGTCATGTCCGCCTTAGTTCAGCTTCACCCAGAGTACTGCAGTCCATTTCTCTCTGAATTACACTGAATCTACTTATAAATATGACAAGTAACGTTGCTGCAAGTGCAAATGGCAGTTTTTAATCACTTTGTTCTTTCACTTTGTTCTACACGCTACACAAAGCTAATTGGGATTATCTGTTTTGAGACCTCCAAGTTGGCTGCTAGAAACTTTAAATCAAGCTTGAAAAGGCCAATGAGAGCTGTAGCAGATTTAGGGTAGCCAGATGTACATATAAGAAAACTGACATTTTTTGAGTGCACGCTCACGGAGCTCAAACCTGGTCAAACACACAGCAATCAAGTAATGCATTTTTGACTGACAGGTGTTGACAACTGGACAGCGAGCCCAGTGTTTCGACTGAAAGGGAACGTGAACTGGATATACAGTAACTACCGTTCCCTGAAGGAGGGAGATGGAGAACATTAGTACACTAATTTGTCCTCCTGAGCTCAGCGAACAGCAGCTGTTAAAAAGGAGCCTCAGCAGGTCTGAGCCTCCACGCCTGCCGGGGGTCATCAGAGTTTTCAGGCATAACTGAAATGATCTCGATGATGAGTCAGGGAACTGTTAGGGAACGCCTGTAACCTTGTGTCTTACAGTGTGTTGTATTAGAACGAATTGTTAAGTTGCTCTTTCGAATTTACTTTTTTTACTTTTAGTTTTTATTCAACGTCTCAGCCATGTAGATGTGCTCTATATACAAATTACTCACGATAACATTTCCTCTTTTCATTCATTCATCTACACCTGTCACCATCCATCCCGTGTCTCTCCCTTCCTCCCTCCATGCGTTTGTTTTAGCCTTCTTTAATGGCCCCTCTGCATTATTTACATCTCAGGGCTATTTTCAGACACCTTGAATTATGTACATACAGCATCTAAATGAAGCCTGCCGGCAACCAGGAAGTGTTTGATAGCTTTACTGATCCCTCGCATGTGTGTTCAATTCCAGAGAGTGGAATTGACAGATGTGTGGGGCTGGATACATGCATAAATAGTGTATGTAGAGTAAATGAATGTGTCTTGTGCGTATTTTTATGAACAGTATGTAAATATCTGTGTGTGAGTGCCTGGCAGCCTGATGCCATGCGTTCCAGTAATACTGTAGAGATCAATTGTCTCCGTGTCCATTAGTGAAGCGATCTGACCCTTTGGGATAAGCATGGAAGCGGATGCCAGCACTATAGCAGCCCAGCATAGCGTGTGCTCTCATCCATTTAATCCCTGTCTGCCTCTTTGTCTCTCTCACTCTCTCCTTCTGTTTCACCCCTTCCTCACCCTCTTACATTTTGTATCACAGCACATTTATCCCTTTCCAAGCTACGCGTCCTCTCTCACACGGATTAAACGCTCTCCTCTGCTGTACTGTACTGTTTAGGCTTTGAACTTACACATGAATGCAGTGATGAATACAGTGCAATGCACAATCAATGGGCAGATAAGAGTAAAAGGTCTTGCTTGTCACTTCTTAACAGGATGCAAAAAACATGAATCACATCACTGGCACATCTGCTGTGTCAGTGAGGTTGATAAACTGAACTGAGATGTGCTGTGGCACAGTGCAGCTGAAGTGGACTGTTTTTGAAAAGATACAGTACGTACGGTGTATTTTCATCATGTTCATTGTACAGTATTTACAAAGCATGAATGATTTGTTTTCTGTAAAACAGCTGTAGTCTTAGTTTAGATTTGTTAAGTTTAACTCCTGTAAACAGTGGTGATGACTAAAGCCTGTGATAAGTGATTTTTTTAGCCACTTGGGGGCAGCACAACAAGCTGTAAACACAACACTGACATAGTATCACCTTATAAAGTCATGGCGTTGTTTATAGCGTTAGTAGCAATAAGTGGCTTATTTACATATCCAGCAGAATCGGGGCAACGTTAGCATTTATTTAGGTCAAATGTAAGTCCAATATTTACTCTCTTTTTAGCTCTGTTTTAGTCTCCACCAGCTCCTCAGTGAAATATCTGGCTTGTAGCTGCTAAATGCTCCACTATGTTCATCAGCTAGTCGCTAACTTTGTCTGCCGTTTAGCGCTGGTCTGGTAGTGTGCAGTGTTTATCAGAGCCTTTATGGTGAAAACAGCTGCAGGTGAGTTGAAGAGCGAGTCTGTTGCGTTAAAAGCCTTATTAAAAGCTTAACTGTGCGCCGCTTGTGATTTTTCCGGGAAAGTCGCTCCTGACACCAGGGTTGTAATACTGCAAATGCAACGGGCTTTCATCAGTGGGCCATAGGCTCAGTCACCATTGTGTTGCATCATTAGGCGATAGATAGTGACTTAACAGGCATTTATTTAAATGAAAATCTTCGAGACTATATCTTTAAGTGAAATTTTAATGAAGAAATTTAATTGTAATCCAATATTTTTATTTGGTTTACTTTGGTAAAAGTATGGAGGTGCCAGTGACATAAATTACTTAGTTTATCAAAAGTTAAGTAAGTAAGTAAAGTAAAAGTTCTGATCCAGAATGGCCTCTAGTTACATCAGAGGTATACACAGGTATATGATTTAATTCTTAACTCATTTAGTTACATTTTGTGGAAATGACTTGTGCTTTGTATGTAAAATCTTCAGCTAACTAAAGCCATCAGATAATGTCTGTGGGAAATACTGTACTTTTTACTTTACTACCATTTAGTAATTTAAATCTAATTTAATGTTACACGCGCTCAGAATTGTAGTTAGGAATGGTCCTTGAGCAGTGCTCGAAGTGGGCTGGTACTCACCGGTACGGAGTACCACCACTAAATTTTACTCTTTGGCGTACCGGGACTCTTTCTTGCGCACCGGCACTTCTCACAAGCTGCCAGTACTCTTTTCTGCCCTCTCCATATCAGGTTCTCCGGCAATTCATAATGGCCCTAAATAAACTGCATTACCCAGGGGGCACTACGTGACGCTCACCTGGTTCCTGTTCTCAACTGCCTGCTTTTCTCTGTCGGCAGCTAGTCTAAGTAACGTTACATTAAACTTACAATAATGTTGGCCTGGCTCCAAAAGGGCACAAAGAGATCATGAACAGACAAAGACACAACAGAGCTTCATGGTGATGCAGAGGTGCTTCGTTTGTGTGACACACTAAAAGTAGACAGAAGAGAAAGTATCCAGAGATTCAGCCGGGAATACAAGTTCGGTAAAGCTGGAAATATATTCACAGATTGGAACTTCCCAGATCAATAACTCATAAGTCAAATGTTGTTTAAACACAAATGACGCCTCTTTCCAACTGTAGTAAGGTGGACAACGAGCTACAACCTAATTTTCATCAAAATGAGCCGTCCTCCGAGCTGGACAAATAAGGGACCGTCTAAAAAGTGCAACACCAAATATTTTTTTNGGGGGGGGATATTCAATAACTTCACTCTTATACAGTATGATTACAGTATGATTAGACACTCTTTCTGATGACAAAATGTGCTTGAATCGTAAAACACAGAATTCACAAAAATTAAAACAGAAACACGGAATTTGGGAAAAATT